>CM070625.1:55336569-55671130 GCA_036346255.1 Ampelocalamus luodianensis | reverse complement strand
TGGTGGCAGTGGCATAAGAGAGCACATACTAAGGATGAGCAACTTGGCATCCAAGCTTAAACCAATGGATTTGACTCTCAATGATGAGTTCCTTATTCATTTGATTTTTGCTTCCTTGCCGGAAAAGTTTGACACCTTTGTTGTCAACTACAACATGCAGCCCGAGAAATGGGACTTAGAAAAGTGCATAGCTATGTGTGTGCAAGAAGAGAAAAGATTTAAATCCTCACATGGTGGTTCTATCAACTATGTGAAGGACAACAAGAAAAAGAACTTCAACAAGAATCTCTCCTCAAGGAACAAGGGAAAAGCCCATGTCCATCACCTCAACAGTAATAAGTTTGTGTGAGAAAAGATCAGTGCCTTCATTGCAAGAAAAGAGACATTACAAGAAAGATTGTCCGATTTCTTGAAAATGATTATGTCAAAGAAAGGTGAGGACATTATTACCTTCATAAATGAGTCCTCGTATGTACAATATTCAAAATCTACTTGGTGGATTGATTCAGTGCAACTGCTCATGTTGCCAATAATATGCAGGATTCCGCTCGACGAGAATACGCAAAGAAAAGAAAGATGCATTAAAGTCGCAAATGGAGTCCAAGCTGAAGTTGAAGTCATTGGCGATCTTTCATTAGAGCTAGGCGATGGCTTCACTCTCTTACTTAGAGATGTTCTTTATGTTCCTCTTTACAGAGGAATTTGATTAGTGTTTCATGTTTGGACAATGATGGTTATGATTGTCATTTTGGAAATGGCAAGTGTGAAATAATGTTTAATAAAGAATGTGTTGGTCTTGCCATCTTACAAAATGAGCTTTATTTGTTATCATTATATGATGATGTGAATGTCGATGCGATAAAGGAACCTCGCGCGAAAGTGAATGAATCTCGCTTCACGAATGTAAACAGGAAACGAAAGAGAACTCTAGATGCGTCGTCGAAATTATGGCAATCGTCTGCTTAGGCCATATTTCAGGGGAGAATAGAAAGACTAGTTAAGAATGATATTCTTCCTCCATTAGAGTTCTCGTGATTTAGAACAATGCAGAGACAGCATTAAAGGAAAATATGTAAAGAAAATTAGGAAAGACGCCAAAAGAAGCACAGAATTCTACAAATTATTCACATGGACATTTGTGGTCATTTTCTGTGAAAAGTGTGGATGGATATGACTGCTCATAACATTCACAGATGATTACTCCGTTATGGATATATTTATCCAATCAAAGAAAGAAATGAAGCCTTGATAAATTCAAGATATTTAAGGTCAAGTTGAAAACCAACACGATTTAAAGATTGAGATAGTCCGATCTCGATCGCGGGGGAGTACTACGGTCGACATACCCCATATGGACAAGTTCCGGACCTTTGCAAGGTTTTTACAGAAAATGGTATAGTGGTCCAAAGATTCTACACCGCGAACCTCAAAGAAAATGGAGTAGGTAAGACGCAACTGCACTCGATGGATATGGTGCGAAGCATGATGAGCTATTCCACACCGCCATTGAGTTTATGGATGGAGGCGTTGAAAATCGCCATTCATATTCTCAACAGAGTGCCTAGTAAGTCGGTGCCCAAAACACCGCACGAGTTGTGGAGTGAAGAGTTCCTCACTAAACCACTTACGCTTAGGGGAGTCCGCTGAGGCTAAAGTATTTAACCCAAACCTTGGGAAGCTTGATCCCAAAACAAGTAAGTTGCCATTTCATTGGCTACCTCAAAAGTTAAAAGGTTTTCGCTTCTACTGCTCGCATTACAGATATACAAAGTTTGTAGAAACGAGACATGCTGTCTTCTTAGAGGATGAAATGATGAGGGGAGCATGGTAGCTCGAGATTGACCTTGAAGAGAAGCGGTGTATGTGCCCACTCCGATGATTCAAGAACCATTCTTCACACTACTCGCTGTCGCCGCACCAACGGTGCAAGACATCAGGAGTGCAAGACTGTTATTGTTCCTCCCGTGGCAACAATGAATGAGAATGAGGAACCTGTCTTCAGATCCTATAGAACCCATTGCCACGATGAGGGGAGCAACAATGACCTCAAACAGAAGATGTACCAAATGAGGAGGCCCTAGGAGGTCTCAAAGAGTAAGAAGATCATCTATTTCGATGATTATCGATTATCATACAGAGGAATTTCAAATGGAGGATGATCCCACCTCATTTGAAGAAGCCATGAGAAGCTTAAAATTCTCAAAATGGCTTGAGGCCATGGAAGAGGAGATGAGATCCATGAAGACTAATAAAGTCCGGGACTTGAAAATTATTCCTAAAGGAGCCAAAACAAGAGGTCAGAATGGGTCTACAAGACAAAGCTTGACTCCCAAGGGAATGTAGAAAGATACAAAGCGCGACTTGTGGCAAAAGGCTTTACGCAAAGAGAAGAGATTGATTACAATGAGACTTTTCTCCAGCCTCATGTAAAGATTCTTCGTAATCATAATGGCATTAGTAGCACATTATGATTTAGAGTTACATCAGATGGATGTAAAGACGGCATTTCTTAATGGGGATTTGGAGGAAAATGTTTACATGGCACAACCGAAAGGTTTTGTTGTGGAAGGAAATGAAAGAATGGGATGCCACTAAAGAAATCAATTTATGGGTTAAAACAAGCTTCAAGACAGTGGTACTTGAAGTTTGACAAGATAATAAGAAAATTTGGGTTTAAAGAGAATGTAGAGGACAACTGTGTTTATGCAAAGTTTAAAGATGGGAAGTTTATCTTCCTAATCTCGTATGTGGATGATATCCCATCAAGCAGTAGTGATGTCATCACATCGAGACAAAGAAGTTTTGTCCTCAAACTTTGATATAAAAGATCTTGGTGAAGCTTCGCTCGCTCTAGGATCAAATTCACCGGATAGAAACAAGGGGATATTGGGACTGCACAAAAGGCATACATAGAGAAAGTCTTAAAGAAATTTGGTATGCATAAATGTAGTCCTTCACCTGCACTCTATAGTCAAGGGCTTGCAGATATGGGATTTTCAATGCCCAAGGAACCAAAGATTTAGCTCGATCAAATGAAATCGGTTCCATATGCTTCATTGCCTAAGCTTGCAAGATGCTCAAGTGTGTACGCATACCGACTTAGCGCTTGTTACTGGTTACTTGCGATTCCGAGCAACTCGAATAGAACATTGAAATTGATAAAGAAAGTCTTGCGTTATTTGCAAGGAACAAAAGGCCCCATGATGACATATGTAAGATCGATTCACTCCATATAGTGGGGTATACAGATTCGATTTTATGGAGATGATAGAAAGTCTACATCCGGATATGTATTCACTCGCCTTTGGAGGAGCTATATCGTGGAAAAGCTCAAAGCAAATCGTCACTACATCGCCCACAATGTATGCCGAGTTTGTAGCATGTTATGAGGCTACGGGCGTGAACCAAGCAAAGAAGTTCATACCCGCTTAAAAAGTGGTTGACGACATCAATAGACCACTTAAGTTGTACTGCGATAATGAACCCGCAGTAACGTATGCCTACAACAATAAGTCAAGTGGTGCTGCCAAACACATTGACATAAAGTATTATGTTGTGAAAGATAAAGTTCGGGATCAAATTATAAGTCTTGAGCATATAAGTACCGCAAAGATGTTAGCGGATCCGCTTACTAAAGGCTTACCACCCAACGTGTTCAGAGAACATGTAGCCGGCATGGGTTTAAGGGAAAGCCTATGATTCCTGGATTAAAAGATAGCCCAAAATATTAAAGTATCTATTTCAGAACAGATAGGTGTATTGTAGCTGTTGAATCTATCGGCGATTGTCCGTGACGATGAGACATGTTCTATGCACTAATCTGTGATGGAATGAGTAAAGTTAAAAAGTAATTAAAGATAAAGCATAGATTGAGATCAAGGGGAGAATGTTAGAATGATCTCACCGATTAGCCCAACGGCTAATCGGGCCTTGATCCGCGCTCTCGATCGGGGCGCCACCAACCTTGGCCGATGGCCCTCGTCGCTGCGCTATAAATAGAGGGTGGGGGCGCGCTCGACTCACGAGGTTGGCCCGAGCCGCCCCGCACAAAACCCTAACCGATCTAGAGGGCGCAGCCGGCCACGACGGAAGCGCCATCGCCACACCGATCCGGATCCGCCCCCGCCACCGCTATCCTTCTTCCACGCACCGCTGCTCCGCCATGGCCGGCTCCTCCTCCACGCAATCGGACGGTACCTCCTCCTCTCCTCTCCTTTCTCTCTCTGATCTACCCTCCCACAGAGAAAAGGACACAACACGCTCATGCAGAAATACTCCATGTCCAAACTCGAAGGTACAAATGCTACCATTTGCCTTAACAGAAGGAATGATTTACAAGACTCTGTTTAACTCCGCGTCTACGCATCTCAGTGACAAAAACGGAATGATTTACAGCTCAGGCATGCACATGACGATGTGCTCAAGGCCATCAAGGTTACAAAACCAATGAAACTGGGGCAAGAAGAGCGGAAATGTTGCAGCCTCGGGAATCAATGGTACAAGCTTGTAACAGCAGCACAAGGACATCACTACCTGAAGTGAATTGCTCTTACGAGAGTAATAGCAGAACCAGAGATGTCAGTCCGAAGAATAAGCTCCATTGGTAGGGTAGAAACCGAGCAATCGCTGCACTGGAATCGCCTCCTGTGTTTGCGCCAGCACCCTCGGCGGTGGGCGCCTTGGGTGGCGACGGCGGTGGAGGTATGACACAGGTTCCGAATGTCGAATTGGCCTGCAGCTCAGAGGTCAGAACATCATCATGCGGAAGGAAGCTCTGCTGAAGTGGGAGAAAATATTAGTGAAGTGCGATTACAACACTGAACACTACATCAAACGGGGTTAAATGTTTTGCATGGTTCCTAATTCACTAGCACTCATTGATAAGCTGCAAGTTCACCTATCTTGTTGTCTATAGTGTAAAATGTATAAGCTAAATAAGCTACACCATGATATTCTTGTTTCCATGGTTTCCACATTACCATGATTCTAATTTCTGATCAATGCAGTATTCTAGGCCAAGAGAAATGCCATGTGTCCTTACCTTGCAGTACGCAATGTTATCACAGCACCCACATACTAGATGGCCATTTGCCACATCTGTAGCTTAGGAGCGCCTCCACCATCGCTCCTCTGCACGATTTTAAGGTGAGAGATAATTCATGATTGGCTAAGTAAATTTAGTTTAGATTGACCAGTGAAACCGTTGGTATGTTGGCAGTTTCTGTTTAGATTTGGTGGGATTACTTCTGAAGGGTTTGCTTCAAGGAACGTCTGGATTTCTTTGAAGACATGGATGGCAGGTTGCTGATGACAAAACCAACTCAAGATTAGAGTTACAAGATCAAGATGCTCAACGTGACAGAGAAAAATATTCAACTGACAATCTTACAAAGGCCGTGATGTTGTAGCTTTTCCCGCCAAATGAGTGGCACAGCCAGACATCATTATTGAAGTCGTAGGTGTCGAGCATCAAGCCCCTAACACCATTCTGCACATAATCAAGTAGAGTTTCCATGGTTTACATTTTCATATAGAAATTAATGAGCCAAAATTCAGAGTGTGGATGAACTGCCACTAGATACAGGTTGGTGGTAGACAACAAATATTATTTGGTAACTGCAAAATAGACCGTGTATTTGTATAGTTAGCAATTCCACCACTAGAATCTAGTTTAAAACAAATGGTGTCTAGCAATAGAATATCAACAATTCGTCAAAAAAATATCTGCACAACAATAGGAAATAGAGTTACAGCCTGCTAAATTGTGTTGGGTTAGCTTTTTCTTCTTCTCTTTCACCAAAAAGTTATGTGTGGATCCGAGTCACCAAGGCCGTGAGAAGCTGCTCAAGACGGCATAGTATTGCGAGGAATTGTTGTTGGTACTCCTAGACAATCCCAGGCGCCGCTGATAGTACCACAACCGCGCGCTGCCTGTGAGGTGGTAGGTCGCAAGCTAAACTTTCTCCTCTTCCATCGCATAATCGCCGTGAAAAAATGCTCACATCGATTGAGCTACGGCAAGGAGTCTTCGCTCCATCATACGCTGAAAATGTTGAAAATGAGGGTAATATTTTAATTCCAGATTTTATTAAAAGACAAATATTACAAAAGACTAATGATGCATAAAACAAGATCGATAACAGACAACTCATTGTACTTGCAATATATGAAAAAGGGATGTAAACAAGTCAATCAATCACACGATAGACTTACGATGGGTCCGATGAAGAATATGAAGTAGCGCAGACTTGATGCAAAGGCGTAAACATAGATGTCGCATGTAGCGTTGTCGCGCAGAGATGCGCTTGCCGTAAACCTTATTGCCGCCCCGCGTGTCTTCACAAAGCAGCAATGGCTCGAGATACCGCTCCCTTCTTACGGTGCACGCCGAGAAGAAGAGTCGGTGAGGTTCGCAGACATAGCAGTACAACAACACGATTAGAAGGAAGAAGGAATGGAGGCTATTTTTCTACACGCTATACAATCGACGTCTCAGCATATATAGAGATGCATCGTAATCGACAAATTAAACAACCATTTAGCCACTAGTAACTGACACACTTAACCAGTCACTTACCCACTGGTAACTGTCACACTTAACCAGCCATTTACCCACTAGTAACTGTCTGTCATCATCACCCAATAAAGCCTCAAATTCAAACATTTGAATCTCATTCAAACAGAGAGAGAGAGAGAGAGAGAGAGAGATGCATGGTTCAGCAAAAATAAGGTGGACTTGGTCTGCCAAATGGCGCGCCACGTCACCGCACGATCGTGCGTCGCAAGTCACAAGTCACGCGATTTTTCACGCGAAAATACGCGAACGCGCGCGCGTGTGCGTGCGTGTGTGTGTTTAGCCAAAGCCCTCCTCGTGCCACCCTCATCCATGTGTCACATGTTTTAAGGAGTGGCAAGAACCCCACCTTATATGTTGGTCACCTCCACCTTGTCTTAGCAATATGGTACTAAACCGTATGAGTGAATTCCGTATGAGGTTGTGCCTCTCAAGTAACGCAACACTCTCTCAAGTGCCTCCCAGTGATCATCTCCTGGGTTAGAAGTAAACCGACTTAATTTGCTTACAGCAAATGATATGTCAGGTCTAGTGGCACCTGATAGATACATAAGTGATCCAATAATTTGTGAAAATCTTAATTGATCTTTTCCTAACCCTTGGTTCTTTCGAAGCTTAATGCTTGCATCATAGGGCGTTGGAGAAATTTTACAATTCTCATAGCCAAAATGGCTTAAGATTTTCTCAGCATAATGGGATTGGCTCAAAGTGATCCCATCCTCGTTCTTGATTAATTTAATATTCAGAATGACATCTGCCTCTCCTAAGTCTTTCATATCAAAGCATCGAGATAAGAAAGATTTGACCTCGCTCAATTACTTACAGTTGTTTGTTCCAAATATAAGTATGTCATCTACATATAGGCACAAGATCACCTTGACCCCACCATAACGATAATATACACATTTATCACTTCATTCACAACAAAGCCAGAGATGTTAAAGTTTTATCAAATTTCTCGTGCCATTGTTTAGGTGCTTGCTTTAGACCATATAAGGATTTCAATAATTTACATACCTTATTTTCCTGTTCAGAAATCACAAAACCATCAGGTTGATCCATATAGATTTCTTCCTCCAACTCTCCATTAAGAAAAGTTGTCTTTACATCCATTTGATGGACATGTAGACCATAAGAAGATGCTAACGCAAGGAGCACTCTGATGATGATTAGTCTGACGACAGGAGAATATGTATCAAAGAAATCTTCTTCCTCTTTCTGGGTGTAACCCTTGGCCACAAGTCTTGCCTTATACTTCTCAATAGTACCATCAGGCCTTAGTTTCTTTTTAAAGATTCACTTACATCCTACAAGTTTGCACCCGATAGGACGATCAGTGATCTCCCAAGTCCCATTAGCCATGATAGAGTCCATCTCGCTACGGACTGCTTCTTTCCAATACTCAGCATCAGAAGATGCATAAGCCTCTGAAAGGGTCTTTGGCACATCATCCACGAGGTATACAATAAAGTCATCACCAAAGGTTTTCTCAACCCTTTGTCTCTTGCTCCTACGAAGAGCTTCTGTGATTAGATTGTTATCCTCCTCAGGGATATCACATATTGGTTCAGAGATGGTGGGAAGTTCAGAAGTTTGATTATTCTCACTTTCAATATTTTCAATTTGAACATTCTCGGTTTGTGAAGTACTGCCTGCTGTTCTCATAGGAAAATAATCATCAAAGAATGAAGCATCTCTAGACTCCATTATTGTGTTAGCAATAATCTCATGAATTTCTGATTTAACTACTAAAAATCTATAGGTCGTGCTATTACGAGCATATCCTAGAAAAATACAATCGATTATTTTAGGTCCAAGCTTTCTTTTCTCGCAATGGTATATTGACCTTGGCCAAACACCTCCAAGTTCGCAGAAATTGACATTGGTTTTCTCCTTCCATCCTCATATGGAGTAATATCACTCTTTTAGTGATTACTCTATTTAGACGAAAGTTATCATCAATATAGCTTCCCCCACCATGTCTTAGGCATACCGACACTCTCTAACATGGCATTAACCAAGTCTGCATAGTGTCCGGTTTTCCTCTCAACTACCCCATTTGATTGGGGTGAATATGGTGGTGTAAATTCATGGACTATTTCATGCTCGTAATGCACTGAGAAAATTCATGAGAGATGTACTCTCCTCCACGATCGGACCTTAGTCTTTTTATTTTCTTCTCTAGTTGGTTCTCAACCTCGGCCTTATAAGTCTTAAAGTAGTTTAAAGCTTCATCCTTAGTTTTTAGCAAATACACATAGCAAAGAGCGTGTTGCATCATCAATAAAAGTTTTAAAAAATATCTTTTGCCTCCTTTTGTCAACAATCCATTCATTTCACACAAATCTGAATGAACAAGATCTAATGGTGCCAAGTTCTTTCGTCCTCTAATCCCTTAAAGGGTTTATAGGTCGCTTTGCTCGCACACATGACTGCACTTTGATCCCTTGACAATTTCACATTTTGGAATTAAATCTAATCTGACATTCTAGCAATACTATCAAAACCAATATGACGTAAACGAATGCCAAATATTTGCCTCACATTTATTTAAACCAGTTGCAACATTCAGATTATAACAAGACTCTAAAGTATTTAGCGGAACAAGCCTCCGCTCTCATAGCCTTTTATCAACAAAATTCTAACTTAGACATTACAATTTTATTTGACTCAAAAACTAGCTTATAATCGCCCTCGCATAGAACGAAACACTAACGAGGTTCTTGTTTATTGTAGGAGCATGCTGCACGCTCTTCAAGTGGACAATCTTCCCTGAAGTAAGCTTCAGCTTCTACCGTGCAACACCAAGAATGTACATGCGACCCGCTTCCCATTAGGACGGAGGAAACCCTCACGCTCGTAAGAAGAAAACAAGGAAATATCGAACATACGTGAACATTATCACTAGTATCAACCCACCAATCTGGATTGACATGTTGAAAAAACAACAGAGAGTTACTATACCCTCCTGAAGTCGAGGCCTCGCTTATGATCACGTTGATGACCTTCTTGTTTGGTCGCTCACCATCTCTGCTTTTATGAAATGATAGTCTTCGCCATATGACCGCTTTTTCCCACACACAAAGCAGTGATGTTCTTCATATCCTTCTTCTCGCTTTCTTCTTAAAGCTAGTTGTCTTGTTCGTTTTGTTGGATTTGTACTTCTTTGCAAATGTCTTTTTCTATAAAATTTGCATTGTTCGACTGTAAGTGTTGGGTGCATCTTTTGCTCTTGCCTTTTCTTCCACATCGAGGCAGAATGAGATCTTCAATAGAAATCTCTTCCTCTTGTGTTTCAAGTTAGTGGCAAAATCCCGCCAAGAAATGTGAAGTTTGGCGACAATGCCCGCACCACAAACTTAGGAGGCAACACACACCCAAAGCGAATCTCACCAACCAATAGCTGGAGATCATGAGCTTGTCCAACTATAGACTTAGCCTCATCCATGGTAAAGTCAAGAATTGCTCACACATGTAGAGCCAACGACCTACCTCTCGCCTCTGCATATTTGTGCTCTAGTGCATCCCACAACTCGTATGACTTATAGTCTATGTACACATCATAGAGCCGATCTGCCAAAATGGTCGAAAGGCAGCCAAGAGCAGTGTTGTTCGATTATCGAATCGCATATACCGGTCAATCAGAATGGATACTGCGGGGTGGATTACCCACCACACTTCAAAGACATGAGCCAAAACTTGGCTCTAGTCCGCCATCTACGAAATTCTCGATCGAAAACCTCTGTGTTTCATAGCATCGTAAGCTCGCCATACTTGTGTTGCAACAAAGTTTACAATAAGGTTTCTGGAATGTTGAAAATGAGGGTAATATTTTAATTCCAGATTTTATTAAAAGACAAATATTGCAAAAGACTAATGATGCATAAAACAGTACTAACAACAGACAACTCATTGTACTTCGTAATATATGAAAAACAGATGTAAACAAGTCAATCAATCATACGATAGACTTACAGATGGGTCTGATGAAGAACAGGAAGCGGCAGCAGACTTGATGCAAGATGTAAACGTAGATGTCGCGATGTAGCAATCGGTCGCGCAGATGCGCCGCCCAGAACCTTATTGCCGCCCGCGCAGTCTTCACGGCAGCAATGAACGGCTCGAGATACCGCTTCCTTCTTCACGGTACACGCCGAGACGAAGAGTCAGCGAGGTTCGCATTGCAAAGACAATAACACGATTAGAAGGAAGAAGGAATGGAGGCTATTTTTCTACACTATGCATCGACGCCTCAGCATATATAGAGAGATGCGATCGTAATCGACAAATTAAATGACCATTTAGCCAACGGTAATCGACACACTTAACCAGTCATTTACCCACTAGTAACTGTAACACTTAACCAGCCATTTACCAACTAGTAACTTTCTGTCATCATCACCCAATAAAGCCTTAAATTCAAACATTTGAATCTCATTCAAACAGAGAGAGATAGATGCATGGTTCAGCAAAAATAAGGTGGACTTGGTCTGCCAAATGGCGCACCACGTCACCGCACGGTCGCGTGTCACAAGTCACGCGATTTTTCACGCGAAAATACGCGAACACGCGCGCGCGTGCGTGTGTGTGTTATATGGGCCTCAGTCATATGTGCCAATTTCCAACAGAAAATTCCAACTTATGATATCGCGGCACGCCGTGGAAGTCGTCACCCACCTAGCCACCGCCTGCCCGTTGGAGCCAGCGCCAGCGGACATAATGGCGTAGCCATCAAGTCGCTACTCAGATCCTCTGTTTGGAATTTTTTTCTTGCGCGATATACGCAGATCATGGCTGTCCAAACGCTGGTTGAGTGTGGACAGCTGCGAGAGAGTCTTTTCGAGCTTGGTCGAGTCTTCTCTAGCGACGGTAGCCGCCTGAGACTCAGGATCGCCGCCGGACATGGAGGCGTTCAGCCCTGATACCAAATCGATACGGCTCGGCTTGAGGTGATGTCGCAAGGGCGAAAGAAGATGAAAACGGGAATCAAGGTTTGAACGTAGGGGATACGGAGGCTCTGAGCCGTTCGGCAGAGGAAGGGGGAGAGACTAATCTGTTATTGCTCGATTGGTTGAATACAATTATGTGCCCTTTACGAAAAGCAGTTTTGTCAAAGACGGGAATTGCGCCGAAGGTAGTACTACTGCTTAGGTTTATTCATACATAGACCTAAGCTAATCCATAGCGTTATGATTATTGAGCAGCCTTCCTTCGGTGATATTATTATTCCTCCGAAAGACCAAAACAGATATTATCATCACCCCTGCCTTTTGGATTGGATCGAAGAGGCCCTACTTAACCAGGAGTTAAGGTCCATTAACCATTGGTACTAGTAGTAGGCAGTACTTAGGCAGTGAAATGTGAATCATGGTAACAAAGTGAAGATGCCCCCCGTAGTGTGGCGAGTTGTCAACATTACTAACGGGGTACCGTAAAAAAAAAAAAAACAGCATCTTGATTGTCTACACTGACTCCAGTAGTTGGTAGCAGTAGTAGTATTTTAGATAGCCGGCCACAAGCATGGAAATGCCTCTGTGTATGGATTCAGGACTTCATGCTGGACAACTGCTGCTGAAATTCATCACTGACTGTTGGTATTTTGCACACTATTTACACAACCAGCTTCCCTCTACAGTACATTACAACTAAACAAGCTTCGAGTGACTGGTCCAAACTCCAAACTGGGACATAGCTACCAAGGAAAGCTTATGAAGCACAATGGTGTACTGATGCCTGGCACCAGAGGCCTGAAAGCTCAAATCGGCTTCCAGACAGCGAGGACCTCTTGGAACATCTCCAGCATCAGATCACGATCTGCGTGGCGGAAGAAGCTATCGATCTCATCTCTGACGTCGTATATCTTCCCAAAAACTAACAAGTAGGTAAGGCACCCTTTCTTCAGCTTTTCGAGCTGATACAGCCATGCTACGTTAAGCCTCTCCAGGACATTGCTAGAGTTTATATCCTCTAATAGGCTCTCCTCACAACAGTCCTTGATGTCAGCGATGCTGTACTTGTTCGCTGCAGCAAGCAGTGAGAGTCGGTGCTTCCAGAATTGGTCTTGCTTTATTGTCCCGTAGATGAAGCCAAGAAGGGTCGAGCAAGATTCCACACACATGTCGTTGATGTTGATTGTGGAGGATTCCTTTCCTTGAGATCATGAAGGAACATGCTTTCAAAGACAGGAGAACATGCTGCAAGGATGGCCTTATGCGCCTTGAGGACACCATCGGTCGTGTTTATGGTGACATCAGCATGGATGGTCTCTGTGAGCATGCGGGAAAGGCATCCAAGAGTGCTCTTACTAGCAATGTTCTGCAACATGCCCTCAGTTGGCCAAATCGATGAAGATGATTCAGTAGCCTGTGAGCATATTAGATCACATCAGCACATTATTAGCACTAGACAGATGTTCTACCGGTAAGGGCTTCTGATGTATCTTCCAGCCATGGAAGTTACTAGATAGAGAAGCCTATAAAATGTTCTAAAAAAGAAGCGGATTCTTTCGCAACTGATAGCAGAAAAAAAAAGAGGGAGGATACTTGCATTATTAGTAGCTATCCTCAGGTCCAAAAACTCAACATCAATCGTAAAACGCCCATGGGACATCACATCAACTTGCCAGACAAAGTCATCGCTGCTTCGGAGAAGCTGCTCGAACACTATCAGAAGGGATAAAAATAATTCAGGTTGCTGACCCTGTAAGTACTATCAGCAAAGGTAACTGTAGCCATTACAGCAGCAATGTGAATAGGGAATGAAATAAGAAATGAATGACAGACATGCATATTGAAAGCCATCAGGCTCTTAATGCTCGAGAGTTTCAAGCTATGAACAATCAATCTTTTACTCAAGGAATATGATCTTATGTTCATTTAATTTTTATTGTATGAAGCATGCGACCCACATCCTAATATTATCACCATATTTTCCGGTTGCATAAGATTCCAGTTACTCACTATTCCTTTACAATTACAAGGCACATTTCTTATTCTTCTTGAAGCAGCTGCAATGTAGCAACTGTGTTGGGCTTTGGAATGTTCTCCCCCAAACTAAAAACACTAAAATAAAATAGAGCACCCAGGCAAACGTCTTACTAAACAGAGACAGGATCTTGGAAAGGCCAAGTTCAACATAACGTTCTCAAGAGCATCATCATTGTGGGCCTAGATTGAGCTTCTCCTAAATCACATGAGTCTTTGGATCCAAATGACACTGTTATGCAAGATACCGTGAGCCAAGGGCTAAGGATCAGACAATTTCTTCTTAAGCTTACTGTTCCATCTACTTCTTGCCTAGAGGAATCTGATGACCACAAGTAGGTTCTGACTCTCTTGACTCATTTGTGACTGCTCATAACCAAATGCTACTCTACATACCTTGTATAGGACAAGTTTTCATATAAAAAAAAACACATCCATACTTACCTTGTACAGGAAAAGTTTTCATAAAAAAACCACATCCAATTTACAGATGGCATAAAAATAATCAGATCAAGTGTTCAAGTTCGGGCATGAACAGGCGCCAGGCACTCACCGTATAGCCTAAAGATTGGTGATCTTTCTTTCTTCTTATGCAACCACACAAAAATTACTAATACAAGAACCATGTTGAGTACGGGTGACTTATATTCAAACCTACTAGGATTAGAAGATGTGTTCTACAAGGATTCCCATCATAGTCCTATTAGAATTAGGTTTCTTACTTTCTTTTGGAGAACTAAGGGACATTATATAAAACCATGAGGGGTGGTCATAGAGAACATAAACCACAAATCAATTTACCTGCAATAAGAGGTGTACGAGAGGATTAGATACTAGGTTATTCTTTAGCACTAGATTCTTGTATAGAGCAAGGACCCGAGAGTCCTAAAAGGTTCGAGAGGGTTGTGAGAGAGCGACAATTATTTGTACTCTTTTGAGGTTGTCCTTAAGGAATTTGCTGTCAGCCGTCAAAACTTTCTCTCGTCGTGATTATATCGTCGTTGTTATTTTGTTCTCTCTACAAGATTCATCTACTTCGTTATTAATACTGTGCACGCTCGTGTCGTTTCTCACAAACTCTGATCCAATCTAGGGCTGCTGCGCATAAAAAAGGGTATCAGAGTATAACAAGTGGTATCAGAGCCAAAGCCGGATTAATCAGATTTACGAGAAGCTCGGCAAAGCGTCAGGTGATACAAAATCAAGATCGATGTCTATGATATGGAATCAAGTAGAGAAATTTGATGGCGGAGTAAATTTCAACATGTGACAATGTGTGGCAAAGGATGTCCTTGTCCAACAAGGGTTAATCGACGCTCTTGAAGGGGACAAACCGGAAAATACGTCTGATGAAGACTGGAAGATGATGGAGCGGAAGGTCACAAGACAATCCATCTACGCTCTCCGACGAGATAAAGTACTTGATGGTTAAAGAGAATTCGCAAGAAATTATGGATTAACTTAGAAATATTGTATATGGCAAAATCGTTAACAAATCGGTGGTGCTAAAGAACTATTCAAAGGCACATAAAGGAAGGTACACTACTGTTGACCATCTCAATGTCTTTAATAAGCTATCACACAACCGACTAGTATGATTGAGAAAATTGAGAAGAACAACAAGGTCGCCATATTAGTGCCATCTCTACCACCATCATGGGAGCAATTGGTGATGAATATTCTCGCTCTAAAAACACTCTCAACTTCAATGAGGCGGTGACATATCTATTGAAAGTGGAGTCCTTGAAGAAGCCGCCGATTCTTCATCTTCGGTGATCAAGCATTGGTCATCGAGGTTACAAACCTTGCTTGCAGAAAAAGCAAAAGTCACAGGAAGAAGAAGGCAAAAGCAAAGCACACCGTATTTTATCTATGTGATAAGGAAGGTCATGATAAAGGACTATGCAAGTTTGAAGCCAATGAGGTGCATGCTCGCGGTAGTAGCGAAGACGATTCGGGCATACTAGTCGCCGCTAATCGTACTTCTCATAAACGGATATTAGATTCAGGTTGTTGCTTCTATATATGTTCGGTGAGAGTGATGTTTGACAAATGATCTCTACACCGCATGCAGATGGAACTCAAGCATTTAGATTGAAAGGAGTATGGAATTACGAGGAGGATCACTACATTAGAGATGTATAATGGAGCACATCGCACATTGACGGGAGTTCGATATGTTCCCAGCTTAAAGAAGAATATAATATCTGTGAGATCACTTGAACTCGAAGGTTGTGAGGTATCACTTCAGAGTAGAGTTATGCAAGTTACTTGCAAAGGGCAGGTAATTATAAAAAGTATCTGGAGCAATGGACGATATCGATTGACAGGTAATCATCAGGGAAGAGCAACCAATACGAATTCTTAGAGGAGTACGGTGACTTCAACGGATAGGAATCAAGGTGGAGATTGTTGAGCATGAGTGGCTCATATCCTAACCTACTAGAACTTGGAGATGTATTCTAAAATTATTCCTTTCCTAATCCTAATAGGATTATGTTTCCGACTTCCTTTTGGAGAAGAACTAAGGGGTACGCCATGAGGGGTGGTTATGGAGAACACAAGCCACAAACTAACTCACCCAAAGCCAGAGGTGCACGAGAGGATTAGATGCTAGGTTATTTTTTTAGCACTAAATTCTTGTACAGTACAGAGCAAGGATCCGAGTGTCCTAAAAGCTTCGATAGGGTTGTGAGAAAGCGACAATCCTTCGTACTCTTTTGAGGTTGTGCTTAACGAATTTGTGTTCGGCTTCATCGAATCTTTCCCTCTCATCGTGATTATTTCATCGCTAGTATTTGGTTCTCTTTACGAGATTATCTACTTTGCTCATAAACTCTGTCTGATCCGATCAGGGCTACCCGGCATAAAAGGGTTTCAGAGTATAACAAACCAAAGATCCAACCTTTACCGATTGGGAATGTGTAGAACAGTCCGGCGAAGAATCATACCATGCGAGACGCAGGAGCGGCGCGGCGGGCCGGCCCAGGAGACGCGGAGCACGAAGCGGGCGAACGGCGGCTGCTCCTTGGACAGCCGGCCGGGCTCCGGGAACAGCCGCACGTATATCGACCTGCTCTTCTCCAACGACAGATACCTGTTTTTTCACCACATCAACTGGAGTCCAGACTCAGAAAATGGCATCAAATTGAGCCACTTTCCAACCAATTGGCATCAAAATTCCACCAAATCGCAACTAAAATTGCATCCAGTGGGCGTAGGATTTCGTGGAATTGGGGCATAGGGGATGAAAAAAAAAGGGACCTTGGAGGGAGGGGGACGAACCAGTTCCAGATGCCGAGCTTGAAGGGGTCAGAGCGGCGGTGGGGACAGGGGCCGAAGGTGTCGATGCGCCACTGTGCGAGGCGGGAGATGGTCTCCACGCGGGAGTCCGGCCCACTCAGGCCGCCGCCGCCGCCGCTCATGGTCGCCGGAGAAGGAGAAGGCCGTGCCGTGTGAGTGGCAAAAGGGTGACGAGTGACGCCCGTGCTTTGCTGGTGTAGGCTTAGGCCATGTCTATCTCAGATAGGCACCGGTGACAGTGTCGTGACTCACGAAAGCTGAGTGCATCTTAATTTTGTTTATCAGATTCAGATACCCCTAAATGTACATTTCTAGTTGCTAACTTATGTGGTGTCTTTTCCAATTATCTGACAACCATATGTTAAAATGGTGTTAGTAATTTGTCTAATTTTCAAACCTTCACATAAAATATCCATTTTTTTGTGCAATGGTTTGTTGACTCAATTATCAGTTTTGACATTTTCTTTTGTTCCATTTTCCTTTTTTACTTATAGTATGCTAGGGTTTTCTATTTTTTTTTTAGTTCTTCGTTTCTCCCGACACAATTGGAATAGATGTTTGTTAGTTGCTTTGCCATCCTAAGAGCATCTCCAATAATTTGTCTCTTAGCTTGTCTCTAATACCCTCCACATCATCTTGAGACAATATTAGAGACAACTATTCCAATAGGTTGTCTCTTAGGTTGTCTCTAACACGTTCACAAGCATTTAAACTTTGTATGAATCAAATAACCATACAGATCAACACTAACTTCAATCTTTATGACCTACATGTGTTGTTTGGTTACATCTACATATATAAACAAACAGTAATTCTAATACCAAGCCTCACAAGCATTGCAGCTTTGCATGATTCTAACCATAGAACTGAACAACAAATCGACGTATTATGTCTTACATCATCCAAGATATAACAAACCATACAAAGTACATATCGATGGCTCATCATATAGCATATCGATGTATGCAATAAACCGAAACAAGCACTGTAAAGTACAACCAACTAAAGTCTCCAACAATTTAGCCATAAGCAAAAGTAAAACTGAGAGTACTATTAGCAAGACCTAAAAGTAAGATTCATAATGCAAAATATTAATCATGCAAAGGCAATAGCAAAGAGAACAAAAAGCAATTCTTGGATGGAAAATAGTAGAAAGTAACAAAGTACAACATCACAATGCTCTTACACTATTAGCATGTTAAACTATATACTTGATCAACATTAACTAGCCTGAAGCAAATTTACAGAGTAAATCACAAGCAGGTAGGTCAAGGTCTCCTTAAACCTGAAGACCCGAATTGCCTGTAGGAAAATTTGTAACATGGAGATACAGCAGTGTGTACAAATGAAGACCAATTACCTATAGTACATCGAATGCACCAGCATAGACATCGTCTTCTTTCTCCAAACAGAGTGATTTTTCAGATCTGGTTTGAAGCTTTGCAATAACCTTTTTCTCTGTGTTGCATTCTCTTTGCACTATACACATGAATCAAACAATAGAAGACAAGGAAATTAAAGAAAGCAATGTTATGAAAACAAAATTGCAGTAACAAGTACACACAACTGAGGTTGAAAAATAGACTTTTTCAATAGTGCCTAAACTAATAACAAGCTACTATCAATAAAGATTTTCCATGCTGTCTAGAGTAACCGGTATGTTCAACTAATAGGAAAGGAGAATATAAGTATATAAGCGATTGCATTACCTCATAGCATTGCTTACACGCTTAGAAATTTGGTGCAACAACTGTCCAAAAAGATTCAAACTCCTGAAACAAAATAGAAACGTCATGCATGCTGGTGTCCTGATCTTTTACTGACCAAAAAAAATGTGGAACATCATTTTAAACAGAGCAACCTCCAGCATTTCCTGACGAATATACGGGCGGCTCATTCGATCAAATCCCATAGGCCTTGGCTTTGAAGCTCCTCCTGAAAGTTTAACTTAGGAAAAGGTCAGATAAACTACTTTACATGTTTTCTACCATTCCTATTGGAACATGGTATGAAATCTATCACATGCAGTTTAAAATAAGTAATCAATTGCCTTGACTAAACATAATATACAAAATGTCAGTATATATACCTTGTTTTTAGATAAGAACTGCTTGAATGAACTGGAAGTTAGTACTTTGTCTTTTTCTAAATTGAATATTTTTCTTGCAATTGCCAGTTTCATGGCCATTGTTGCCTCATAGTCGATATTCTATTTTACACATGATCTTCAAGTTAGAAAAATGATCGAAAACTAGATTTCTGCAAGCAATTCCAAGAATCATAAGAATTGCATGACCAAGGTCACACTTTTGAAGTATTTCAAATACAAGAAATGATCCGATTTAAGGAGCAAACATGGAAAAAGAGCAAAGAGGACATGAAGTGCATCTAGCCCAAAGGCAATCGTGCATCTGAGTTTTACCTTTGCAAAGGAAAAACAGATAAATAAGTGATACTCTACACTTGAAAATGCATTTACCTTTTTGTCCAACTGCTTCTTCACCTGCAAAATCTCTTCCTGTGATAAGATGCAAAATTGAGTACTAGATCAGGTTAGGGAAAACTCATTAAAAACTCAAGAGATCAGTGAAATGATAAGTCCTTGGCCTACCCGAGTGAGTCGAACCCTCCAATCGCCACGAGGCACCTGAGCCCCAATGGCCATCCGAGCGGCGCTCGATCGCTTTCGAAGCCGCGCCATGAAGCTCCCACGTAGGCGCGAAGCGCAAGCGCGGCGACGCCGAAGGGGTCTCGCCGAGGCGGTGCAGATGGCAACGCAACGCGCCGCCTTGCTGCCGCCATCTCCGCGATGCCGAGCACGCCCCGCCATCGCAAGACGGACGCACCGCCGTAGTGGCGCGCGCATGCCGAGGAGTTGCAAACATCGACCACCATCGCGACAGCCGAGTTCCGCGGCGTTGAGGCACCGGCGGCAACATCAAGTGGAGATCGAGAGGGGATTTTTGGCGCCGGGAAGATGGAGTGGTGCAAGAAAGAAAAAGCTTCGCGCGGCAAGAAAAATTCTTCGCACAGACGAAAGAACTTCGCGGGGAAGGAAAGCGCGGCGGCGCTACTGGATCCGAGCGAAGAACGAAAACGCGTGAGGAAACGACGAGCTCTCCAACAGGAAAATCGTTCGACGCTAGCATCTTGATTCCCGTGTGCGCCCGTCGCGTGAGGAAACGACGAGCTCGTTTGTCTCCTCTTTCTCTCCCCTCCACCTCACAAAAAATCTATTGTGGCATTTCTTAGAGACAACTGAAATAGACTATTGGAGATGCCCTAAGTAATTCTTTTAGGGGTTCAAGGAGGACGCACACAGCAAGTAACTCTTTTGAATGATGCGGTAAAATTATAAATAGATTTTGCAGGCGAGAACTACAAGATGAAAGGGAAAATAACCTCATGCAACTTTGCAGAACTTTTTTTACTTATTTAATATATATTTTTTAAAATAAAGATAACATCGCCCTAACTTTATTTTCAATTATGACCCCTTTGGCCACATCACAACGCATGGCGTGGCAAAAACACGTTGTCACGCCATGCACTTCGGCGTAGTAACGAGTGTTGTCACGTCGCCCCTTTTGGCGTGACAGGACTTATCCCAAAAACAGATGCGTGTTGGCTCTGACGGCTATCGTGACAGATTTGGTAGTACGTAACGTAATATAGTGTTTTTGTCATGTCGCGCGTTGTGACATGACCAAAGAAGTCATAATTAAAAATAAAGTTTGGGAGGTGTTATCTTTAAAGTGTTTTTAAAAAATAGATTAAATTATAAACAAAGTTCAACTTTGCAGTACTACAGGTTCATAGTGCGAAACATTATAATAATTAAACAAAAAAAAAATAAAATAATGAAGGTCCCACCGGGATTCGAACCCAGGTCGCCAGATTCAAAGTCTGGAGTGCTAACCACTACACCATGGAACCAATTTGGCTCACCTCCGTCGCTTATTGATAGGTGTCTTATCGAACCGATCGCGACGGGCCAAAACAAACGCCTTTTTCTAGACCAAATCCATCCTGAAATTCTCGCGTTTTTTAGAAGGAACTGGTGTTGATTCTGCTGCTGCTTCGTCGTTTCTCTTACTGTTGGGAATTAAGTACGTTCTGATCAGTTACTCTATGCAAAGAAGAAGAAGAAGATCAACGCCCCCATGTTTGCTTGCTTGCTTCAATTCTAAAACGACGGAGGCATGCACGGGTAAATATCCCATGCAAATGATCCAATATAATTAAGCAAATGAATCACAAAAGATCGGAATCGATCATTGCATCGCGGATGTTGCAGTGCTAGTGGATGTTGCTATCGCGGTTTCAATTCGTTGAATCCAGATTAACGTGGATATATAATTACATATGTGTGTCTCATTTATACATATATCATACGTAGAACGCCCAAATCAACAGTGTTTCTGCAAGCTAGCTCGTGGAAAAATAAGCCAGAGGCTAGCTACCAGCAAGGTACTTGCATACGCAAGATGGTGTATATATGCATGTAAACGAACTACTTTAGACATACAGAAACAACTCAATTATAAGGAAGAAGAATCGATCTATTTTATATTAGGTAGACAATGATGTACTGAGGTACATATGAGAAATTAAGCTCACAACGAAATGCTAGCTGAATCGACCAGTTCCAAATCTCAGTACTGAAATGATCAATAACCAATACTCTCTCCGGCCGGCCTGCATGTATAATCCTACCTAGAAACTAGAGCAAACTAACCACACGTAAAATGACCAGTCAAATATACTCGTATATATGATCAGTTGTCAATATATAATTAGTCAAGAATCCCTGAATAATCCTGATCAAATATTGTTGTTCTTGGAGGCAGAAGCAGTAGGTTGATGGAAGAGCTGCGTCGACGGCAGCAAGCTGCTCAGAAAGTTCCAATCGACATCGATCGTCCCTGCAGCAGCAGCAGCTTGATTCTGGTCGATACAGCTGCTACTCTGCGAAACGTAGCCTTCGCCGTCGACTGTAGGGCTCTCGAGCGGCGGCATGTCGACGGAGAAGTGCGCCTTGGACTCTGCCAAATTATGATCATTAGCCAGCACTGGAGTGCTGGCACCGATCATTCGCCGTGCGTTAGGTTGTCGTAGTGGTAGCTGGGGGTGTTGCAGGTGTAGCTGCCGGGGTAGCCGCAGGGTAAGCTTTGCTGCTGATTGGGCATAGGCTTCTGAAACGCGCGGCAAACCACCCATCCTTCCTCCTGATGATCAATTAATTCCACCAAATGTGTAAGCTCATATATCAGCTAGCTGCAGTGTGTCGCGGATTAAGACACAGCTAAGTAGCTAGAATTAATCTATGTGATTATAAGATACGAGATCTCTGAAAGGACCGATCAATACGTGCGAAAGTGATCATGAGGTGCTCGCCTGCGTGGGCGCGTGCTCGTTGGATTGGAGGCGGTACTCGTGTATGATCCAGTCGGTCTTCCTGCCGTTGGGCGCGCGGCCGCGGTAGAAGACGAGCGTCTTCCTCATCCCGATCACGCTCGCCGACGACAGCACCGGCTTGTCCCTCCCCGTGGCCTTCCAGAACCCGGCCGCCGTGGCCCGGTTCGCCCGCGTCCCGCTCGGGTACTTGCGGTCCTTGTAGCTGAAGAAGTACCACCCGTCTGCTCCTCGTGAGCCCTGTACTTGCGCTTCTCTGCATCATCCATAGGTTGCAAATTACTAGCTACGTACGTACTAGTAAAACTAAGGTTAATTCAAGAAGATGCAGATGGCCCGTACCTTGTAGATCCCATGGCTCAATCCTGTATAGATCGACCTCCTGGATGATGTCCAGGTCGATCTTCTGCGACGCCACCTTCCTGTCAAGGTAGTACCCCACAAGCTCTTCCTCTGTGGGGTGGAACCTGAACCCTGGGGGCACACATGAAGACTCCTCCATTGCTAGCTAGCTGATGGCGATAGTAAGAAGTCTGCTGATCTATCTGCAGCTCAAAGCGTGCGAAAGCTAGCAGCTTTAGTTTCAACCGATCAGTTTGGGAAATATATATGTATGCTGGAGGGGCCAAAGGCGGAGAAGGAAAAGCCCCTAGAAATAGGAAAGCTCCTAGAGGCGCATGGATGCACTCATGCCATGCAACATGACCTAATTAGTAGTTGCACCATACCTAAACAAGTCGTACATTCGTATATCATTTGGAATTGGGGGAGAAGAACACGATCAGCACAGTAGTACCCACTAGTATTTTGATTTCAGATAGGCATGCGTGGACTACCTTCAAATTAAGGCTAGCCTGCTCAGCTTGTGATATACCAAAGTAGCTAGGAGAGGAAGGAGGTAAGATGGACAGTACTAGTCTGTGGACGGTATGTGAAGCTTTTTGGAGGGTAGAGAGTATGCATATATGTTCCTTGGAGTGCACTTCAGGGCTACTCTTACTCGCATCCACCATCCATACATCATATTCATATATACTAGTACTAGTACTGGTACTGGTACTCTTCTCTCTCACCTACAAGGCTACAGGCCTTCCCATACACATCGAGCTAACTTAATATATATATGTATGGCATGCATCTACAACTCGGTCAGATGATGAAGCTAGCTAGCTACCTTCCTAAGACAATTCAGATAACACAACTAGCGTACGGCTCATCCATGCATAATATGTTCGCTCGGGAACTCACCAAGTTAACCTGCAGGAGCTGGCTGGAGCTATGGCCTCTCAATCTTATACAAGTCTAGATCTCGATGACCACAAGAATAATTTGTTGGTAGCCAGAGGAGCTTGGCGACCTATTTATACATGACAAAAGCCAGCTTACAAGTGCTGGGCTAAAACTAGTTTAATCTGATGATGTAAAGATCAGGTCTGCAACTGCTTACTAGTGCGAGTGGGTCAGAGGAGATCTGCAGCTATAGCGCGTGTAGAATCTAGCTAGAGAGAGAAAGAGACAGACAGACAGACAGACAGAGAGAGAAGAAGATTGTTTGGTCGGTTAATAAGTCCTCAAGCGACCACCACCACTCGCTATGTGAAAGGGACATCAATCTCCCAGTTGAGACTAGAACAAACAACCTCAGCTAGCCATAGCTACCCATCGTATATCCTGTCCTACAAAAGAAAAACACTAGAGATCGAGTTGCGTACCTAGTTTATATCATCGATGATCCCAACATGCATGAAGAGAAGCGTTGAGTTTGAGTGTGGTACGAATTGAATAATTTCATATTTCAACTCATAGTTTTATTATAAATACATCTCCGTAGTACATAGGAAATAGTAAAAGCTTCATTGTAAATATCTCCTCATGTAGAGATATTGCATCGTTCTTACTTTTTTGGTCCACTGGACATATTCTTTTTGAACCCCTCTGCCTTCTCTACACTTTTTTGAGAGCACAGAAAATACTCCTCTAATTAACATATATGGAGAAAAAAAAAAGCTTCGTTAACTGGATATAACATGATGCACGGTACTCTTTTCGACCCTTTTTCCCGCCGTTATATTGCGCTTCAAGGCTAGCTTTTGGTTGGTACTTAGAACAGACGCTAGCTGGGTTCTTGGATATGATTTGTTTTGACGGGGAAAGGGCTCAGATGAGCAATACTACATACATGATGGTGATCAGATCATCCTCGGGAAGCACAACCCATACATGCCTCATTGTGTCTCTTCCAATAGTATTAGCTAGTGTAATGCTCCATCTAGTTAATTGCTCTTGTTAGTTAATTTGCTGGTTGTCACTGTCTGGCTTGGCGAATGTAATGCTTCTACTCAAACGATCAGATAGGGACCGCATGCCGGCTCTGGACGCATGAAATCTGCAGTGCGTCAAATGCTAATCAAGTTAATCCGGATTTGGAGTGAGCTCTGGACCTGCCGCCGCAGTGGCAATTAACTAAAGAAAGTGTTGTCGATGTAATCTTATCTTCAGCTAGCAGCTAGCTAGCCCCACTAACACTGACCAACCAATCAGCAGCTACCTCCAATGCTTGCTATATATTTTGCTTATCTTCCAAGGCTCGGTGTGGATATGTAGAGTTCATCGTGTACAAATTCATCCTCTCTCACTCTCAGATTTATTCATTGCTTTACACAGATTGGATTTATTATTGCATTATATATTGTGTGTAGGGAAGACCTGCATGAGAAGAAGGGACGGAGCAGCAGCCCATGCATGGTCAATATCGATGGAAGAGCTCCTGTTCAGCACGTACGCTACAGATCTGCTGATACATATGTGTCGTATCCAAGTGGGTGTGACTCGATCCATCCGTGTGCAGCCGGGAAATGTCGTGCAGGAAAGCAACAGCACAATGAAAATGAAAAGAGACGCGTCTTCTCTCTCACACACACAGCGACACAACAGGAGTCGATGGTTGCATGGCATGGCCTTGATTTCAACATATGTGCCGCGTCCGCTAACCAAGTCGGTCTGCGTAGACTAACTGGCGATCGATATGACACAATTGCTATCTTCTCGATCTCTACCTGTCTAGCCTGCAACCCTGAAATGGTTGTCTTCTTCTCTACCTGTCAGCCTGCAACCCTGCAATGGCAACTACTGGCAAGCCTGGCTAGGCTCTTAATGTTGACGATCTTGTGCTCGTTTGTGCATGATTTCAGTGGTTTGCCAGTCACAGATCTGCGTGCGATCCTGTTGCTCCCGTGAATCGAAGCACACATACATGCCGGCCTGGTGTGTTCTTTTGACCCATCACATCGGTGTCGCTCTCGGGCAGGCCAGGCCTTTCCCTGATTAACTGTCGTAAGCTGCCTTTTTCTCCTCTCTTCCCTTCCTTGTACGGAAAGAAGATTATAAGAGTATTATCATAGTGATAAAGCACTTGGGCGGCCTGTTTCGTTTGTTACCGATGTAATGTTATCAAATCAAATTTTGGTAACACTAATAAAAATTTGATATCGTGTTATTCACTACCAATATTTGGTAATGCCAATAAAATTCAATATCAGACTTGGATAATCTGAGAGTGAGAAAAACACTCATCAAAAAATTAATAACACCAAAATTTAGTTTAGCTGCAACCCAAACAGCGTAAATTTTGCCAAATTTTGGTTTTTTCAATATCAAACACGGGTAAATAATCAGAGAGTGAGAAAAACACTCATCAAAAAAATTAGTAACACCGAAATTTAGTTTAGCCGCAACCCAAACAGCGTAAATTTTGCCAAATTTTGGTTTTACCTTAGTTTTGGCTATGTCAAATTTTGACTTAACTCATTAGGGCTATGAACCAAACAACCCCATGTTTCCCCACCACCAAGGTGTTGGCGTATGAGACCTTAATTAACTATATATCCTAGTAGCTTGCTACTCCCTGCTCGCGATTTTACACAGCAAAGCGAGAATGGATACAGACCCCGATAATCAATCAGTTGGCATATAACATCATCAAAGTGAATAGTATGTTTAACCAAAGATCACAAGTAGCTACGCCCTGATGCAACAAATTAACCATAAAACGTAACCGCGGCTCGGCACAACATAAGCAGGAATAGAACGACCGTTCATCCACTACGTACATGAACAAAACTTATTGGCCATCTAAAAGGTTCAAAGCTCCCTCCCTAGACAGACACCATTTTCCTTTGCTGAATAATAGATAACTATTACATGTCTACAAATAAGTTCCCAGCCTTTTCAATGTAAGGACTTTGGTACCGGAGAGGGAAGTGAAACTATCAATCAGACACTAATCTTTCACTTTACTGTTCCAAAGCGCTCTGTTGGATCACCAGTCCAAGTAAGCAGCCACCAGAACAAAGGCAGAACAACATCAATCTTGCTTGCTACGAGCCTGGCGAGCACGATGCCTGAGTTCTGCCCTCTTCCATCTTACCATCAGCAGGCAGAGCGTCACAAGGGTGTTCACCTACAAAACAAGAGAAAATCTCCGATAACGAACTATAATCGGCCGCACAACAACACACTGAACGAGACATGCCACGTACTTACCAAAATAAGGATCGTTATCAAAAGGAGGGGACCAGACCAGAGGACGGAGATGAAGAGACCTTGGGGATCAAAGTAATTCTGGCTTGAGAAGCTCTTCCAGTGTTGTCCTAAGAATGTATTTAACCTCTCAGCGAGAAATACACCAGAAACTGCGTCAAATCAAGCACATGTAAATAAAGGTGCTGATTAAACTCATACTTCATCTGAATGAAAAGGGAAATAAGTCAAGGGTGTGGAAGGGGAAAGATTCCATGGTGGAACTTCTCTCTCAAAATTCATTGATCGCTACCATTAGCATGGTAACTATGGCATCATGCTGCAGCTTCTAAGACCGAAATATTCAAACTACTTATGTTTTACAATTTACATTGACAACAGAAACAACAGAAACAAAAGCAAAGCAGGTCTTCCGCACATACTGCACGGAACTAGAAAGTGGTGAGATTAACACTATACTGAAAACTCGCTCAATTATTAAACCAACATGTTGTACAACATTCCTACCATTCCATAATTCGGAAGTTGGCAGTGTTGGTGCAAATTAGCTAAGCTTTAGCAAGTTTATACATGAGCACAATGTGCTTATTTTGATGGTCTCAAGTAGCCACAAGGCATAACGCATATAAAACTGTTAAGTTTAGCAGCACCACAAAAATATCAAGAAAGACTTATGGTTGGTATGGTGCGACATTCAAACTGGTATGTTGTATAAGCACAGGAGGGGGAAAGACAATCAAATTTGATGAATGATGTACACATTTCGTAAATATTATATAATGGTAGGACAAGTCTGAAGGTCAAAAGAATAACAACAAAACAAAACTTACATGTTAATGCTGATAAGATAAGTTGGAAGTTGACGTTTCTCCTGGAGATGATGGTTACCAGCAGCAGAATGGCATGGAAACTTAGTATGCTGATCAACCAAGGCTCCTGAAGACACCAACGGAACAGATCAATCAAGGATTCAAGGGAAGAACAGAGACTAAAGCACCCATGGCATGCGCTTAATAGGTGAAGTTGATGGGACAATTCAGGATGAGCCCACATACAGCAATTAATACAAGCAAATAATGATAGCTCTGTTGAAGCACCAGCTATTGAGTTTTCAGAAGCAGTTCAGTAAAACTATGTCACAGGACATTTGATTGCCCTTGTGCGGTTTCCCATAGAACATTAGAATGGAAGCTCTAGAAATGAAACAACAACAGAGAGGCGGCAGGTTAAATTCTGCAACTTATTTCATCAGCCCATGCATCACCTTAAGCAAGCAAGTGAAGTGAAGTGAAGAAAAGACCATGGAGATGAGATGTATCTACATGTATCCTGCCTTTTTCTTTCTTTCTTTCTTTCTTTCTTTCTTTCTTTCTATGTGCTCAACACGAGAAGAAATAGAATCGATTGTCCAAGGAATCGAATCGATTGTAGGGCTAAGTACTAGATCCAGGCAGAGGCGGATGAAGATGGAATCGAAGGAAAGAGCGCGCGGAGCAAAGAAAAAACATCTACCTTCCAGTCGACGGCGTGGAAGAATCCGAGGAAGGAGTCGACGGCGGGGGCGAACCCGCTGCGGAGGTCGGAGGAGACGCGGCCGAAGAGCTCGGCCACCACGTCGGCGTGCTCGTTTAGCGCCGACCGCACCTCCTCCACCGCGCGCCCGAGCACCGCCGACGACGACGAGGAGGAGGATCCCGCCGCCTCGCCCATCTCGATCTCTTCACTTGTGCTCCTCGATCTGATCTGCGCTCTCTCTCTCCCTCTCTCTCTCTCTCTCTCTCTCTCCCCTAACGCAAGCGCAGTGGAGGCCAGATGGGCCGCAGCCCAGTTTCGTGCCGTGCTATATCGGCCCGAGCCTCTTTTGCCCAGCGGGTCAAGGCCGGCCCACTCAGCCCGTTAGGCCCGAAAATTTTTAAAAAGGAAAATCAGGAAAAAAAATATATGTACAATTAGAAATAGATATGAAAATTGTAAAAAAAGAAGATAATCATATTGAAAATATAATAAAGAACTTTATTAATGTTCAAATGGTTACTTCATTAAAACTTTTGCTAAGTAAAAACTCAACAGAAGAAAACATTGGCAAAGAAAAAAGAGTACAACCTATAACTCTATATACATCCTTGTTTTAAGTGTTGTTGTTTATGTACAGATTTTTGAACAACTCTGGATTTTTTCACATAGTGTTGTGTTTGTGAATAAGCTTGTTCCTAGTCCTTCACATAGTCAGAAGTATCTCCACTATCTCACTTGTAAGGCGTGTTCTTCTCTCCACCAATATTATTCCAAAAAAGACTGAAAGCAGACTTGGAGGTCGAGACAGGAACAGTCAACATATCACATGCAAGATACTTCTGATGGCTATGCTAACTTATGTCTATACCATTATTCTAAAATTTCAAAGCTTTCTGAGTTGAAATCCACCGCATCGCTGTCCAGATAGATGGCTAGTTTCCTACTCCTTGTGTGAGAGGTTGATCTTGGACTTGGTTGAGATGGTGTTGCCGTAGAAGAAGACCTGGACCTAGAGGAAGAGCCTGCACCCCTAGATCTTGCCCTATATATTTGTCTTGTTACTTAGTTGGGGCTATTGGAGGTCATTGCAGGTGGACTCCCTGAAACTTATTTTCATGCCTTTGGAAAACCTCATATAATCGAGAACGAACATCTGCAAAATAGTTATAATAGTCTAGCCATGTAGCATCACTAAGAAGATGAAGAACATTAGCAAATCCTTCAATTTTAGCTATAGGATCTAAAATAAATGCAATGCATATAGGTAAGGGATTTTTCTCTAATATTTAAGGTGTTTACTTTTCATAGCAACAATAGCCTCTCGTAAATCATGCCATTTTCATAGTTTTTCAATTGACTAATAATCAGAAAATACTATGCATAATAATAAGAGATGTTGGATAATAGACAATGAACAAAGCAACAGTGGCCTCAATTTTTTTTTTCAAAAAACTGAAATATCTTCTCAAGAATTAACCAATGTTGCTCACCAATAATACATTATCGCGGTTCTCGATAGTGTGTTTGAATAAAAATAGAAAAAAATGATATTATATGATAAAAGACTCTTAGACATCCAGTACGTAGATTTTTCATCTTACCGGCATGTCCAAACCAAACTTTCTTGGACGTACACCCACCGCTGTAGAAGTTTTTATATACTCGCTATTCTTACATCATAATTGTTCAAGTAAGATATCGTATCGTGAAAATATTTAATATACGAAGTCAACTTCTTCAAACCGCTTTTGACTATAAGGTTAATAATATAACAAGCACATCGCTAATATAGCAAGAAGGAATCAGCATGTGTACTCAACACTGAAGTAAGAATATCCATGGCCTTAGAGTTCGAAGCGGCATTGTCTAAAGTAATTGAGAATATTTTATTTGTAAGACCAAAGTCTTCAACAACTTTGATAATACAATCCGTAATATTCTCACCCCGTGTGTGCTACATCAATTAATTTAAAATCTATAATTCTTTTCTCCATTACCTAGTTGTCATTAACATAATAAACAACTACACTAAGATAATCCTTCCTAGCCCGACCACTTCATATGTCCGAAGTCAGGGCCACCGAAAATATGCACGTACTAAATAGCTCTATTAATTTATCATTGGCGTTCATTGTAGTATTTTACTATATTCCTAGTTGTTGTCTGTCTAAAAACGGTAGAAAATCTAGGATTATGCGTACATAACTACTTTTTGATTTTTGCAAAGAGAGAGTGAGCACCAACTCACATCCAAACCACTTGGGGGAGGTCTGGTGGCACCCACCACCAGGACCTCTCCCAAGACCACTCTAGAGCACCCACTCCAGAGCAACAAAGCCACCCTAAGGTTCCAAGAACTCCCTCTGAGCACCAACTCAAGAGCACCTTGAGCCACTCTATGGTTCACAACCCCTCCACGGCTAACCATAGGCATCACGAGCACTCGGAGCCATCCAGAATACTCACCGACATCCATAATTATCCCTAGACCACAAATTTTAGCAAAAAAACTACCCCTTGCACCATTTTCACCAGGCACTGTCCATGACCAAAGACTTGGCTATTCGAATAGATTGTTACTCTACAGAGGTGTACAACTTTACCCACAATTCATGACCTCTCTAGCGGGTTGGGTTCTGTCGAACCCTTACTCATTCAAGATGAGTAGACTAGAGAGCGTGACAAGGCCTTTACAAAGCTCTGTCATGACCGCACTCCGCCCGCTAAGGTTTCGCCACCCTAAAAGGGACTCGCCCTCTTGCGCCATGCGATCAAAGACGCACCACCACAACGTAAACATGTCACAACATTGCTAATTATTCATCCCGCACCACCCCATAAAGTGATCTTGTGGTTGCACTCAAAGGCCCACATCAATGTAATACAAAGTCAAGTCCTTAATGCCGCCGTGCAAGACTTTCCATGCCCAAAGTGCAAAGCACCCACTACTCACTCCCTGCCTTCTTGCCCAAGTATAAAACCATTTTTGATGATTAACCCTGCCAAAAGACCACCCAGCCTTGGCACAACAAAATTAACAAAAGTGGCTTCGCACCACAATCAACACAACAATAGCATCACACCAAAGTTGCTTAACAATGGCACCAACCACAGGTTTCATAGTTCAATTAGTCAAGATTATTAATTGAATGAAGCATGATTCACAACACCTACGGTTCTAGAGCAAAGCTGAATATAAACCTACAGCCCTGGGTTGGCAATACCAAACAATACCAACTAGAATACTCAATCTAGGGTGTTTAAGGTGACCATGTCAACATGTCCAGTTCAAACTGCAAGGGAGGCATAATATCAAGTGGAAAAAATAGCTACTGCCCAAACATTTCTTATAAAAATAGCCATACATGATACGGTAAAACCAAATACATTTGAAAAGTTAAGCTCAATATGATCAAAGTTCATGCTTGCCTTCACAAGCAAAGTGGTGAACCTTCAATGGTCTCTGGATCCAAGAATTCTTCAACCTCTAATCTACACGCTCGCAAGGAATCAAAATAAGAAAAACAACACTAGGCAAAAGAACTTAAAAAGACTCAAAGGGGTCCAAGCAAAACTTCAACCAAAAACCGAAAAAGCAAGAGGCTCAGCACAGCGTCGGAGGGCTCCTGGGGAGGTCTTGAGCACGGAGGAAAATAGGCAAAGAGGAAATGAAGTTAGAAATGAGCAAAAAGGTGGCAAAGGAAGGCATATCCAGGCTATATATAGCCAGAGCTGGCGGGAATAGCAAAGAGAGGGGCTCAGTAACGTGTCAATGATCGGTGTAAAAAGGACAAGGATTTGACAAGGCATTGCCATAAAAAGGAGGAGACAAGGTACCTCAGAGGTGACCACATTTAATGTGATGCAACACACATTAAATGTGCACAGACTTTTGAGGCGGAGGAACTAAGGGAAAAAGAGCTGGGGCTACCAAGTGAGGTCAGCCAAACTCGGGTACACAGATCAATTAAAGGGGGCGGTCTCACCCGCAAAGGTAGTCTTCGCAAAAAGACCGCAGGCCTTGACCACGAGGTGGTCTCAACGGTCAAGATCTACAAGGGGAGGTCTCAACGGCCAAGATCTACAAGGGAGGTCCTGACAGGTAAGATCTCCAAAGGGGAGGTCCTAACGGTCAAGATCTACAAGGGAGGTCCCACGGTATGGTCTCCAAAGGGAGGTCCTAACGGTCAAGATCTATAAGGGGAGGTCCTGACGGGTAAGATCTCCAAAGGGGAGGTCCTAACGGTCAAGATGTATAAGGGGAGGTCCTGACGGGTAAGAGCTCCAAAAGGGAGGTCCTAACGGTCAAGATCTACAAGGGAGGGTCCTGACGGGTAAGATCTCCAAAGGGGAGGTCCTAACGGTCAAGATCTACAAGAGGAGGTCATGACAGGTAAGATCTCCAAAGGGGAGGTCCTAACGGTCAAGATCTACAAAGGAGGGTCCTGACGGGTAAGATCTCCAAAGGGGAGGTCTTAACAGTCAAAATCTATAAGGAGAGGTCCTGACTGGTAAGATCTCCAAAGGGGAGGTCCTAACGATCAAGATCTACAACGGGAGGCCCTGACGGGTAAGATCTCCAAAGGGGAGGTCCTAACGGTTAAGATCTACAAGGGAGGGTCTTGAGGAACAAGGATACGCGGGGAAGACTGGGGTCGCCAGATCTCGATCGAACGGATCTAGACAAAGGGGCCGTTCGGACCGAGCAGAAGCTTCAACAGATCGGGGCCGTCTAATGCAGATCGGACGACTAAGGAAAAGGGGACGTTCGGACCACCGAACGCATCAAACAGGATTGGGCCGTCCAGCACAAATCGGACGGTCCTTAAGTGATGAAGGCAAAACTCGAGTGATACGACCGCAAGAAGGACAACGGTAGAGTTGCGCGCTAGGAAGGTCTAGACCTAAGGAGGTTTGGACCCTCGGAAGGCTCTAAGGGGCGCGGGGGAGGTTCCAACAAGCTAGGGGGGGTCCTAAAAGACACAGGGAGGTCCTCAAGAACACGGGATCACCCGAATTTGAATTTCAAGGCTCAAGGGCACTTGAAGCATAAACTCGAGCTGATCTAGGACCCAAGAGAGGGGGCCTTAAAGAGCAAAGGAGGTCTGGGCAAGGTGAGATCCAACACAAGGGCAAACTAAGCTAAGCTTGACCCTACGAGAAAAACAAGGGGATTTGAAACACAAACCCGGACAGAGAACCACGGGGTGGTCGTGACCCCAAAAGAAAAGAGGTCAAAACCAAAGATAAATTCAAACAAGGAGGGAGGTCTAAATCCTAAAGAGATTCAAACCAACAAAGGAAAACGAGCTTAAAGGAGAGGGAGAGGTCCAAGGAACTCTAAGGAGGTCCTAAGAACACAGAGGAGGTCCAGAGGAGAACAACTAAACCAAAGGCACTCAAGGCGACAAGGAGAAAGAAATAAAGCCAGAGTACCAGAGAGCTTCAAAAGAATAAGAACACAAACCAAAAGGTTTCGGTTAAAGTTTGGTTTAGGTTAAGTTAACTTCCAGATTTCCAAAATATCAAATTAAGCTTGGGCATCTTAGCAAACCAAATGGTTCTCTTTTGGGTTTTGAACATTGCAAAAACTCTTAAGACGAACGGGACGTTACAGTACCATATCGTCGGAGTTGTACTGCAGCTACGTCTGCTCATCACCAATCCTTGGTTGGCCTTACATCTTGATACGGGGGATGCTCGATCTTCACGGCGAGGATTATGATAACTTGATCCGTAACCCGACGAACGATAACGCCAACCATCGCCTCGACATGCAAACCCATGACACTCAAATTCGCCCAACCACACACTTCGATCCTCGCCCACGCAGTAGACGTGTTGTTGCTCCTGCAAAACATAAGGAATCACAAAAACAATGGGTAGAGAATGCCCAATTTCCTCTCTAGTTGCAATTATGTGTCATACGTGAGGAGAAGAACAAGTGTATAGCTCTATGAAAATAATATATTGATATTCGCAGTGAGTTTCCGTGCGGCTCCTTCTCGATGTCCAAAGAAATATGGACAATCGCAACACTGAGCTTGGTCGCCGATCGTCGGGACCCGCATTATGATTCTCGGAACCCTCGTATATCGCACTAGTCCAGATCACGCTAGTGCACACAGTGGTTAACACAGTAAATATCGATCCACACAAGCGATAAATAAAGTAAACGATTAGTTTGAATAACAAATAAGGGTTTTGACCTTATGGTCGAGTTTACACTTATTAAGCCACGCAGGCTAATAAAAATAAAGCAGCAAATGAACATAAAACTCCAACAGATCCCACCAATTCACCACAGCAACCGATCGGGATCCGCATCTTAACGCACGATCGCCCTTCCACGAACTCCTCTCGAAAGCAGCGAGACTCCTCCTCTTCTCGAGGTTTGGGCGTAAGTTTTACAACAAGCGTGAGTACACAACCGCACTCGCAAATCATACCACGTAATGCAATGCATAGATGCAGCTTATTCCAAAGAAAAGGCTTCGTGGTTCTTTTGCATAAAAGCAACATTTGCAATTGAATACGAATAATAGATTGAAAGCATAATTTAAAACAAATAGACAATATTAATTTAACAGTTGTTTCCACAAAGACACACAACTAAACAGATTATTTCACATAACCATATGATTAAGGTCACACAGCTCCCATCCCAACATTTTATGAAAACTACCCTCGTGTGAAATCCCCGAGCATGTCCATGATCATGACGCGCTATTCGAATAGATTGTTTAACACTCTGCAGAGGTTGTACACTTTACCCACAAGATACAACTAGTGTAGCAAGCACCAATCGTAACAAAACAGTTCGAAACTTCATCTCAAACATTGACATTCCCGGTGTGCTTACAAACCGCTATACCACTCACATAGAATTGGTATAACACATACCACCGACAGGGAAGACAAATCGTCCCGCGATGCAACCACCAAGTAGTCACACCTCCACCTGTCACACACCTAACCTATCCACCGAACATCAATGCCGAAATCCATAACTTACTAAGTTAGGCCCATCCCATACCGTGCATGTGGTCGCAAAGAAGGCTCGGCCAATGGCGCACAAAGTTAAGTCCTTAATTGACCAAGGCAAGACTTCCATGTTCTAACTAAGTCACAAAGATTATCATTCCCATCACATAGACCACCATGTCACACGCTCTCCACCACTTGCCTCGGTCTAAATCCTTTACCACCTGGGCTTGGTTTTAGTGCAACACATGCCATCACGAAGTAATAACACATAGCACACGCTTACACGAAGTTCCATAGTCACTTAGTCATAATTAATATTTGCAACCTACATGTGATGATGACTCGTGGCATGGCTAAGCAATTGTACTGCATCTAACCAACCCACGTTGGTGCTATAATAATACCAACTAGTAACCAATCTAGGGTGACAAGGAATTATGACATACAAGGCCAAGGTGTGATAACAATTTGATAATAACTATGCCCAAAGCATTTAAATAAATAATTAAAGTAGAATGCAATAACTTAACACAAAGTAATTTGAAAACTGGGTTCAAGATGATCAAAGGTATGACTTGCCTTGGAAAAGGTCTATGTACTGGTCTTGATCTTGGGGTGCTCCTTCTTCCACAAAATTCCCAACGATCGACGCCCACTGCAAACGAGACACAAACAAACAAAACAAATAAATAACAGAGGTAAAACAAACACCAAAAATTAAATAAAAATCCCAGATAAATAGATCTTGAATTTAGACAAATTTAGAAATTTGAATGGGCCCAATCGGAGTTAGGATGCAAAAGTTATGAGCTTCAAGTTTAAATCCAAAAAGAAACCCTAATTTGGATTTTCTGAATTTCCAATTATTTCTCAAGAAAATAGGAATATTGCGCAACGCCGACGCCACCTCGTAATTTCGGAAAAGATAAATAAAAAGAATTACCGACATGGGGACCCACATGTCGCTGGCACTCGCCACGCGGACTAGGTCTACCGAGCCTTCGACCGGTGGGGAGGTGGCACGCCGCATGCGTGGACCAATGGAAAAGCGACACGCGCCGAGGGTTGGCGTGGCGCCCACGCTGGCGCGTGACGTGGGCGACGGCAAGACGGCGACGGCTCTGGACCGCACGGCAACGGCGACTGGCGGCGCTCCGGCGAGGTCCGATGGTACCAGACGGAAGCCCTTGTTATTGCGAACCCGATGGTGCACTCACGAGCGCCGGAGACACCCGGAGATGGCCGGCGCGAGGTTCAAGCGGAGGCGGCTTCTTCTGCCGTTGGATCGAGTTCGCGATGCTCGGCGAAGTGGACGAACCTGAAGATTGCTTATGCTCGTGCGATGTCGGTGGTGCGCCGGCGAGCTCCGACGACATCGACGGCGCGGAAGAGCTCGCCGAGTCCTTGCGGTGAAAACCCTAGAATCGGCGGGACGGCCGCACAGAGCTCGGTTCGGGTTTGGGGTTTCGATGCGGGAGAGAGGCATCCTGGGGCATTTTATAGGGGCCTGGAGGGCTAAGGTGGCGTCGGCGACGAAACCCTAGAGGAGTCCGAAAAGAACCCGGCGAAACTCCGAGTTTGAAAGGAAATCGAGATATGATTTTACCAAAGAATGGATACGGGAGATAGGAGATAAGATTTGGCGAAACCGGGAGTTTTAGTTTGGAAAGTCCTTTGTCTGACGGAGTTCCGAGCTCAAATCCATGGCGTTGTCTGACGCGAGCGAGGCGAGCAGTATGCGAGGAAGACGCACGCAGCGGCGGGCCCACACGCCACGCAAGACGAGACGACGCATACGGCGAAGCGGTCATGAGCGGGCCGCGACTCGAGGGAGATGGGCCACTGAGGGGTTTAGGCCTGCACTGCTTTTGAGATTTTAATTAGTTTTTCTGAATTAGAAAATACCAGAAATTCAAATAAGCAATAGAAAATAGCAAATGAACTCAGAAAAATTCTAGAAAAATTTAGAAAATATATCTGAGCACATAGAACCCAAATAAAATAGTTTTGGCTAATGTTCATGTTGGGATTATTCACATTAAATATTTTTGATTGTAAAGTCCAATATTAAGCTTTTGAATTAAGTTCAAATAAAATTCAAATGGTGAATTTTCTCCTACTAACTATTTTAAAAGATTTTTAAGCTCAGAAAATTGGGATGTTACACTGACTAACAAATCCCTTGTGAGCCGATGCATGCAATCTATTGCAGCCAGACCCAAGTGCTGAAAACACATTCTATGGGGGAGGGCGTTAGGGGAGGCTCCTCCTCCTACACACATCACACCCCCCTACAATCCAACGGCCCAACGGAGGGGACTAACGCTGAGGCCCTCCCTAGAGAACTCGTTTTCCCAAGTGCTTACATGCATGTTGTGACACCAAGGATACATGGTGGGACCCGCATGAGATCATGGTGGCAGATTCCTTGCTTTGGTGGTTGATTCGTTGCTGCATGTATGGCTAAAATAATTAGGAGGCAAGGTGGGACCCACATGCTTGTTGGGAGAACGAGGAAACAATATTGCAGGTGGGACCCGCAAGCATTAATAAACTATATCTTTGGGCATCTGATACTGGTTTGTCGTGATGTGACATGGTACGCCAAAATATAGCAAATAATATATGCATTTCGATCGGCTCGATGAGACCATCGTAATGGTTCCATTTATTCTGACATACAATGATTCTTTCTTTTTGGGCCCTCCAAATGCATCTTTATTTTAGGCTTGTACATATTAAATATGTGTCTATATATAATTAAATAAAATAGTAGCTCTATATATAATTAAATAAAATAGTAGCTCTATATCTCCAAGTATAATAAATAAATACCCAATTAAATCAGAGTTCACATGATAATATTTAATGTGGCTCAATAATTCTTTCTAGTCAAATAATATATTTTGTATGAAAAGTGCTAAGTGTGTCCGTATCAGTGTCACATCTTGTAGCATGTCTAAGCAAGTGCCCCATTCAACTTAAAGATTTCGCAGACAATTCACGATGTCAAATTTTGCAAACAACATATGGTACCTGATTTCCTTGTGCGTTTGGCTTGATTGTCCTATCAAAATTCTCCCAGACTCCCGATGTACACGACCTCGACCTCCTTGCTCCGATGGTCGCCGATGAAGATATGCCGTGGAGCTTGATGATGGAACCACCTTGCCCTTCCGGTAACAACTGTGGTTGGTTTGAGGCAGCCGCAGCCTCCATAGATGCAACTTCCTTTAGTGAAAGTCCGTAATCACCAATAGCAAAGCTATAATAATTTTTTCAAAACGAAATCTGCAAAATCGAAACTAACACTACTATTATTTTTATCTTAACATAACAAATAATAACAATAAAAATATAAAAAATAGTATTGTACCTCTTTTGCTGGCTTACTGCCGAAATTTGAATTTTCCAAATTTTGGCACATTTTTTAAAATTTTGCCAAATTATCTCATTACAAATTTAAATTTGCACGATATAATTTCAAAGAGAGATTAAGGAATGGATGGGTGCTAGCTGAATGAGGGGGGTATGGTGGCTATTTATAAAAACATTTTTGGGATTTTTTTTGCTATTTTTAAAGCCCCAAACGGTAAAAAAAAATGTTAGATTTTTTGAAAATCCGAACTTTACGGACTAAATGGGCCATGCTGGGCATGGCCCAGCATGCCTAAATGAACCCCAACGGGCATTTTTCATCCAGGCCGTGCTGTGTCACGGCACATCGTGCTAGGCCAACCCACCTGCCTCCCCCTTTTCTCTTCGTCCCCGACCCCATGCGCCACTACGCCCCTACCCCTTCGCCTGCTGCGCCCGCCTACCTCACAAGGCCCTGTCGCCGCCCGTCGCCCAGCCGCCTCCTCCCTCTGCGCCGACCCCCACCCCTCCACCCTCTCCCCGCCGCCTCCCCACCCTCCATCTTCTCCCTCTGCACCAACTGCTTCCTCCCCCACCCTCCCCTTTCTCCCTCTTCCCTCTTCTCCCTCCCCGGTGGCTTCTCCCTCTCGATCCACTCCTTGCTGCCTCTGCACCGGCCCTACACCCACGCCAGCACTAGCATCCTCCTCCTGCTCTCCTCCTCCCTCTGCGCCGGCAGCCTCCTCCTCGTCGCGTCATCGCCGTCGTTGCCTCCCCTCCCCCTCCCCTCTCCGTGGGCCACATGGGCCGTGTCAGGGTCGTGCCAGGCCTGGCATGGCCCGACACTGTGCGTGGCGTGTCGGGCTAGCCCATCATGCCAGGGGCAGCCCAAGCATGGCCTGGGCAATCATGTCGTGCCGACCTGGGCAATTGTGTCGTGCCGGCCCAGCCAGTGAACAGTGTGGGTTGTGCCTCGGGCCGGCCCCATCTGGCCACCTCTACGCAAACGCAAAGGCTCGTGGTAACTGGGGGTGGGCCCACACATCAGCTAGCCACACAAAGTGTAGACACAATTGGGCTAGGCTCTCTTAAACGTCAGAATTGATCATCTACCACACCTTTGGTTCGTATTTAACAAAACACCACCAAGAACAATGTAATAGATCATATATCACCCCTCTCATCACATTCTATATATTTTGTCATTTCCAGGTTATTTAAACGATTTCATTTTCTTTTGTTTTTTCAATGCAGGCAAAATGGTCTTCGTGCCCTTGCCCATTCGGTGACCAAAGTCAAAGCCATAGTTGGATCTAGGGCACATCCGACGACCAAAGTCAAAGCCACCAATCGGATCCCCCACTGCTCACTCCACCAAGATGCCAATATTCCTCATCCACTCCTAACCTCGGTCATGGCAGCATTGCTGCATCTCCTTCTCCTCCTCATGCTCTCTCATCTAGTTGTTGCACCCGCCGCTCACGCGCCGTCGCCTCAGAAGGTGCAAGTGTGGCCCAAGACGACATCCATATTGTGGCCGTCTACAGTGTACGTGCTGCTCTTCCCATCGTTCAGCATCCGGGTCGTGCCGTCCCACCTGTTGCTCTGCCACGCCATTGCCTACTACACCCGTCTCATCCGGGCCGAGCGCCACGCTCCGTTGGTGCCCCCCGCCAACTGCACGCTCTCCCACGCCCCCGTTCGCCTCCTTGCACTCTCTGTCTCGACCCCACCATCCCGCTCGGCCCCACCGTCGATGAGTCCTACACACACTCCGTGCCTATCGACTCCGCCTCCATTGATGTCTCCGCCGCCACGCCCTGGGGCGCCATCCGCGGCCTCAAGACCTTCTCCCAACTCTCCTGAGTGGGCAACAGCGCTACTGCGGGAGGACAACCGATCGTTCCCAGCGGCATCAAGATCTCGGACCGCCCCCTCTTCACCCACCGAGGCATCCTCCTCGACACCACCCGCCGGACTTTGGGGAGGAGGCCGCAGTCGCCTTTGCCGCTGCAGCCACCACCGCTTTTGGTCAGGAGAGAGCGAGAGTGAGAGGTTGGGGTCGGGTCACTTGAGCTCGACCGAACCACATAGCCAGCACCGCTCGGATGGTCAAGGGCACGAACGTCATTTTTCCTGGATTGAAAAAGCAAAAGAAAAGAAAATTATTTAAATAACCCAGAAATGATAAAATATAAAGAATACGATGAGAAGCGTGGTATATGATCTATTACATTGTTATTTGTGGTATTTTGTTAAATGCAAACCAAAGATGTGGTATATGATCAATTCCCCCCTCTTAAACTGGGCTGGCCTCCCTTGATTTTGCTGAATGCTGTAAAACTGTAAAGACGAGCAGAGATAATCACGAGGGTCCTCTCAGAAAAGAAAAAGACAATCACAAACAAGAGGTACTTGATTATACATATATGCCGCTCATAGTGTAAAAGATGAGCCTCTACAGTATGTTGCACATGAGAAACGAGGAGGAAATTGAACCAGCCAGTAACATAACCACAAGAGGGACTTAGATTATACAACAAGAGATTGTACAAAACTTGAGATTAAAGATTATACAACAAGAGAGAGATTGTACAAAACTTGAGATTAAAGGCAAAGCTCTCTAATCTGACCATTTATTTTTAAGGACCTCGCATCTTGGTTGCCCAAAGCTTCAGACAAAGGCTGACTACTACTGTATAATTTAACTAGATGGGATTATCATGAGCTCTTAAGCAGGTCCATGAGGCCGATCTCTTTTTGAGTGGCTTCATAGCCTTGTCCTCCTCAAGGGACACCATGCCAAGATGCGAAGGATCTTCAAGCATCATCTTCGCCACCAGATACCCCGCGATCGACCATGTCTGGAACTTCCTTGCCTGCTTGCCCACGTACCTGCCGAACTTGCCGTCATAGTACTCGGGCCACCCGTCTTTCAGAAGCCGCTGCTCGGCCAGCTCCAGTGCCTGCCTGGCAATCTGCGGTCGGCCAGTCTTGATGCACGCCGCGGTGAGCAGCCACAGGAGGACTGCAAATATTATTTTTTTTGGATCACAGAGTTAACGCAGGAAAAAACATAACATGAGTTGAATTGACAAAAAATGCTTCCACGTAGAAGAGATGTTTGATTCTACGTGTTCAGGTCTATCAATCAACCTGGCCAAGATCCTCCATTGTGGTAGCTCCACCGGGTGTTCTTGGGGTCAAACCCAGTCACGTTCCTCCATTCATGGTTCTCGAGGGCCGGATAGGCCATCTTGACTGGCATTTCACCAATGAGTTCTTCCCAGCGTTCTTCAATAAGATCCATGATAGCCGTGGACTGCTCTGGCGTGGCAAGAGATGACAGAATAGCAACAAAATTCCCCAGGGCAAACCATCGGAAATCCATCCGAGCCGGGCTGACATTGCCGACAAAGTAACCGCCGCTGCAAGTCATGAAATCAAATACCCAATCTGGAATTGAATCGGGAATGACGTTGAATTTGTTGACTGCTGTGTGCGAGTATTCCTCCGTTTTGTATCTGTAAATGTCATTCAGCTGTTGAAAGTCAAGCCAAAAGTAGCTTCTCATGTGATAGCTCAGTGCATGCAACCGTTTTACTATTCTCTCAATAAGTTCTTTGCCTTCTGCGTCATGCTTAAGCATCAAAAGGCCACACCGCAATGCCATGAAGAACAAAGCCTGAATCTCTATAGGGTAACCATAAATACCCTGAAGTATTTTCACAAAAGTCAGAAAATAGAAAAAAAGGGAGTTTTAATTAGAAGATATTAACATTCGAGAATCAAAATGGAAATCATAGTAACATACACAACCATATAAGAAAAGAGCATGATACCAACACTTCTATGCTGTTACAAGATGTAATGATATCTGCATCATCACACATCGAAGTTGCTAATGTAAAGCAATACAATTTCCATCATAAAGCAGGTCTAAACTCATAAGAAGACATTATGTTACAACAGCCTATCTATTAATATTGTCCAGTTCCCTGGTTGAGTTCAGTTATACTAGTGCTTTGAGGAAAAAACTGGCTAAAAGCAATCTAACATATGGTTGCCTGAAAATACTGATCACGAAGTAGAATGCTTACCATTCTTCGATCAATCATGCAGCATCCATCAGCACAGAGCAGGGTGGGGAACGTGTCGAAGCCTTCCGACAAGCACATTTTGAGAACAAGCCTCATGCCCTTCTGGCATTCTTCAGTCTCAGCAAGAGAGAGATCACCAGTTGACTTTGTATAGGCTCGCAGAAGAATAATCCACCAGAAGCCTGAGTCTACAGGGGCAACCCTTCCAATAGCGCTCTCACCGAAGTCTGGTGCGAGGGTCTCTGTTTTACGGACGGGATTGTGGATCACCTTGAAGCTAGCAGGCATGACCCCTTCACCAAGCCTAAACTGGTCCACCTTCTTTTCCCAACCTTGCAAACGAAGAGTTTTGAGTAAAAAGTTTTTTACTATCTCCGGTTCGCCATTCATAAGAAATGCCAATCCACTTGGTACAAAGTCCCTGACAAAAACCTGCATGTTGGCTGAACAAGTTACGATAAAATGTTGAGCTTCTTCAAGAATTTTCATAGATGCTCTTTAATACGCTCCAAACAAATAAATCAGTGATGTGAAGCCAAATCAGTAGTTTGACAGTATCACTCATACTGTCATACAGCAACGAAGAATGCCATCTTATGCTACTAACAGGATAAAATACGCTCAACCACTGAAGTGATTAGTTGTAAGTGAAGTAAGAGGAACAATAACAGGCATGCATCTGACTAGGTTACAACCATTCAGCTGTTGGTTTCATGGAAACCACAAGAAAAACTTAACATTCGCATGTACAATGCTTCAAAATTAAAACTGCCTTGATGAAAACAAGAATTAGTCATATATAACCAATGACACCATAGGCATGGAGTACCTGATCATAATTCAGGACCTCCTCAGAGGCATGATCATAGGCAGCAATGGTACCGACTGGCTGCCCACGGAAGAACACGAGGGACCGCCGCAGCGCCTCCCAAGCATCCACAACTATCGGGTTTGGCGCAAAGGAAGCACGAGTAGAGTATGATCCTGGGGTACCAAACCCTGACCGCACACCCGGTGAGTACAGACTACCATTCCAGACATCAAAGCCCCGTCCAGGCATTGAAAGCTCGCTCCATGACCGCTCATCAAATGAGTGTGTCCGCTCAATGGTCAGCCTCGACTTCTCAAGAAGCCGCGAGAGGCGTATATCATTGTCCTCTACTGCAGAGTCATAGCTTGACTCCATTTCCTCTCTGGATCAGAAGTCTTAGCTGAATAACATTAGTAAAGTTTCAGTACAGTTGCACCAATTCTGATTTCTGAAACGAACATCTCTATTTTACAACAGTATCTGCAATTTTATGGTGGGATTCTTTGAGGATATTTACTTTCAGTACTAAGAATGACAACAATACCTGGTTTTGCCTTCAAGAGCTAACATACACAAGAGCAACTACTCATCAGTCCTACAGTTGAGGTTTTGAGCCACACTGTATACAAAAACACAGGATCAAGGCATGCATAAGTGTGGCTGAGATATTGGCAACCGCATAATACTCTATAAAAATGGCACCATTTCGACAGTTTTGCGAGCAAATAGAGATGTTCTCACATACAGAAAACGAATTTTTCGCAGTCATGTGGATGTAACCATTAAGATGGTACAAATTCTCAGAGTTCTCCTAGGTCCTATTTCGTGATGCCCAAAGGGTTTGCGCTTACTACAACTAAAAACTAAAAAGGATCAAATTTTTACGACCAGGCTCCTCCAAGAACCACGAAATTCACCAGCCCCAGGAGTAATTAACCACAGCAAACCCCGAGTTCACCGTAATAATCCAGAAGCAAGAAATAGCACAGGAATTAAAGGAGGAGGAGAAAAGAAGTTCCTGATGAACCGGTGAATGAGCACCAAATTTGACGAAACGGGGTGGAGAAGGGAGCACAGAAGCTGGGGAACAGGAACATACGACATGCAGGGGGAATTTTCGGACGAACCCCAGATCTTGGAAACCAGCGGCGGCGGCGGTGGGAGGCCGGCTCAAGAAGAAGCAAGAAGCGAGTAGGAGTGTCCAAGCAAGGCAAGGAGGGAGGGAGCCAAGGAGGGGGTGGCTAACCGCTGATGTGTGCTGAAGAACTGCTGAGCCGATCGATGGTTTAGGTTGCCTTAGGTTCGATTGAAATGGATGCGGTGATTCTGGACGAGATGAGTATGTGTTTGATCGGTAAGATACGATGATATATGATTTTATTTTGCTGGTGAGATAGAATGATTATGGATGGTTTAAGATGGTGTTTGGTTCGATGAATGCGGTTGTATTTTGAGCACTTTGAATTTTAGAGTATTTTTGAAAAACCTAAAAATTCAAAGTACTAAAAAATACACGAATTTTCTACGGTAGCTAGATGATAATTTTAGATGAATTTAAGTAAAATAATTATTTCATTTGAAGTTACTTTGAATTAGTTATGTATTTTTGAAGTTAATGTATTTGATTGGTGAGATAGGATGATATATGATTTTGTTTGGTTGGTGGGATAGAATGATTCTGGATGGTTCAAGATGATGTTTGGTTCGATGAATGTGATTGTATTTTGAGCACTTTGAATTTTAGAGTATTTTTGAAAAACCTAAAAATTCAAAGTACTAAAAAATACACGAATTTTCTACGGTAGCTAGATGATGATTTTAGATGAATTTAGGTAACATAATTATTTCATTTGAAGTTACTTTAAATTAGTTATGCATTTTTTAAGTTAATCTATTTTGGGCCAGGCTCGGTCTGTTCGGATCGAACGACCATTTTTTTTTTACTTTAAAAATTCATATCTAATTCAACTTAACTCCAAATCAAATGAAATTAATTTTGATATTTTTTTTATTTTCAATGAACTTTATTTTAAAATAGGTTTCAAACTTATCTCTGGCATAGAAAATATAGTTTTTGAAAACCGATCCTTAATCGAATTATTTTTACACTAGAAAATACTTTTAACTTTAAAAATTCATAGAAAATATTTCTGAACTCTAAATGAGTTGAACCAAGTTATTTTGATCTTATAATTTTATTCTCTATTTATCTATGTAATCCTTTTCTTCACTACTATTCTGCAAATTTTCACTAAATAATTAAAATCCAATGACTGGGGAAGATGAGTGATCACGAGGAGACGATGGACCGTGTGGTTCGAGATTTTATCGTCGAATGCACTGGCACAACATCTACACGAAATATTCCTTCCGATGGAACGAGTTGGTGCTGAACCATTCAGTTCCATTCTCCGAACCAAACACGTGAATCACTCCATTTCCCGAACGGAACCATCCCGTCCAGCCTCATTCCACCAACCAAACGCTACCTTATATTACGAATCCGAGATTGCTTAGACATCCCATTGAGCTTTTCTTTTCCCTCCTCTAAAATGTGACCTAGTTATGAGACGCGATCGCACTCACACAAATCATTCTGTCATAAAGCTCAATATAAAATAAAAGGTTTCAAGCCACTTTTAACAGATTGGATTATTTTGGTGCTTTTAGACCTTTTAATAAAGTTGGCTATGTGTATCTTTGATGTAAAGCCCGGGAGAGATTTTCGCTTTTATTATTAAAAAAAAGTAATTTTCTTATCGTAATAATACAGTCGTGTATGTTCGTCTATGCAAACTGTGCCATCACCCAGAGAACTTGACAAGAAAGTTTAATTTGGTTACACCATTTCGTATAGGAAACCTTTTCATTCGCAGCAGAATCTGCATGCTGAACTAGAACAAATCGGTCATGTAGACTTGGTACATCCGTAAAGCTTTCCATCTCACCTGACTCGAAATTCAGTTTCCTCTAGTATTTCAGAACAAGTACCTTTTTTGTTCTTTACGTGTGTTATCCCTCTCATCTCATCTCCTTGTAAAACAACATCTTCTAGAGAAAGCTAGCAGGTCCTCGTAAAAGAAAAAGAAGAAGAAAAAGAAGAAGAAGAAGAAGAAGAAGGCTAGCAGGGGTAAAACGAACAAGCCAGCAGAGAGCTTACACATGTGTCAAGACAAAGTGCATTCTGGTGAGGGCAGGCTTGAACTTTAGAGATGTCCACAAACACCTGTCCTCTTAACACTTGTGATGAGCTCACGTGATCCGGATGAGATGACAAGAAAGGTTAAGGCACTTGGTGCTTTGCTGGCTCTCTTTGTTCAATTCATAAAGTGATCAATTCAGGACAAAGGCCAGACTTGAAGAAAAATCAGGCCAAATGGCCAAATATATACCATGAACCTGAAATGCATGCAGCCTAAAACCAGTAGATGACAAGAGATCTGGATTTTTGAATCCGGAACCCTCCGTGTATATCTACACTAATCCCTTGAACAGTAGCTAGCGAACACAATTATATCATTAAATATCAACACATATCTTGCAAATGTAAAACTATTGTATAATATTGAACAAAAGAGTAGTGACCTTATGCTTGAAGCTTACAATTGTCACCCTTTCAGGCTAAACATGTAACAGCTCAAATTTGGGTTTGCGTTTCAAATATAAGAAAAATGAGTAGAAATGAAAACTTTTTTTTTACATCGCGAAGTTTTTGAGCTTTTCTGCAATTCTTGTAAAGGAATTGGGGGAAATCAAAAACCTAAATCTCTCATTTGACTAAAAGTCATGAACTCCTTATTGAAAATCTGGTGTTCAACTCTCTGGAAATATTTTTCCTTGGTTGTGTGACCCCTCTGAAAAATTTCACAATTTTTAGAAATTGTTTGAATATTTTAAGAGGCCAGTCAAACATGTTGACCCTTGGTCAAACCCTAATTCAGTACCTTAAGAAATTTTTGGAGAAAATACTTTGCATAAAAATCTCTGGAAATTTTACACAAAGTCCATCTCAAAGTCAGCAAGCTCCTGTAAAAATTTCAGAAGTTTTGGAGTTAGTTTGCTACCTCTAAAAATTCCCCCAAGTTTCAGCTCAAATTTCAAAACCCTAAGTCAAGTCCTGTTGGGCTCAGGTCAGACCCGAGCCCAACCTCTGGACTTGGTCGAACCAAATCAACTAAGAGCACCTCGGGCTCAGTCCTTTAGGCGTGCACAGTATCAACCGTTGGATCTCCTGCCTACAGCTGAGATCTTCGGGAGCTCCCAGACCTCCCCGAAGACCACCCTCTCGGACCTTCTCCAAAGACCTCCTCCAAGACCACCGTCAGACCACCTTTGGTATTTTTGCAAAGACCACCCCGTTGATCTTTTGCAAGGACAACCCTCCAGACCACCTTGGGCGACCACCTCTGTTAGCGCCTTGGTAATCGTGAGCCGTCCATGTTTTGATCTGTGCCTCAGATCACCTTGAGCGTTAAGACCTCCGAACCTTATTTAAAATCAGGGCCCTTCATTTCAAATCCAACCGTCCAGACTGTAACAACCCCAGTTTTAGGGAACAGTAATAAGATGCTTTATGAACAGTAATAAAATAATGTTCATAACAGTAATGAGATGTTGTTCATAACATCACTGTTCATTTTTGAAATTTGGATGTGTTGTTACAATCTAAAACCTTCCTTTTTAGTCAAAATCCAAAACTTGTTTAAAGCTTCAATGGAAAAATACCAGTTAATGTTGGTATTATGACTGGAAAGTATTTTTATTAAAACCTAGATAAATTATCCTGGCCAAAAATAATTTTTGTTGAATTTTTAGAAATTATTTTGATCTTGATAAAACTATTTGACTTTAAATAAACCTATCCGGGTTAATGTAATTATTTATGTATTTTAACAAGTGAGACAATGGTTTTAAAATTTTATTTGGGACATATATGATCCCAATAACATCTTTGCAAAGTTTTATATTTTTACAAATTTATTTGCTATTTTCAAAGTCCCGGTCAAACTTTTGAGGTTTTAAAATGAGTTAGTCAACTTTCTCGGCCTAACTCCAGTTTTTGACACTGTAGCGACCGAGCTAACCAGGTTTGAGTCCAAACGGGTGCATTGGGCCTTGTCTGCCACATCTATACGTGCACCCCAGTCCTCAGTGCTTGCGAGCCGTTGATCTCCAAGCGAACGGGCGAGATCTGCGAAGCCGCGTGGGCTATCCACATACGCGAAGCAATCTCCATCGTCGAATCGCAATCCAACGACATCCAATCTTTAATTCAAAACTCTAACGTGCATCCAATCCTCATGTGAGGACCCGAAATATTTAACTAGTAACACTTAACCTCCAAATGGTTCTAGCGTTACTAATTAAGCATTCTAAGCCTCGATGGTCATATGCTTCCCAGAATTGCAGCATATGCACATCATCACAAAATTACACATCATTTCCATACAACATATATCACTAAGTCCAACAACGACATACATAAAGTAAAGTTATTACAAAGAGAGCCGACCGCCAAATAGAACAATATACAAGAATGACAAAGAAGCAAAAGCGTCATAAGATGGCTAGAACAAAAGTCGACCAAGTTAGCCACACACCCACAAGGCAACCGACAGGGCGCAAGCTAGTCGCCTGCAAGCTACCACAACACACTCACAAAAGTGAGGCCCTTCAGCTCACCTTCTTCCTCTGCAACAAAACAATTAAAAGCGTAGCAACCGAGTACAAAGATTGTCTTTGTACCCACAAGACTGACGTGTGGAATAGCAGACCTATTCATAAACTACATGCAAGCTTATTTAGGTGGAGGTTGTATGTCTCATTTTGCATAAAGCCAACTTTATTTGCAATAATGTAATACTTTTAAAAGCAAGTTTGCAAATCTGTTTTGTTATCAAAGTAACAGTAAGTAAAGATACATACAAGTAACCACCTGGAAGTGACTATCCCAATAGTCACCACAACATAGCACGAATCCCGATTTGCACCACCCATCAAGTTTTAATTTAAAAGGTTGTAGTCTAACTCTTGAAAGACCTTGCCAAGCGTGTCCATAACCTAGGGCGAGGCTATTCGAATAGTTTTAACCTGCAGGTGTACCAATGTACCCACACTTGCATCGCCTTCAAGCCACAAGCACACTATCAAGGTATGCTGAAGCTGCTAAGTCCTACGAGACATTTCCAATCTTGCGTATTAACTACGAGTCGCTCAGATGGGTAGAAACACCATACGCTACATTGCAAGTCGAAGACAACAAATCCCATCACGGTGAAGTCTTTCGGACACTACAATGCTCCCAACACCATCCCTCCTGCGACCTCATCGCGACCAAGCCAATACACGCCAAAGTACTTAGTCAAGAGAGGTCCCATACCCTCTAATGTGGTTAGCACGCTCAAATGCTTGGTTTAGTGTAACAAGATGTTCGGTCCTTGTTGACCCGGGCACCATTCCAGTCACACCCAAAAATCACACCATCATACCATTGTGCCCAAGTCTAAATCTTTTGTTTTCAGTTTTAGTTTCATAAGTAGACATAGCACAAGGTGGAAATCATAATCATAATAAGTTTGATGTGATCAAGGTTATCGACAAGTCGATAGCCGCCCATTTCTACCGAAACTAAGCATGACTAAGCAATTAATTCGTAAACTACTAAGTGACAAGAGCCCATCCATGAACTCTAAATCACAGCAAGTAACCTAGGCTCATGGTAGTAGAGGATAATCATTTGCTAAGGAAATGCATCTACTAGGCCAACTATTAAAACAAAGTAGCAATGCATACATAGAAGTTGTAATCAACATAAATACTTAAAATACTGGGATTAACATGATCAAACTGCTTGCCTTCTTGCTGTTGCTCAAATTGTTGTGGAGGGTCGTTCTCGGGATTACCGCAAATGTCGAATCCTAAGCGAGAGGCAAAAAGAACCAAGAACAACCAATAAGACGAGCCACAAATAAACCAATGAGCAAGCAACAATTATCCAAATGCGACAAAATTTATACATAAGGTAGAATACGAATATACCTAGACATAGAAACTGGAAAAACCTAATTTGGATTTGTGGTGCAAAAGATATTGCCTAAAAACACATTTTCGGCCATAATTAGCACTGTAGCAAAAATATTTTCTAGAAAGATTTTGAAGCTGAAATTTTTATGGTAGCTACCCACTGGGATAGTGGTAACCCATATAAAATTTCAGGTCATTTGGAGTTGAAATGATTTAGTTATGATTTTTCTAAGATGCAAAACTAGCATAATGCACTCTCCAGAAATAAAAACATGTGCAAAACCTATTTCACAATATAGTATGATAACAGAGGGATTTCCTAACATCAAATTTCTATTTTTAGGATTTACAGGGAATTACTGGTGTCTATTACCTCATTAAATGAATTTTTAAGTATTACTAATAAGGTTAAATCTACTAACATATTTTTCTGGTGCTGATTTAGACCTATCACCATTTTTAGATTAAAGTTTAGTTAATAACAAATTTATCAAAGTTAAAATCATTCAATTTACAGATATACAGGAAAAGATATGCATTTTCCAAGTTTTAATATAATTCTGGAATATATAAAAATAGCAGAAAACAAGCTATTAAAGATTACAGAATTTTCTCTACTAGAAACATAGCTAAAAGCATTTTTATATTAAACTTTAGTGGAATACAAATTTATTACGTTGGTTTCATGTAAAAAGGACTTATCTAGAATTAGTTATGGATTTCTAAAGTTTTGATACAATTTTGAGTTGATAAATAATTACTTACAGAAATAAAAACCAACCCAACCGACAATAAACGACGTGGACGCTCGTGGGCCGTTGATGCAAAATCCAACGAGCCACACGCGACGAAAAACAAGGCGACGCGCGAAGTCAAAACAGAGCTCACCGTTGGATCAAGATCCAACGGCTCACGAGGAAGGATGCAACCGGACGGTGCGGTTACCTCGACGAACCACGACCGCAGATCTAAAGATGAACGGCTCAGAACCCAGATCTAACCGGAAGGTCCGATTGCACACATGATCTCAGCCGCAGATCACGAGATGGACGGTCCAGGATGATGAGGGGAACCGGATGGTCCGAATGCATACAAGATCTGGGCCGCAGATCGCAAGATGGACGGCGGCTATAGATCGAAGTTCAAAAAGGGGTACTGACGAGTGGGACCGCATGTCAGTGACTACGAGTCACGACCGCAACGATTTAACCCACGTGCACAGTGTACTGGGCCCACTTGTCAGCGACTGAGAGTGGCGGTTAGGACAGGATTAATGCCGACATTTTAATTAATCAATGATTAAGCATTAATGATGTCGGAACAGTGCGGGATTGAACCAGAGAGTGATTTAAGGATATTGGGCCCACTAGTTAGTGGCTCAACAACAACGATTAAGACATAATTAATAACTAATGATTAGCAATTAATGTGTCCTAATCAGATGACGAAAAGGAGCTGCTGTGTCGCGGAAAACCCGAGTGAGTTCAACGGCAAATCGCCGGCGACAACGGCCCGCGGCGGCGCCGAACAAGTCCCAAAATGGATTCGCAATAACAGTACGAACCTAAGGGTAGCATTCTCGCGTGCGAGGACTAGAACGCCGCCAGCGGGAAACGAAAATGGGAACCCTACGGCTAAACACGAAAATAGCGAAAAGCTCAGCTGCAGACCTAGGATGCGGGTGCCATGACTTCTAGGGACTATATAGAAGCTACCTTATCCGAGAGGAGCTTCAAAGATGGCAGGGAAGACTTGAACATGATGAAGTCCACGAGCCGAAGAAGACGAAGTGGAAGATGAGGTTACGAGCAAAATGAGTGGAACCAAATCACCACCACGACTTCATTATAGCTCAAAGAGGCTCCAAAAGCAAGTAATTGCAAAAGAATCACTTACAATGAAATGAGAAGAAAGGGTGAAACCAACTGAAAATCTCCAAACTTAAAATTGAGTGATTCCTGTGAATGCAACCCAAAATCAAGTTAGGGGAAATATAAAGGAGGTTGAGGAGTTCAAAAGGGTGCAAGAAATGTTGAAGATGAACCACTGGACACCAAGGCCGCCATTGGAGCTCTACGGCCAACAATGGTGTTTTGAGGGTGAGAGGTGTTCTTGAGCTCAAACACAGAGAAGAGCAAAGTGTGGTGTAAAGGAACACCAGGAGGACCTAGAGGGGCTATTTATAGGGAAGGAATTAGGGTTTTTGAGCAAGAACATGAGCCCATGGTGAGCTCGGTTCATGGCGCGGTCAAGGACCAAGAAGTGATGGGAGCAAGTGAGCACGGTGACCATGGAGGAGAAAGCCTGGTGCGCATTAAATGCATTGCAGAGAGACGTTGACAAAAGCAATGTGAGGTGACACCACAAGCCCCCCATGCTCTCTCTTTCTCTCTACGCCATGAGCGCCGCGCCCGGAGCCAGAGGAGGAAGAAGAACAGAGAAGACAAACCACGGCCGTTGGATTAAAAGCGGACGGTCACGATTAACGAGTTCGCCGGACGATCCGGTTGCCCTCGAGAATCGGGCGGTTGGATCGAGATCCAACGGTCCCAATTTGTTAATGTAACCGGAGGGTCCGAATGCTCACACGAACGTGGGCCACGCGATCCAATCAACGGTGATATCGCGCGCGTTTTGAAAGGGTGGCTCGGTGCGATTAGTTGATGGACCGAGTCAATTGGCTCGAGCAGTCCGACTCGAACGAGTAACATAAAACCAAGTTTGACTTTGAAATAAAAACAGAGACTTTGAAAGATTTATTTGAGATAACAAATTAACTCCAAAAATTATGAAAATTTTACAGAGCTTGTCGATCGAGACATTGACCTTGTGTAAAATTTTCAGAGAGTTTTATGCTGCGAATAAATCTCCAAAATTCTGCAAGGCTCTGTTTTAATGTTTGGTGAGAGTCAAACAGGTTTGATCCTCTAAAATATTCAAACAATTTCTAAAAATTGTGAATTTTTGAGAGGGTCACATACCACCACAGAGACTTAGGAAAAATATATCCAGAGGATGATCATAAGATTTGACAAGATTGTTTTTTTTTTGAAGGAACAAGATTTGGATCAAAAGACTTGTGACTTTGCATTTCCATAAGTCTTGTACAATACTTGTCCAGTACAAACAGGAAACACATGATGTAAGAAAAAGTTTTAATTTCTACTCATTTTCTTACATTTGAAACACAAGCCCAAAATTGGGATGTTACACCTCAGCCATTAGATCTTAATGAACGGGTCGGATTCATTGGGCCTTTCGGGTCATCCCGTAGAGCCATTCAATCCTGGCCGTAGGATCAAAATCGTGCGGCTCGCACTTATTGGGCTGTATCATATTTTTTTTATGGTAAAGGCCAAAATAAGCGTGAGCCATTGTATTTTCAATAAGCGGGCCAGATCTAGTGGGCCGTTCGGGTCACCCGAACGCCACATTGAATCTGAGCCCTTGGATCTAAATCGGGCGATCGAGAGTGGCTGTGCCGTTCGGACCACGCGGACTCCTCTTCACTCTCCGCCGTTGATCTTAGATCCAACCGCGCCGCCCTTTTCGTGTTTGAAATCAAAGGCGCACGTTTATTTTTGTTCGTTGGATTTCAATCCTACGGCACCTCTTCAAATCCTGTGAGGTTAAGACTGGATCTTGGTGCGGCCGTTGGATTAGAATCGTGCGGCCCACATTGAAAGGTACCGGTTAGATCTTTTAAACATCCATCTTGATCGCGACCGCCCCTTTGTAATCGGACGGTCGATATTCTTTTGAGCTTTCACGGACGTGAGCTTGTTGCTACTGACATTGGAGTCCCACTCGTCAGTGGCACTCCCCTCTTCTTCCTTGCGCTTGCTGTCGCCGCCGACTTCGTTGCCGGAGAGGTGGTGTTGTGCCGCGATTTTGACAAATCTTTCTTTGACACCTGGTACCATGTTGCCACCGCATCACCTCTAGAGCCTTCTCGTTTGCTCCAGGGGATCATACTCTATAAAAACCCTAGTTTGAGCCGATCCACCTGTAACATCCCAATATTGGGCTTGTGTTTCAAATGTAAGAAAATCAGTAGAAATTAAAACTTTTTCTTACATCATGTATTTCCTTTTGTGTCAATCAATTTTTGTACAAGGAATTATGGAAATACATTGTCACAAGTCCTTTGGATCCAAATCTTGCTATTCCAAAAGCAATCTTGTCAAATCTTATGATCATCCTCTGGGAATATTTTTCCTAAGTCTCTGTGATGGTATGTGACCCCTCTGAAAAACTTCACAATTTTTAGAAATTGTTTGAATATTTTAGAAGCGATCAAACTGTTTGACTCTCATCAAACATTAAAACAGAGCCTTGCAGAATTTTTGGGAATTTTTGCAGCATAAAAACCTCTGAAAATTTTACACAAGGTTGATATCCGAGATAGCAAGCTCCTGTAAAAATTTCATAATTTTTGGAGTTAATTTGCTACCTCAAATAAATCATTCAAAGTCTCTGTTCTTATTTCAAACTCAAACTTGGTTTTACTTCGTTACTTGGGTTCGAGTCAGACTCGGGCTCGAGCAAATTGACTTGGTCGATCAACTAAGCGCACTGAGCCACTCTTTAAAGCGCGTTGGATCTCCACCGTTAGATCTAAATCGCACGCGCGCGCGGCGTGTATCGCCGGACCTTCCGGTTGCAAGTTTGGTTGTCAGCGGTTAGATCTCAATCCAACCGCTGTGGTCCCCCGAAACATTCGGACCCTCCGGTTGCATTTTTGAGTCTGAGCCGTTGGATTAAGATCCAACGCTCGCGTACCCCTTCGTTGTAAATAAGAGTTTGCAACGTGGAGCAATCTGAGCCGTTCGTTTCTAATCCAGGGTTCGCGATCTCCCGTGTGCTTTAACCCTCGGGCGTGGCGTAATCTCTGCCGTTCGTTTTGAATCCTCTGTTTGTGAATCACCGAGCCTTTTCGCGGTCGTCTTCTACCTCCGCCGTGCGAGCAACTGTAGGGAGTAATGGCGATGTCATTTCTTGCTCCTAAAGCCACCCTAGCCAGACGTGTAAGGGTATGGGAGGTACTACGTGCTAGGCCATGCCTAATGCACGTCTTCACCTCTTTTCCTTGTCGGCGCACCTTGTGCTTTGTGTTTTGCCGCCCGAGAGAGGAGTGGTGCAAACCTAATGCTTTCATGGCTTTATAAGCACTCTCAATGCCTCTGGTATGTCTTTAGACCACCACCAAGCTTCACTCACGATGTTGGGGCTTAATACCTCAAAAATGGCAAATCGCCATTGTTGACCCGTGGAGCTCCTTGGGTGTTCTTGGTGTTCCAGTGGTCCTCCTTCACGTTTCTTTGCTCTAATCTTATCTATTTGCTTCCTTGAACATTTCCCCTCACTTAATTTTGGATTTGATTCTCGGGAATTGTCCAATTTGGGGTTTGTTCAAATTCGGCCAAAGTGGTCATCTTCTTCCTCATTTCGGTGAGTGCTCCATTTCAAATTACTTGCTCATGTAGCCACGTGGGTCTTTATGAAGCTATTTTGATGCTTCGGTGTCACTCATTTGGCTCAGGGTATCTATCTCGGGTTTTCTTCTTCAAGTCCGGCAAGCTTTCACCGTGATCAAGCACCTCCGGCCATCTTTGAAGCTTCTTGTCACTAAGGTAGCTTCTTATTAGTCCTTAGAAGCTTTGGCACGCATCCTAGGCTTGCGGTGGAGCTCATCGCGATTTTCGCATTTAGCAATGAGGTTCCTTTTCGTTTCCGGCTAGCGGCGTTCTAGTCCTTCGCGCGGCGAGATGCTTCCATTAGATTCGTTATGTTATTGCGAATCCATTTTGGAGTCTTGTTACGCGCCGCGCGCCATGTCGCGGCGATCGCCGTTGAAGTCACTCGGGTCTTGCCGGCACAGAGCTTCCGTTTTCGTCATTTGATTAGGACACGTTAATTACCAATCATTAGTTATTAATTGTGTCTTAATCATCGTCGTTGAGCCACTGACCAGTGGGCCCAATAACCTTAAATCACTCTACGGTTCAATCCGCTTTATTCGACATCATTAATGCTAATCATTGGTTAATTAATGTGTCGGCGGTTTAATCGTTGTCGGAAATCTCCTCTCAGTCGCTGACTTGTGGGCCCAGTGCACTGTGCACGTGGGTTAAATCGTTGCGGTCATGACTCGGAGTCACTGACATGCGGTCCCACGTGTCAGCATCCCTTTTGAACTGCGATCTTTATCCACCGTTCATTTTTAGATCTGCGGCCTTGATCGTGAGTGCATTCGGACCCTCCGGATGCCTTGATCATTCTTGGTCGTCGATCTTGCGATCAATGGCTGAGATCGTGTGTGCAATCGGACAATCCGGTTGTTGGTGCGCTCTGGACCGTCCATCTGCCGATCTGCGGCTGGGATTGGCCCAAGCAACCGCACCGTCCGGTTGCATACACTCGTGTGAGCCGTTGGATCTTGATCCAACGGTGGGTTTCAAATGGGTTTGCGGCGTGCTTGGCTGTTTTCGCGTGTGAGCCGTAGGATGTTAGATCAAGGGTTGGGAGTTGTCCATGTCGTTTCCTTTTATTTGGGTTGTTCTGTATTTCGGTAAGTATTTATTTAGCAACTGAAAATGATGTAAAAACTTTAGAAACTCATAACTAATTCATTTTAAGCGCTTTTAGATAATTCCAATGTAATAAATTGTGTTATCACTTTAGTTTATTATAAAAATGGATTTAAGCAAATTTGATGTGAAAAATTGCGTGCTGAAATAACTTGATTTCTGTCATTTTGAATATTCCTGAAAATGAATAAAACTTTAGAAAGTGCATATCTTGCTCTATGTATGTCCAAAATGAATGATTCCAACTTTGATAAATTTGTTATTAACCCAATTTTAATATAAAGATGATGGTAGGTCAAGATTATATGAAACCTTGATTAATGATTTAGTACCTATTTTCAGCATTTAGAAAATTCTGGAAGACTTATAAAATGCACAAGTAATTATCTGTAAATGCAAAATATATATAATAAATTCTAGAAAACCCCTCTGTTGATATACTTCACTGTAAAATTAGTTTTGAGCATATTTATGCTTAAGAATTGTAATATGCTATGTGTGCACCTTAGAAAAATCATCAGTAAATGTGCATAACTCCAAATCTAGTAAATCCAACATTGCTGTTATTAGGATATCATAATCTACCTACTATAAAAATTTCAAACCTTAGATCCTTCTAGAAAATTTCGCCATGAACAGTGTAATTATTAATTAGTTTGTTAGCGGTGAGAAAGGATATTTTGCTTATATCTTTTGCATGCTTAGTCCAAATTGTGTAATTCTTGTTCTGTCACTTTATAAAATCTTTCCCTAGCTTGTTGTGTGAATTTCATTAGATTTGGTTGTCTTTTGCTATTGGAGTTTTATTTGGTGTTCTTCGTTCTTATTTGCTTATCGCCTTTCGCGTTAGGTTAGAAGACAATATTATTAATCTTGATATTGAGCCACGGCGACCATCGGACTCTGCACTTGACCGAAAGCGGATGTAGCATTCATTTGATCATATTGTTCCTACTATTTTCAAATTCTAATATATTGTTTGCAAATTCTATGTATGCATTGCTATGTTGTTTTAAACTATTGTCGGTAGTTGGCCTACTAGATGCATTATCGTGAGGAAATGTTTATCACTCTACTCTGAAGCCTAGGTTACTTCTTGTGATTTTGGGTTCGATGGATGGACCTTTGTCACTTAGTAGTTTACGTGTCATTATGCTTAGCCATGCTTAGCTATCGGTAGAAATGGCGGTTATCGACTCGTCGATAACTTTGATCACACAAACTATTACTATGGTACATTTCACCTTGTGCTTTGTCTAAATTGCAAAACTAAAACTGAAAATGAAAACAATTTAGACTTGGGCACAATGGTAAGATGGTGTGATCTCTTGGGTGTGATTGGAATGGTGCCGGGTCAATTAAGGACCGAACTACTTGTGAGTATCATTATCCGAGCATTACGGTGCGTGCTAACCATACTAGAGGATATGGGACCTCTCTTAGCTGAGTACTTTGGGCTGTGTTAATTAATGAGTCGCGTGGTGGGTTGCATATTTGATTATATGCAACATGGACACGTTGTAGGAGAGAACACCACGCCGAGGCGGTGTATCTTGCTCCACGTATGGGTCCTTGTGCTCCATATTTAGTCGGCAGATCACTAAGGATTAACCCCATCGTGCGTCTCTTGATTAGCATATTCCATTGGAAAGGGTTCGTAGGACTTAGCCGTGCAGACATACCAAAGGAAGTGTGCTTAATAGCTTGGCAAAAAGCGATGCGAAGTGTGGGTACATTGGTACACCTGCGAGGATTAAAACTATTCGAATAGCCTCGTCTAGGTTATGGACACGCTTGGATAAGCTTTTCAAGAGTTAGACTACAACCATTTTAAAATTAAAACTTGATGGTGGTATGAATCGAGGATTCATGCTATGTTGTGGTGACTTTTGGGAAAGTCACTTCTAGGTGGATACTTGTTACTTATGTTTACTCATTGTTATTTAAATGCTTAAAAACAGATTTTACAAAGCTATTTGTTCAATCTATTACAATATTGCAAATGAAACTTGCTTTATGCGTCCAAAGAACCATATAACCACATTCCTTTGAATCTGACTTTCATGTAGCTATGTATGGGCTTGCTACTCGTAAGTCTTGCGAGTACATTTTGTACTCACTGCATTGCTTGTGTTGTGCAGAGGATGATAGTGAGTCAGATGGACCTCACTTTTGTGAGTTGTCTTTGTGGCGGTTTGGGCGATTAGCTTAGCGGCCGATCGGTTGCCACTGTGGTGTTTTGTGGCTAACAGGTCGTCTTTTAGTTTAAGCCATCTTATGGCAACTTTTGCTTCATTTGTTATCTATTTGCTACTTATGTCATTTGGCGGTCAGTTGTGTTGTAATAACTTATCTTATGTATGTCTTTTGGTAGACTTGTCATACCCTGTTGTATGGAAATGATGCATGCTTGGAATTGATGTATGTGTGCTGCTTGTTCAGGGAGGCACATGTTCATCGAGGCAGCGGATTATTCTATTTGTGATACTAGAACCGGTGGAAGGTTAAGTATTACAAGTTTAATAAACCGGTCTCCACAGAGCTTAGTATCGAGCCATCTTGACCGTAGAAACCCCTAGCTTGGTCGCCCCTAGTATATTTTGAAAACTTACTTTCCAAATGTCAGTGCTTTCCTGAAAATCTTAAGTAGGTTCTCAGATTTTACTCCTCACCTATTTTAGTTTGCTCATCTCACCTCATTCTAAACTGAATTTGAAAGCTGAGTTTTCCTCTCATCTCCCTTCAAAAGATAGTTGTTAACCGAGTAAATTGGTTTTGGGTAAACCATGAGAGTTATAAAATGAAAGTGTTGGCTGTTTTGAGAAGATTAGGAGCTGCTGGGAGCTACAAATTTCGGCCAAGAGGTGTGAAGAAGAAAATCTGGACAGCAAGCAATAAATTTCTGGACAGCTAGCATTCAGGTAGTAAAAGTGCTGAAAATGGAAGGTTAAATCCACTAAAATCTGTGGGAATAAAAGGGTAAGAGGTGATATGAGATAGCTTAGTATCTAACCTTTCTCTAGTAAATATTCCACCCTATTTCCTAGCTGTTCGAACAGCAGTGGAGTTTCTGAAATTTTTCTTCCTGAAAAATCGATTACTCGTTTTTCCATACGAGTTAGTCATAATAGGAAGATGGTTGTTATCTTTATGATCTTGCTGTAATTTTATGTGGTTACTTGAGCTTTTAAAGGTTGTTTTGTTTAGGGTTAGTTGTTCTCTTTGTCTCTGTTCGGAGTTGTGTTTAACCTATTTTTGTGGAGCAGGATGACAAGAACCACCACTGTGATCGGTGGTGGTTACGATGAGAGCTTCCCCTCCTCAGACCATGGTGAGGTTACGCTCGGTCGGCGGAATCGCATGGACCGGACCCGTATCTTGGAGGTCATTGCGAGAACACCTCGCTCCATTCTTTGCCGAGATGCGGGGTGGTGGCCACCGGTCTCGTGGCGGGCTTGCGGAGTTTCTCCGTCTGCTGACCACCCACTTTCTCTCGATCGGAGGATCCACTCGGCGGATGATTGGCTGCGTCTTGTTGAGCAGCTCAATATCGCTCGATGCCGGGAGCGGGGCGGGCACTCTTTGCATCCCATCGGCTTGAGGTGCGGCACTCTCTTGGTGGGAGAACTTTCGCCATGCGGCCCGCGAGACACGTTGTCTCGTGGGATGAGTTTCGATCTGCTTTAGTCGGGCCCACATTCCCGATGGCACGATGAAGCTCAAGAAGAAGGAGTTTCTTGCGCTTAAGCGGGCGCAAGAGCTGTATCGGAGTACCTTCGAGTTTAATCACTTGGCTCGTTATGCTCCGGGAGAGGTGGCCTCGATGAGGCTAAGCAGAGAAGTTCATGGATGGCTTGTCAGGAGGCTGCAGGACAAGTGTCTATTGTGACTTTGCGACTTCGGACCTTGGTTGACAAGGCCATCGTCGCGAGCACAAGGCGGCGGCGTGGTGAGTCATAGCGCAAGTGGGAGGCCCATCGGTGCGCGCAGGTGGCCTCACTCGTCCGTGTTGGGCCCACATCGGGGCTCGTGCTTTGGCTTCACCACCGCCAGGCCGTCGGCGCCGATTGCTCGTCCCCGCAGCCGTGTTTGACCACGTGCACTGCGACCAGGCGAGTTGCGCTCCGCAACCCACCGCCGATGTTACCGCCGCTGCAACAAGAAGGGCCATTATGCTAGCGATTGCCCTCGGAGGATTGGAGCAGCCCTCGTCCTAATGGAGGGCGCGGAATGGTCACACGCTCGACGGAAGGTGATCGAAGACCAGTGTCGGGGTGGTCGAGTCAACCACATCTCGGCGAGAGGCTCGGGAGGCACTGACGTTGTGTTGGGATGCGTTCCTTGTTAGTTCTCGTCCTGCTGTAGTCTTGTTTGACTCTGGGGCATCGCATTCCTTTATTTCGAGATCATTTGCTGCTGAATGTGACCTTCACTTTGTTCCTTTGGGGATCCCTTTGCTTATTCGCTCTCCGGGAGCGGAAATGAGAGCTGTTCAAGAATGTCGGGGCGTTCCTATTAATATTGAAGGAGTGGAATTCTTGGCGGATCTCATCTTACTCGACTCGGCGCGCCTGGATGTGATTCTTGGTATGGATTGGTTGTCCCAACACTTGGGGCAAATCGATTGTGCCAGGAAGAAGGTTTTCCTCACTAGTCCCTCAGGCGAGCAAGTTGGAGTTTCACCGCAGCTGCAGGGGCCACATCTTTGTGCCCTTGAAGCTAAGCCAGCCATGGAGATTCAGGATGTGCCCACAGTCTGTGACTTTGTGGATGTCTTCCCTGAAGATTTGCACAGTATGCCTCGATTCGAGACTTGGAGTTTGTGATTGAGTTGTTGCCCTGCATCGCTCCAATTTCTAAGGCGCGTCTGCGAATGCCTCCTAATGAGTTAGAAGAGCTGAAGAAGCGATTGGGTGAGCTTCAAGCAAAGGCTTCATCCGTCCTAGCTCATCTCAGTGGGGTTGTCCGGTTATTTTTGTGAAGAAGAAGGACAAGACCTGCGCATGTGTGTTGATTACCGTCAAGCTTAATGAAGTGGCGGTGAAAAACAAATATCCTTTGCCTCGTATTGATGATCTCTTTGACCGATTAATCGGAGCTTGTGTATTCTCAAGATTGACTTGAGATTGGGCTATCATCAAGTCGGATCGAGCGGAAGATATTCCAAAGGCGGCTTTCACTACTCGTTATGGCCTTTACGAGTACACCGTCATGTCTTTCGGTTTGACCAATGCTCGACTTTGTTCATGAATCTTATGAACTCGGTGTTCATGGAGTATTTGGATAAGTTTGTTGTGGTTTTCATTGATGACATTCTTATCTACTCAAGAGTGAAGAAGAGCATCTTGAGCATCTGCGATTCGTATTGGGAAAGCTGCGTGAGCATCACCGTATGCTAAGTTCGACAAGTGCGAGTTACGGTTGAAGGAAGTGGCATTCTTGGGCCATGTTCTTTCGTGTGGTGTCATGATAGATCCTAGCAAGGTCGATGTTTTATCTTGAGGGCAGCCAAGTCGATCCACGGCGTGAAAGTTTCCTTGGTTTAGCGGGCTACTACGCGCTTTATCGAGAACTTCTCCAAGATTGCAAAACCCATGACCGAATTGCTCAAGAAAGAAAAGAAATTCGTGTGGTCTCTGCTTGTGATTTGAGCTTTCAAGAACTCAAAAGGCGGTTGACTTCACTCTGTGCTTGTCCTCCCGATATTCACAAGAGCTTTGATATCTATTGTGATGCCTCTCGCGGGGACTCGGTTGTGTTCTTATGCAAGAAGGCAAGGTAGTGGCCTATGCATCAAAGCGTTGAGGCCTCATGAACTCAACTACCCTACCCATGATTTGGAGTTAGCTGCGATGGTTCATGCACTCAAGATTTGGCGGCATTATCTTATTGGTAACCGTTGCGAGGTGTATTCGATCACAAGAGTCTCAAATATTTGTTCACCCGGCCGGATCTGAACCTCGAGCGAGAGAGATGGTTGGAATTGATCAAGGATTATGATATGGGTATTGGTATCACCGGGCAAGGCCAATGTTGTTGCGGATGCACTCGATGCAAAGGTGTATTGCAATACCTTGTCACTTCAAGGGCAACAACCTACCCTTCTCGAAGAATTTCAGCGGCTTAATTTGGGATTGATTGAACATGGTTCTCTTGCTACCTTGGTTGTGCAACCGACTTTGGTGGAGCAAATCAAGGCTGCCCAGCAGACAGATGTTGGTGTGATCCAAATCAAGCAGAACATCAAGAATGGGACAGCCAAGTGCTTTTCTGAGGATGAGCACGGTGTTGTGTGGTTTGGACAACGTCTTGTGGTTCCGAAGGTCATGGAATTGCGGGATTTGATTCTCCGCGAAGCCCATGACTCCCCTTTGTCTATCCATCCTGGGGCTACCAAGATGTATCAAGACCTTCGACAGAGATTCTGGTGGACTCGCATGAAGCGCGAGATTGCCAGGTTCGTTGCTGAGTGCGACGTGTGTTGTCGTGTCAAGGCTGAACATCAGCGTCCGAGCCTTCTTGACCTTTGCGATGCGAGAATGGAAGTGGGATTCCGTTGGTATGGATTTCATCACGGTGCGCCCGCGCCGTGCGGGAAGGATGCTATCTGGTTGTCATTGATCGATTGACGAAGGTGGCACATTTTACGCGGTCGCGTACCAATCTCGGTGTTAGTCGGTGGCGGATCTCGTGTCTCGCATTGTATGTTTGCATGGTGTGCGCGAACGATTGTGTCGAATCGTGGTTCTCTTTTCACCTCTCGCTTTTGGCATAATCGCAAAAGCGATGGGTACACGTCTTTCTTCGATTGACTTATCATCCTCAAGCGATGGTCGAGACGGAGAGAGTCAACCAAGTGTTGGAAGATATGCTCCGTGCTGTGTTCTTTCCTATGGGAAGAAGTGGGAGAAGTGCTTGCCGTTTGCGAGTTCTCCTACAACAACGATTTCAAGCTAGTCTTGGCATGGCACCGTTGAGGCTTTGTATGGGAGGAGTGTAGAACCCCATTGAACTGGTCGAAATCGGTGGCGTCGCTTCTTGGGCGATTCCATTAATGAGGCCAAAGCCAAGTTCGATTGATTCGTGAGCATTTGCGCGTGGCCCAGTCCAGGCAAAAGAGCTATGCGGATCGTCGTCGTCGAGAGTTGAGCTTTGAGCCCAATGACTTTGTTTATCTCAAGGTCTCACCCTTGAAGGGCCATCAGCGTTTTGGCGTCAAGGGCAAGTTAGCTCCTCGATATGTTGGGCCTTATCGCATCATCGAGAAGATTGGAGCTGTTGCATACAGATTGGAGTTGCCAGCTTCACTTGAGGGTGTGCACGACGTGTTCCATGTGTCACATTTGAAGAAGTGCCTCCGTGTTCCAGTTGAGGAAACTCCGTTGGAAAATCTCGATGTGCAAGAAAATTTGACCTATCATGAGCATCCTGTTCGTATTCTTGAAGAATCTGAGCGAAGGACAAGGAACCGTGTCATCAAGTTCCTTAAGGTTCAGTGGTCGAATCATTCTGAAGATGAGGCCACTTGGGAGCGCGAAGATCGTCTTCGTGCAGATTACCCATCCTTCTTCTCAGTAAAATGAATCTCGGGTGAGATTCTTGTAAGGGGGGGAGGTTTTGTAACATCCCAATATTGGGCTTGTGTTTCAAATGTAAGAAAATCAGTAGAAATTAAAACTTTTTCTTACATCATGTATTTCCTTTTGTGTCAATCAATTTTTGTACAAGGAATTATGGAAATACATTGTCACAAGTCCTTTGGATCCAAATCTTGCTATTCCAAAAGCAATCTTGTCAAATCTTATGATCATCCTCTGGGAATATTTTTCCTAAGTCTCTGTGATGGTATGTGACCCCTCTGAAAAACTTCACAATTTTTAGAAATTGTTTGAATATTTTAGAGCGATCAAACTGTTTGACTCTCGATCAAACATTAAAGCAGAGCCTTGCAGAATTTTGAGGAATTTTTCGCAGCATAAAAACCTCTGAAAATTTTACACAAGGTTGATATCCGAGATAGCAAGCTCCTGTAAAAATTTCATAATTTTTGGAGTTAATTTGCTACCTCAAATAAATCATTCAAAGTCTCTGTTCTTATTTCAAACTCAAACTTGGTTTTACTGTTACTCGGGTTGAGTCGGACTCGGGCTCGAGCAAATTGACTTGGTCGATCAACTAAGCGCACTGAGCCACTCTTTAAAGCGCGTTGGATCTCCACCGTTAGATCTAATCGCCGCGGCCGCGGCGTGTATCGCCGGACCTTCGGTTGCAAGTTTGGTTGTCAGCGGTTAGATCTCAATCCAACGCTGTGGTCCCCGAAACATTCGGACCCTCGGTTGCATTTTTGAGTCTGAGCCGTTGGATTAAGATCCAACGCTCGCGTACCCCTTCGTTGTAAATAAGAGTTTGCAACGTGGAGCAATCTGAGCCGTTCGTTTCTAATCCAAGGGTTCGCAGTCTCCCCGTGTGCTTTAACCCTCGGGCGTGGCGTAATCTCTGCCGTTCGTTTTGAATCCTACTTTGTGAATCACCGAGCCTTTCGCGGGTCGTCTTCTACCTCCGCCGTGCGAGCAACTGTAGGGAGTAATGGCGATGTCATTTCTTGCTCCCTAAAGCCACCCTAGCCGACGTGTAAGGGTATGGGAGGTACTCATGCTAGGCCATGCCCTAATGCACGTCTTCACCTCTTTTCCTTGTCAGCGCACCTTGTGCTTTGTGTTTTGCCGCCCGAGAGGAGTGGTGCAAACCCTAATGCTTTCATGGCTTTATAAGCACTCTCAATGCCTCTGGTATGTCTTTAGACCACCACCAAGCTTCACTCACGGTGTTGGGGCTTAATACCTCAAAAATGGCAAATCGCCATTGTTGACCCGTGGAGCTCCTTGGGTGTTCTTGGTGTTCAGTGGTCCTCCTTCACGTTTCTTTGCTCTAATCTTATCTATTTGCTTCCTTGAACATTTCCCACTTAATTTTGGATTTGATTCTCGGAATTGTCCAATTTGGGGTTTGTTCAAATTCGGCTAAATTGGTCATCTTCTTCCTCATTCGGTGAGTGCTCCATTTTCAAATTACTTGCTCATGTAGCTTACGTGGGTCTTTATGAAGCTATTTTGATGCTTCGGTGTCACTCATTTGGCTCAGGGTATCTATCTCGGGTTTTCTTCTTCAAGTCCGGCAAGCTTTCACCGTGATCAAGCACCTCCGGCCATCTTTGAAGCTTCTTGTCACTAAGGTAGCTTCTTATTAGTCCTTAGAAGCTTTGGCACCCGCATCCTAGGCTTGCAGTGGAGCTCATCGCGATTTTCGCATTTAGCAATGAGGGTTCCTTTTTCGTTTCCCGGCTAGCCGGCGTTCTAGTCCTTCGCCGCCGGCGAGGATGCTTCCATTAGATTCGTTATGTTATTGCGAATCCATTTTGGGTCTTGTTCGGCGCCGCCGCGGCCAGCGTCGCCGGCGATTCGCCGTTGAAGTCACTCGGGTCTTGCCGGCACAGAGCTTCCGTTTTCGTCATTTGATTAGGACACGTTAATTACCAATCATTAGTTATTAATTGTGTCTTAATCATCGTCGTTGAGCCACTGACCAGTGGGCCCAATAGCCTTAAATCACTCTCTGGTTCAATCCCGCACTGTTCCGACATCATTAATGCTAATCATTGGTTAATTAATGTGTCGGCGGTTTAATCGTTGTCGGAAATCTCCTCTCAGTCGCTGACTTGTGGGCCCAGTGCACTGTGCACGTGGGTTAAATCGTTGCGGTCATGACTCGGAGTCACTGACATGCGGTCCCACGTGTCAGCATCCCTTTTGGAACTGCGATCTTTATCCACCGTTCATTTTTAGATCTGCGGCCTTGATCGTGAGTGCATTCGGACCCTCGGATGCCTTGATCATTCTTGGTCGTCGATCTTGCGATCAATGGCCGAGATCGTGTGTGCAATCGGACAATCCGGTTGTTGGTGCGCTCTGGACCGTCCATCTGCCGATCTGCGGCTGGGATTGGCCAAGCAACCGCACCGTCCGGTTGCATACACTCGTGTGAGCCGTTGGATCTTGATCCAGCGGTGGGTTTCAAATGGGTTTGTGCGCGCGCTTTGTTTCGGCGTGGCGTGCGTAGGATGTTAGATCAAGGGTTGGGAGTTGTCCACGTCGTTTCCTTTTATTTGGGTTGTTACGTATTTGGTAAGTATTTATTTAGCAACTGAAAATGATGTAAAAACTTTAGAAACTCATAACTAATTCATTTTAACTGCTTTTTAGATAATTCCAACTGTAATAAATTGTGTTATCACTTTAGTTTATTATAAAAATGGATTTAAGCAAATTTCGATGTGAAAAATGCGTAGCGAAATAACTTGATTTGTCATTTTGAATATTCACGAAAATGAATAAAACTTTAGAAAGTGCATATCTTGCTCTATGTATGTCCAAAATGAATGATTCCAACTTTGATAAATTTGTTATTAACCCAATTTTAATATAAAGATGATGGTAGGTCCAAGATTGTAATAGAAACCTTGATTAATGATTTAGTACCTATTTTGACATTTAGAAAATTCGGAAGACTTATAAAATGCACAAGTAATTATCTGTAAATGCAAAATATATATAATAAATTCTAGAAAACCCCTCTGTTGATATACTTCACTGTAAAATTAGTTTTGAGCATATTTATGCTTCTGGGAATTGTAATATGCTATGTGTGCACCTTAGAAAAATCATCAGTAAATGTGCATAACTCCAAATCTAGTAAATCCAACATTGCTGTTATTAGGATATCATAATCTACCTACTATAAAAATTTCAAACCTTAGATCCTTCTAGAAAATTTCGCCATGAACAGTGTAATTATTAATTAGTTTGTTAGCAGGCTGAGAAAGGATATTTTGCTTATATCTTTTGCATGCTTAGTCCAAATTGTGTAATTCTTGTTCCTGTCACTTTATAAAATCTTTCCCTAGCTGTTGTGTGAATTTCATTAGATTTGGTTGTCTTTTGCTATTGGAGTTTTATTTGGTGTTCTTCGTTCTTATTTGCTTATCGCCTTTCGCGTTAGGTTCCGAAGACAATATTATTAATCTTGATATTGAGCCACAGCAGCCATCAGACTCTGCACTTCAGCCAGGCAAGCAGATGTAGCATTCATTTGATCATATTGTTCCTACTATTTTCAAATTCTAATATATTGTTTGCAAATTCTATGTATGCATTGCTATGTTGTTTTAAACTATTGTCGGTAGTTGGCCTACTAGATGCATTATCGGTAGGAAATGTTTATCACTCTACTCACGAAGCCTAGGTTACTTCTTTGTGATTTTGGGTTCGATGGATGGACCTTTGTCACTTAGTAGTTTACGTGTCATTATGCTTAGCCATGCTTAGCTATCGGTAGAAATGGGCTGTTATCGACTGTCGATAACTTTGATCACACAAACTATTACTATGGTACATTTCACCTTGTGCTTTGTCTAAATTGCAAAACTAAAACTGAAAATGAAAACAATTTAGACTTGGGCACAATGGTAAGATGGTGTGATCTCTTGGGTGTGATTGGAATGGTGCCCGTCAATTAAGGACCGAACTACTTGTGAGTATCTTATCAGAGCATTACAGGTCGTGCTAACCATACTAGAGGATATGGGACCTCTCTTAGGTGAGTACTTTGGGTGTGTTAATTAATGAGTCGCGTGGTGGGTTGCATATTTGATTATATGCAACATGGACACGTTGTAGGGAGGAGAACACCAGCGAGGCGGTGTATCTTGCTCCACGTATGGGTCCTTGTGCTCCATATTTCGTGGCAGATCACTAAGGATTAACCCCATCGTGCGTCTCTTGATTAGCATATTCCATTGGAAAGGGTTCGTAGGACTTAGCCGTGCAAACATACCAAAGGAAGTGTGCTTAATAGCTTGGCAAAAGGCGATGCAAGTGTGGGTACATTGGTACACCCTCACAGGATTAAAACTATTCGAATAGCCTCGTCCTAGGTTATGGACACGCTTGGATAAGCTTTTCAAGAGTTAGACTACAACCATTTTAAAATTAAAACTTGATGGTGGTATGAATCAGGGATTCATGCTATGTTGTGGTGACTTTTGGGAAAGTCACTTCTAGGTGGATACTTGTTACTTATGTTTACTCATTGTTATTTAAATGCTTAAAAACAGATTTTACAAATCTGCTGTTCAATCTATTACAGATTGCAAATGAAACTTGCTTTATGCGTCCAAAGAACCATATAACCACATTCCTTTGAATACAGCTTTCATGTAGCTATGTATAGGCTTGCTACTCGTAAGTCTTGCGAGTACATTTTTGTTCTCACCTGCATTGCTTGTGTTGTGCAGAGGATGATAGTGAGTCCGATGGACCTCACTTTTGTGAGTTGTCTTTGTGGCGGTTTGCGGGCGATTAGCTTGGCGGCCCGGTCGGTTGCCCCTGTGGTGTTTGTGGCTAACCGGTCGTCTTTTGGTTTAAGCCATCTTATGGCAACTTTGCTTCATTTGTTATCTATTTGCTACTTATGTCATTTGGCCTCGGTGTGTTGTAATAACTTATCTTATGTATGTCTTTTGGTAGACTTGTCATACCCTGTTGTATGGAAATGATGCATGCTTGGAATTGATGTATGTGTGCTGCTTGTTCTGGGAGGCACATGTTCATCGAGACGCGGATTATTCTATTTGTGATACTAGAACCAGTGGAAGGTTAAGTATTACAAGTTTAATAAACCGGGGTCTCACACCACCATTGTTGACAGAAAAGCTCCATTCATCATCTTTCCTTTCCAGTGAAGCTTCTCACGCTCTTACCCTTGGTGCATCTACACTTATGCTTAATTCACCTTGTAATGTGAATTTGGGCATCTTTTTGTAGGATTAACCCATGAGTTGCTCTCTGGCTCGAGTTTGTTGGAGCACCGCCGTGGAGGTGTTCTTGCTTCGGTGAGTTCTTCCGGATTTCATCCATGTCATATCATGCCTTATGCTTAAGTAGAGCATAAGCTTTCCATTAATTCCATTCTTGGTCAAGCAGGTGAAGTTGATATTGCATCTTTGCTATTTCGACCGAAACTCAAACCTTTCTTCTCCAGCTCCGGTGAGTGAGTCTTGATCCTTCTCTTTTCTGTTCCAAGTATCTTAAGGACTTACTTAACCTACTGGAATCACTCACTTGTGCACATGATGCTCAAATCTTGCTTTGACTGAAAAGTTCCTTTTTATAACTTTTTGGTCTTTCATATCGTTTCCAAGATTTTGAGCCTTCCTATTTAATCTTCAAGTTCAGAAAGTCTCCTACTTAACCCTAGCATCATAAGCAATAATCTTTTTGAACCTTGATGCCTTCAAATCGGCTAGTTAGCCAAAATCCTTCTCTGTTGTGTTTTGTCGGGCAAAACCGACAAACACTGGAGCTCCCTATTTTCTGGTAATCTTGAAAGTCTATGCTAGCAAAAGTGAGTCTAGGGTATTATCTACTCTAAAGATCAGCTTAAGCCCCAATTTATAATCTTTTACTTACTACGTTTTCAAATGAACCAAATCTGCAAGTGTGCCTGTGCTGTTTTTGCTGTTGATCCAACCGACAAAAGGCAGCATATTCTTCCTTTCTTAATTCTTGTCACTTAGTGATTAAATGATAAGTTAGGTCCCTGTATTAGTTAGGAATACTCTCAGCTTAAGCAAAAATTTTATTTGTGCATGTATAGCTCAAACCACCATTTTTTTTGTAATCTGTCCCATTTTCAGTTTTTCCAAAATCTAAAACTATAGATCCAGATTAAACCTCAATTTTGATAATAAGTATTAACTGATATTAAGTGATAAGTTAAACTTTTAGTTTTACTTATTTAGCTATTGTCGACGATCAAGATGTCGATCTTACGAAAAGAAAAGGAGAGAGTGACGTGGGAAATCTAGGGAAATAATGGGATTGCTCTTTATTCAGTATGAACTGGGTTTTACAAAGTATGCTCTGAGAACACTGCTTGTTCCCTTACAATATCAGACTTATCACACGAATCTAAGGCTTGTGCTTTAGTCTGATGGCTTTATCTTGTCTTCTTCTTTGCCTTGTCCCCCCTTGATCCGTCCAGGTTCCATCTTTAAATAGCCCTTTAAGAGGCGACAGTTACTTCCAGAGAAGGCGCCTGATGTGAAGCGCTGCGTCTGGTCGGAGCCAAGCGACGGTTGATAAAGAACCTATCGTTCGGCGGTTATATGTATATGAGACATATAACCGCATGGAGGTTGTTCGTTACTATGTCTAGATAAGAAACATCGTATGGTATGGAATATGCACGTGCTCCATTCGTCATACGGTAAAGAATATACTTGGAATCAGTTCCAAGTGTCAGTTCATACCTTTTACGAGCGGTTGTCCTGGTCGTGAGCTTGGCTTAGGCCTTTGTCCGACCAGGGTACCTATTATGTAACCTCTGGAATCTCGACCCGACCAGTCAGTCGTATTTGAGATTCGACCATGAAGACGTATGGTCTTTTATGTATTAAAAATAATACATAGAGGTTTTAATCCTCGTCAGCTAGCCCCCGAACTTTAAATGAATAGGTCGTGTGAACACTTTTCCTCTGATGAAGTTGTATCGGGATGAAGCTCATTTAAATGCAAGGGCATTTGAAGCGGTTTGTATTCACTTTAAAGTTGATAACTTGCTTTGGGAATTGAAGAGTTTTTGTGTCCGTTGGACTAAAAGATTTTTGTCCGTTAGACTTTTTTTTGGGTAACTCCTTATTGCGGTTGGAATTCTTGAAGCCTATAAAAACCCCTTTGTAGACTTAGGGTTTTTTCACTTCCTGCTTTCCTTCTTCATCTTCTGAGTAAAAAACTGCCTCCGACGTCCTTTTCTTTCTTCCCCCGAAAGAAACCTAACTATGTCGGACCAAATCACTAACTGGTCGGTTTCCGACTTGAGTGAGAAGAAGCTAGAGATCTTGGAGAAGATCGGGGTGCTTCCCAGGAAGGATGTGATTTCTTGGAGATCCGCGGCTGGAGAGCATTCCCCGAGTAATGAAGATGGAGAAATCCCAATTTTTCTTGCATACATTGAATGTGGATTTAGGCTACCAATTCACTCCTTCATTCCTAAAGTCCTAGAGTATTATGGAGTTGAATTGGTGAATCTTGCTCCCAATGCTATCGTCAATCTCAGCATCTTTGTTTACCTCTGCAGCGCACTTGGGATTCAGCGAGATCTAGATCTATTCGGTACTACTACAGGATGACAAAGTCTGGGAAGACGATTGGGACGCCTGGAGAGTGCACCTTGCGTCTCCATGACGGAAAAGCCGATGAGTACATATTCATGTACTCAAAGTCTTCGTGGTCGTCGTGGAAGAAAGCTGGTTCTATATGAAGATCACAAAGAAAGACAACCTTTATTATTCTGGTAAGAAGGCGGTCGAGAATCCGAGATGGCGCTCCTCTACAGAAAAAGAGGGAAAAGTAGAGAAATGGGTCGAAGCAATTAAACTTCTTAGTGTCTAACATCTTGGCATGTAGTGAAGGATTTTTCTACACGCTGGATTAGTCCTTTGAAGGCCCGAGCACACCGGATGCTCTAGTACATTGGTCGTGATTATACGACTGGAGATTCCAAAGATGGTAAGCCATTAATGATTCCGACCAGTTTACCTATCTTAGTTGATTATTTCTGTATCCTTAAATCTTTTATTTTACCTTCTGACTCTATCCTCGATGAGATTAGAAGCGGATCAAAATGATTCTGTATTGGAGAGCTGGCGACAAGGCTAGCTTTCCCTCAATCTTAGCGGCTGTTTCCGCTGAAGAGAGAATTGAAAGACTTAAGGTAAGAATATCAACCGCTGCCTATTGTCGTACATATTATTTCTGATCGGTATACCATAAATCCTCTTTGATGTGTAGTCGGTCGGGTTGAGAATCAATGAGGCCACTGAAAGATGTGAGCCAATTGATGATTCGATCTCCCCTTCGACCACACAGGATGTCAGCCTTCCAGATGTAGGTGACCGAACATAAATAATATTTTGGACAAATGATGTTCATCGCCTAACTATCTTTGATGATGAATTTAGGCGGTTGTCATACCTTCCAGCAAGGTCACTGTGGACCTACCAGTGCCTATCGAGGCTACTGTTTTGGAGGTCGACGAATCTACATCTACTGATCCGGTGATCAGGGACCTCGACCAAATGGTCGCGGATATCGCTTCTGATTTCCGATCAATGGATGTGCAAGATCTAGTCAACCCTACCGGTTTAGAACCGGTGAAATCGGTTGAGAAGAAGAGGAAGGCCAGCGCAACGAACTTTGCTTCGATGCGTTACAAGGGTAAATCCAGAAAATCGACAAGGTACATATACTAAATGAAGAGGTTGTATGTATACATACCTTGGATCTTCCTTACCTTCTCTTTTTAGATCTTACGGTGTTCGATCGTGTCACTGCAGCACCCCTCAGGAAAAGGTTTCTGAGGAAGAGGTGGTTGTGGAGGTTCCTGATCAGGATGCTTCTAAAGCAAAAACTGTTGAGGATGAAGTAGTAAAAGTAGCCCCTGAGCAGGCTTCAACATCTGCTCAGGATCCTCTAGTAATCCTTACTCCTTCTTCGGAGGTAGTCATCTCCAAAGATCCTCAACAGGTTCCACCTCCTCCTGGAAATGCTTCTCAGGTTAACAAATTCCCTTTTTCTCCCCGATTTATCGAGGATAAGGAACTTGATGAAGCCCGGGGAAAGATATCAGACCGTCAAGCTGAGATTGGTCCAGATACAATCTTTTTCGAATATAATGACATGGCAATTCGGGTAAGTGTTCTACGACCATCCTTACAACTCTTTATTTTGAAGTTTCTCTGAAAACTTATCAAAGAAAGGGATTTTATTTTGAAGCACATGGTCGAGAAATATGTTGTGGTCGGAGGACTGGCCTAGCGAATAAAAACTTTGGAGCAGAAACACTCCGATCTGAGAAGTAAGAACATTTCTCTTTTTGACCTCCTAAGTTTTATTATCTTGTTTCTCCTTATAGCTTAACCTTCTCTTTCTATCATATTTGATAGATTTAAAGAAAATTAAAGAAGATATCATGGCTAAGGAAGCCATAATAATAAAACTGAGGGAAGAAAATCAGGGTAAAGACCAGTCGATCGAGCATGCGATGACCAGGCGAAAGGAGGTTTTCGACTCTTGTGAGAAGAAAATCAAAGGTAACTGGTCGTAGACTTAACCATTGCTCGATGACTTCAATTTTGAAGAGCATGATAACTTGTTTTTTTTATCCACTCGTGCAGAAAAAAACCCAAGCACTTGAACGAGCAGAGAAGACCCTCGAGTTTGAGCGTTGTAACACCCCAGCTCAGCATTGAGCCTGGAATGCTACTAAAATTAAATTAAACTAAACTAAACTAAGACCAATTACAAATTTTCGGCAAAACCTCCTTGGTATAGTCAGCTATACCGAGGTTCCAACAATTAATCATGGCATTTATCAATATCTTCATAATCAGGTTCTTTCAAGCATGCAGGATAATCTCATAAACATAATCAAATTTGCTATTCTCATTATTACTGATTAATGAAACTCAAACCATCCATAAGTAATTCTTAAGATTGAGTGGTAGTGCGTGCATCCAAACATCTACTCCTCCCATGCATGCGGGTCTTGCCGGTTGTACCTAAAACACATCAAAGCAAGAGTGAGCCCAAAGACTCGGCAAGTACCAACAAGGCTAAGCAAGTTATCATTCATAGCATCAATAATCCAAGATAAACAATGCACCAAAGTATAGCCTTCATGCTCATGTGAATGCAACCAATGCAATGCACCTTTTCAACTTTATCTCTTTCGCATTTTACCGGTAATGCGGGTACACAACCGTCAGATACTACCCTTGCTGTGCCCTCCGGCACGGGACCAAAAGCCTATACACCACATGTATAGGGACCTTTGCCCATCACTTTAATGATGGGGACCTCTTTTATTCATAGCCCACATTCCACGAATGTGGGGACCTCAAGCCCGTCATCTACATGACGGGGACCTCGAATATGCATAGTCACCACGTGACCAATCCTCCAATATGATTGCATGATGCACATGAACAAAACTTTAAACCATCATACATATGGATTCACAACAACGACGTGCATGAATAAACTTATTCATACTTCTAGCATTCCTCATCATTGACATTCTTAGCATTCTAGTATCCATGAATAGCACATATATTCATAATCCTAGCAAACATGAACAATCCTTCATGAATAATAATTAATCATATCTCAAATATTTACCATCCTCAATCATACATGTCACACTATCAACCTTGCATGGTTAGTACGCATCAAAGTACTAGCACCTTCTATCAAACATTCGTACATATTCTCTCAATCAGAGTACTTGCATTCACCAGGATAAAATTGGAACTCATCACAATAACATCAACTTTAACCATAACTAGCATTCATCAAGATAAATGGAAACTCATCACATTAACATTCATGCATGGCTATTACGAGCAAAACACAAACACTCTCATCATACAAGCATAAATATGCTATAACCCGAATACTTGCCTTAACCGTGCGAGAGCGATGGACGCAAAGAGGGCGCTGCCCCTGGGATCACGCTCCTACCTGAACAAAAAGATAACCCAGACTAAGTCCAACATACTGGACCAAAAGCATAAGTACAACACAAACGAACTCGCTAAACTCCCAAGCGTTTTCCAATCTTCCAATTCCTAGCGATCGCTTTGGTGATCACTGCGGATAGTCAACTTCTAAAACACATAACTTTCCGCTCAGGGGTCCAAATAAGGTGTTCTCAGACTTTCTGGAAAGGTAATTTAATTACCTAAATAAACTTAGTTGGGGAGCCCTTTTGATTATGCCAACTACTACCTCTACCAAGCCAACCTACAGAGCAACAATTATCACGTCGGGTTCTCTGGACAGATCACTAAAACCATCATAACTTTTGCTACGAAAGTCCAAATCTTGCGTTCTTTATCTCTATCAAAAGGTATGGAAATTACCTACATTTTTCGTTATATTGAGGTCCTCTGATATCGAACTTAACTAGCAGATTCATCCCATTTTCTACAGACTGTTCTAAACTGACAGATTAACAGAGCAGCGGTACTAAAAAATTCATAACTTCCTGACCGTTAATCGGATTTGGGTGATCTTGGTGGCCACTGAAAGCTAAGAACAAGACCTACAAAACTCTAGGAGATGGGATCCTCTGATTCTGCCTCTAAGGTCGCGAAAACCGTCGCACAACTTCCTGGACAGAACTGAACGTTTACCGGCAGCAAGACGATCTAACGCAACTAATCGGATTCGCAACCAAAACTCATCAAACAGCGGGGAAACACTTTACCCTTGAAGACCCGCGGACGGCGATGATCTAGCCTCGAAGACGATCCTCTCCTTGTCCCTCCCCTCCTCCTTCTTGAACAACAGCCTGCGAAGAGCCTCACCTTCCTCCTCCAACAGCAGGGCAGCAGGGTGGGCGATCCTCGCCGGCAGCAGGGGCATGGTGGGGCGCAAGGAGCAAGGAGGCAGCCAAGGGGAGATGGGGAGGCGGCGCCAATGGGGAAGTGGGGCGGCCAAAGGGGAGGAGGGGCGCCTAGGTTTGGCCCCTTAAGGCCGGCCTCCTCCCACCAATGGGCCGAATGCCCATGGGCTCGAGGCCTTGGCCCACGCTGTCCAAAATTTGCTGCTAAGCCCTCCAATAACTGTTTAAGTAATCTGTTTCCCAATAGATCCTTCTCCTGCATCAAATTCTAATTAATACTTTTTATTTAAAATATTTGGTTTTCTCCGATTTCTACTCGAGTATTACATTCTACCCCTTAAACCGAATTCGTCCCCGAATTCTAACAACGCTACGCCAAGGTATAATCACAGCAAAAGCTTACCAACATTCCCACAATCCATCGAATAACTCCAGATAGTGTGCGCGCAAGTGAGACTCCAATTCACAAGTCGCTTCCTCTTGGACTTATGGGCTCACAACACCTTGACGGATACTAAGGTCTTCCACTCAACACTAGTCTCGACCTTTACAGTACACTCAACACACGGGCTCAAAGGTAAGGTCTTACTCGTTGTTATGACTCTAACTAAAACTCAAGCTTCGACCTCTCATGTACTCTTTCATCACCAAATATACAAGACATTTCGTACTCCACGCATGTACTCGAGACGGTCCTAGCGATATACCATTCTACAAATCCCCGTAACTATCGAACATATCCAACACACCTTTGATTAAACTTACACCGTCGCACAAAACACACAAAACTCGTGTTCCAACTCCCACTAATCACTCTAACATTGTAGCAGCATCTCCTTTAACAAGGGACGCGCAAAGATCCCGCCTACCAACTCACTTACCCGAAGGATTCAACTGAAAACCAAGGAGTTATAACGCATCCAACTCAAAACCATCTTCACTTAGAAGATCTCAATCCAAAATCAATGGATTTAACAAGAAAACTTTTCCACTTTTCAAATAGGCAGTTTAGAAATAAATGCCACACAAGACAAAAACGAAACACTCGAATTACTAGATTGAAAGATTCACACTTACTGACAAGAACCAACTCAATTAGAAATTGACATCAGTCATAAACACAAGTTCAAACAAAAACTACGAGAATATCTCACTAACCAAAATCACACCCTTTTCCACAATCTTTTTCACAAACTTTCTTTTAAGAATTTAACTTTCTCTTACTCCATAGGATCCCAAATCATCGTATGACACATTAACTCAATTCTCTTAAAGTGGCAACCTCAAAGCTATGTTCAACCGAACACAAAATCCACACTTATACAAGGAGACTCTTCCAATTCACAATATCACACTCTAGCTAACTTTTCTACCAAAAGAATTACTCGACAAAACAATTCCCAACGCAACTCATTGTAGGTTTCACTCACCATCACATCCTCATTCTTTTAAGGATAATCAACTTGATATTCACCACATTCACTCTCATTTTATCGCTTCCAAAGGATTCTTTCAGAGATCACCATAACTCTTGGAACCTAATCACGGAACCAAGATGCTAGCATAAAAATGCAAAGCCCAAATCAGCCTCTCGACTCTTACAATGATTGTTCGTTATACTTGATATGTAACCCTCAAATCGATGACCAAAATTTCACACACTCAACAATAATCTCGGTTCATTAATGTCAACATTCCTTACTAATCAAGTAACCGCCTAAGGCGATTCATCTTACCAATCTTAGACATTCTCTAACATACACCAATCAAATGCACTACTTGACCACAATATACCCACTCACAATACCTAACCGATTGATCGTAATTCAAACATACTCAATCCCTAACATCAATAAATGAATATATAAATTCTTGACCAATCTATCCTTAGAGATAATCTAACTCCTATAGGGTTACTCTCCGAGACCGAGTCACACTTGACAATAACTCAACGATCTCTACTATCCCATTAATTAGTACGACTATTAGATTTCTCTATCCGCTACTCTCATTAACTACACCATCATGCTACTTCTACACAAGCTTACCGAGTACCCAAATGCGATACCTAATAATCGATCAAAATTTCCATGCTTGCTAATTCTAGTGTTCTATCAAAACGAACACAAGCTCTTGGACCCCATCTCGCTATAGGCCGACTAGTTTCCAAAATATAACCGAAAAAACTTTGCAATACAATTCGATTAACCCTTTCTTAGATGAAGGGGCAAATAGAAATAAATTTCAACACAAAGGAAAACGTTACCACTTATAGTAGTTACAAGATCAAGAGAAACAATCGGATAAACCGTTTCTCGAACCAAGAGATATGATCGAGTTGAGGCGCACGTCCCACAAGCAAAGAATATCAAACCTCAAACGAGTGAAACACTGCTTTTAAAATTTGGAAAATCTCTTATGGGCAAGAACAACGCTTTTAGACAAACTTCAATAATCTCCAAGTTACCAAACTTTACTTCAATCTCAAATACTTCTACTTCACTCGACTTTCGTTGGTTACAAAGATCACTATGCCAATTCCGACAAAGAGTATTTGATGTTCACAACACATAAACCACTTAGGAACTAATAAAACCTCTCAACACGTAACTTTGCTCTAAACAAATTCAGCTACCACATCAACATGAGGTCCGGCGGATCACAAACGCGAACTAGAAACATATTCATTTAATCAATATCCAAGTGAAGATCCAAATCCCTTTATACAAAACATTCAATATTATCATCATAATTCCTTACTAACAATCACACTAATAATTAAACAATACACTCTTAGCGAGACTCATCATAGCCTCTTATCCCATCATAAACTTCTCCTAAAGAAACACAAGCCACAAGGTTGAAACAAACCTATTTTAACCAGTTCCTACTATCAAATAATAATTTCACAAAACACTCTATCGAGACCACTTACTCATTCATCCACTCAACCATTAGTGTTACTCACACCCGCTCAACTATCATTAACAATTGTCAATTGTATGTATCATGTATGCAAATAGGATCCTACTTCTATTTGTGGTCACATATCCATCTATAAACACAAAGTCAACATTTAATAAGCTCTTCTCTGTACAACAAGATTTCACAACGTGCTACCTCAACGCTCGCCTAATCTAATATACATGTTTCAATTTAGCAATTATGTATGAACATCAAGTAACTAGTTTAAGAAAATTTCCAAATTTGATATCCTCTAAGGCATCGTTCAAACACATTCTTAACACAACCATCACTAATGGGTAGGCTAAACCATGGAGATACATTGCTCCATGCTATCCAATAAATCTACCTGATTCCACAATCCTAACGATCAGACCAATTCATCAAAATACCACACCTCTTAATAACTCTATTGATTCCAACTAAATATTGTCATACTCATAGTCACAGCTCATCAAGAACTACTAGAGTACAACCTCCACTTATTCAACTTTCCTTGATAAGGACCTTAGTTAAGATCGATCATGCACACATGCGGACTCAACTTGAAACTCATAACACAACCATTAATCTTCAACGCTCAAAATACCCAAGAGAGATACGTTGTGTCAAAGCCTTCATGTACTAAAGGACTTGCAAAGGAAACTTTCATTAACCAAGAAAAACATCAAGCGAATAAAAGGTCAAGCTTTCCAATAAGAAAAAAAAAACAAAACTCCCTTACAAAAGTCAATCTTGACAATTAGCAAAGTTCACCAATCGCGAGAATAACTCAACGGTTGGGAAGAACACTAATTGATTTACGGGACAAATTAAGCCAATGGAAACACACCAATAATTTCAAAGCAACCCATCAATCGCAATCGGATAAGAGTTGACCAAATTCAAATTCAAGGAAGAGAACAACCCTTCTAAAGATTCTCACTATCAACACCTGTACTAAGATATCCGGGGTAGCACTTCTCTATTCCCACTCCACGAACGGTGGTGGAACCTGGTAAAGCCCAGGGTCACAACCACGACCTCAACCTCTCAACATCAACTATAGTTACATAACCATCATAATAATCAAATCATAAGCATTCATATTCAATTCATAACAGCAATGATCAAGGCGTTAGAACGGAAACATAAATGCAATGCTTGACCCAAACCCCAACCTATTGTGCATAGTGTGTCAAGTTTAAAAATACCGCTTGTAGTCCGAAGATATAACAAAGACTGAATTTGCTGATAAGAAGATATGCATTAAAAATGTATGCAAAAAAGGAAATGAATAGATAAGTACCTTTGTTTAGAAACTATTCGGATCTGGTCGTATCGACTCTCAAGAATTGAAGATTTGTAAAATATCTCGCGAAACGTGCTCATGCTCAAATCCGACTGGCAGCGAGGATCGTAGGAAAAGGACCGTCACTTGGAAACTCCTTCCAGTGGGTAGGACCACGTGCGGAGAGGAGAGACTTCGACCAGGAGGCTTTCCGTGTCCCAACCAGTAGCCAAACTTGAGTAGAACAGAATGTTGAAATAAAATAACAGTCTTCAAATTCAAGAAAGAACGAAAACCATATAAATTGTCGAGTTGGTACTGCCGAACCCGGGAGCGAAGGATCCCAATTCTCTCGTGTTCAAACACCACCCGTGGATTTCCAGGTGTACATCTCACAAAAATGAATATCACATTCATATCACAAAACGTAAATGGCATTAAATAAATAATCATTTAATACAAATAAGTCGAATAATAATATCAAATGTCAAATGATAAACACAAATGGAAACAACATAATAGTGGGAGCTACACGATGCGCCACAGTGCAATCGTGCAGGTCAAGACCTACTCGTCCGGTCCTCACCGTCGGGAACAGATCTTCTCTGAATAAGATTTATTCAGCAAGAGTGAGCACTACTACCGTGCTCGCAAGTCACACCCAATATTGAATTTAAATGCATGCATAAGGAAACAAGTGAGTATGACAGGGGTTATTTTGCATAAACAACATTTTCAGTTTGAATAAGCATAGTAGTTTCTAAGGCAATTTTGTACTATGGATAAAATCATATTTTGAAATGACAATGATATAATGTGGATAACCTCCAATAATAAAGTGAAGGATCCTCTCCTAACACTTGGCTTCCCGTCCAAATTTTCTTAAGGATTAACCATCCTCAACATTTAATAAAGCATTTAAAACCAAAAACAATTCTAACTTTAAGTGGCCTGCTAGCATGTCCACGATCATGACGCGGCTATTCGAATAGTTTCTACTCGCAGAGTTGGTACAACTTTACCCACACGAGGTGACATGCTCGTTATGTCGCCAATTCACGCCCGTAGGCGTGTGACTGAGCAATTACCATGAGGCCTTTACAATGTTTTATCCTAGTACATTCATGCCCGCTAAGGTTTCGCCCCTTTGACCGACTGTCCTCGGAAGCCCCTCTGCGCCAAGTGGGAATAAAACGTCTAACCGACACCCACAAAATCACATGACATAAATATACTAGAACATCACAAATTAGTTAGCCAAATCCTGCCATACAGACATGTGGTAGTACGTTATGGCATAGCATTGCGGCTCAAAGACCGGTCCTCAATTGACTTGGGCGTCATTCCTACAACCCATGGGCCTTGATCTTAACCAGATCAAACCTGCATAAACTGCACTCCACCATTCCGTCCATTTCGCCAAGTCCAAACCCATTTTTGATTTTGTTTTTGAATAAAACTCCATTTATAAACTCATGTGGTAAGACAATACCACAATGTCAAGTTTGAAACAATTTGTAGAAATTTGGTGTAAACCCTCCCAAATTCTGTAAATGTGAACTAAGCTTGGCTAAGCATATATTTAATTTTGGTAATATCTTGCCTATGGTATCAAGGTAGTCAGATACAACATTCAAATTGGCCATACAATAACACATGGAATAACTATATGTAAAACAGGATATTGAAATATTTTATAACAACATATGCATGCGATAAAGAATTTAAATGCTGAAATTAACTTAAAAATACTGGGGGCAATATGGTCAATGGTGTAACTTGCCTTGTTCGGTGTCTTGGAATTCTAAATCTTCAGATTGATCGAACTCTCCTGAGTCGTCGAATTCTATACGCTAAAAATACGACAAATTCAATATGCAAATTCAAATAAATTCAAAACATAGCTCAAATTAACTCCAAACTGAAAGATTTTGGTTTAGTTAGCTAGATTATAATTTTATATAAATTTTGCAATTTGAATCACCCAATTTGGAGTTCATATGCAAAAGTTATGAATTTTGAAGTTTATATCTAAATCTGAAATTTTATTGAATTTCCAATTATTTTCCTCAAAAAATCCATTTATTGCGCAATGATTACATCAGCTACAGTATTTCGGGATTAAAAGAATTAAAATTAAATTCGACAGGTGGGCCCCAAGTGTCGGTGGCCATCATGTGAACCAAGCCCACCGAACCTTGAAAGAGCGCACGGTGGACCATGCCACGCGGTGCTCACGTGGCCCCGACCGACCGCGTGCAGCGCCAGTGCAGGAGAGGTGATGTGGCGCCTATGTGGCAAGGCCACGCCGGCGCGGGCGGGCGCGACGGAACTAACGATCCGGCGATCGACGGCTTTCACCGCGATTTAGGTACCAAAAGGAGAGGATGCTACGAGGAACTCGGCGCGCTACAGCGGCGACGAGGGGCGCGAGGTGGCCGGCGGCGAGCGAAGGAGCGGCGGCGATGTTCGGACTTGCGACGGCGACGAGATCCAGCGGCGCTCCGGGGAAGGCGACGCGAGCACCGGGTGCGCGAGGTTGCGGCGAAGACGACGGTGGTGTCGGTGTGGCGAGGACGTCGTCGGGGGCGTCGGAATCGGAGAAGAAGGCGGTCGCGGCGGAGGAGCTTCCACGGGCGATTCCGGCGACGTTGGGGCGTGTAAGGAGGGGTGAGTGAGGGGAAAAGATGGAGGAGGGGAAGAGGCTCGCAGGGCTTCCTTTTATAGGGTGCGGGGAGGCCTGGAACGGCGGCGACGTGGGAGGCGTGCGGCGGCGGTTTCGCAAGGTCGTGGTGTGCGTGCAGAGAAAGTGGAGGAAAGGGTGGAGATCGTGTGCGGCGACGGGCGCGAGTCGTCGCGACGATGCGGTGGAATCGGGCGGTTGGCGCGCGCTTTCAAGCTTCTGGCGTGGCCTCGCCATGGCGCTTGCGCTACCGGAGAAAAACGCGGCGACGAAGACGACGATGAGGAACCGTTGGATAAGGATCCGGCGGTTGAGATCGCTTGGGGTGACGTGAGGAGATACGGCGCGGAGACGACGACTGTGGCCCATTGGATTAGAATCCAACGGTGGAGGGGAAGGGAAGGCGTGCGGTGATGGCGTGGGCGTCACGTCGCGGCGGTCGCGGCGTCTTGTGGAAGGCTTTTGGGCCGAGCCGTTGAGTTTCGCCCAAAGCTGGTTTTGGTATTTTCTATTGATTTTCTATTTGTTTAAATTCTGATAATTCATTTAGACTTTAGAAAATAGCAAAATACTTCAAAAAATTTATGGAAAAATTCACAGAAATTCCCATGATCATTCTGGACTTAATAAAATTTTTCTAATTATTTGTTGAATTTTAATTTTGCAATTAAATTTGTTTTAGCTTTAAAAATACTTATTAAAAAGCTTTTAAAATTTCTGAAAATTCCACAAACATAAATAAATTTAAATTTTTACTGAAATTGAAATTTGGGCTATTACAAACCTACCCCCCTTAAGGGAATCTCGACCCGAGATTCAGGATTGGTCAGCAAAGAGATCAGGATAGTTGGTCTTGAGGTCTTCTTCTTTCTCCCATGTGGCTTCACTCTCTGGGTGATGACTCCACTGCACCTTGTATGATCGAATTATCCTGCTTCTGGTGACACGCTCTGCGACATCCAGAATCTTGATGGGTCGCTCCACATAAGTGAGATCTTCTCGAGATCAAGCTTTCAGAAGGTATGGTCTTCGGTGCTTGCAGCATTTCTCAATGGGATACATGGAAGACATCGTGCACACCACAAGGCTTCGTAGCTCAAGCCGATATGCCACTTCACCTCTTTTGGCTAGAATTTTGTATGGCCCCACAAATCTGGGTGCGAGTTTTCCTTTTGTTCGGAATCTTCTTACTCCTCTGAGTGGAGTGACCCTGAGATAGACCAAGTCTCCTACTTCAAAGTTTAAATTCCTTCGACGGTTATCAGCATAACTCTTTTGTCGGGTTTGTGCCACTTTCAGATGTTCCTTTATAGCTTTGACCTTACTTTCTGCATCTTTGATTATCTCAGGTCCAAAGAGCTGATGCTCTCCTACTTCATCCCACAGAAGTGGAGTTCTGCATTTTCTGCCATACAATGCTTCAAAAGGAGCCATTTGCAAACTAGCTTGATAGCTATTGTTATACGAGAATTCTGCATACGACAAATTTTTGTCCCAACTTTGTCCAAATTCCAGAGCACAGGCTCGGAGCATATCTTCGAGGACTTGATTGGTGCGTTAAGTCGACCATCCGCTTGAGGATGATAGGCAGTCACAAGTTGAGTCCGGTGCCTAAGGCTTCATGCGCATCGCGAATCTTGATGTAAACCGAGAACCTCTGCCGGACACGATTTTCTTGGGTACCCGTGTAGACAAACAATCCTAGCCACATATAACTCGCAAATTGATCGCTTACAGATGTAGTCTTGACGGGATGAAATGAGCCACTTTGGTCAACCGGTCAATTATTACCCAAATAGAATCATATCCTGATTGGGTCCTAGGAAGTCCAGTGATGAAGTCCATGCCAATCTCTTCCCACTTCCATTCTGGAATCGGTAGTGGCTGCAACAATCCACCGGTCTCTCGATGTTACGCCTTAACTCACGACACATCACAATGCGGCGAACTCAGCAATTTCTCGCTTCATGCTGACCCACCAGTATTTCTCCTTCAGATCCTGGTACATCTTGGTGCTTCCGGGGTGAATGGAGTAAGGCGTTTCATGAGCCTCCTTCAGAATTGATTGTTTTAACTCCTGGCGTTAGGTACACAAATGCGTTCCCAAACCACACGCTTCCTTGTTCATCTTCAAATCTGGAGCCTTGCCTCTTCGCATATTCTTCTTGATCTCCTTGATGTCATCATCTTCTAGTTGTTTTTCTCTCGATCGACTTTGAAGAGTCGGTTGTACTTCCAAAGCATTCACACAACCTTGACCGACAATCTCCAAGTTTAGACGCTTCAATTCTTCATGTAGTTCGCCGTTCTTCCTTCACCATCATGGTATTGCAATAGGCCTTTTCTCGCTCAGGCATCTGCAACTACATTTGCTTTGCCCGGTGATAATGGATTCCAAGATCATAATCTTTTATCAACTCTAGCCATCTTCTCTCGAAGGTTTAATTACTGTGTGAATATATACTTCAAACTCTTGTGATCCATGAAAATCTCACAATGTTACCAATGAGATAATGCCGCCAGATCTTCAAGGCATGCACAATCGCTGCTAACTCCAGATCATGGGTTGAATAATTCCCTTCATGTGGCCTCAACTGCCTGGATGCATAAGCTACTACCTTGCCTTCCTGCATCAATACGCATCCGAGACCTTGACGGGATGCGTCGCAGAAGATCTCGAAATCTTTACGGATATCAGGTAAAACTAACACAGGTGCTGAGATTAATCTCCTCTTCAGGTCCTGAAAACTTTCTTCACAAGCATCTGTCCAATCAAATTTCTTCTCCTTCTTCAGAAGTTGAGTCATGGGTCTTGCAATCTTAGAGAAATTTTCTATAAACCTGCGGTAGTAACCCGCTAGTCCAAGGAAACTTCTCACTTTGGTATCACCCGGTTGCTTCCAATCGACATCGCTTCAACCTTGGCAGGATCTACTGCAATTCCTCCTGCTGACACAATATGTCCAAGGAATGCCACTTGACTTAGCCAAAATTCACTTTTGCTGAATTTAGCATAAAGCTGATGTTCTCGGAGCTTGTCCAGTATCATCCTGATATGCTTCTCGTGTTCCTCTTCATCCTTCGAGTAGATGAGAATGTCATCGATGAAAACAACCACAAACTTATCCAAGAATTCCATGAACACTTTGTTCATCATATTCATGAAGTAAGGTGGGCGCTTGTCAAACCGAATGACATCACCGTAAACTCGCATGACCCATATCCGTGGTGAAGGTCGTCTTCGAATATCTTCCGTCCGATCTTCGATTGGTGATAGCCTGATCTCAAATCAATCTTCGAGAAACACTTGCTCCTTTCACCGATCGAATGCATCATCTATCCCGGTAAAGGATATTTGTTCTTGATCGCCACCTCATTGAGTGATCTGTAATCAACACACATTCTCATGCTATTGTCCTTTTTCTTGACGAACAGCACTGGTGCTCCCCAAGGTGATGAACTGGGTCGGATGTAACCTTTGCTTCGCAGTTCTTCAATCTATTTCTTCAATTCCGCTAACTCATTAGCTGGCATTCTATAGGGTCACTTCGATATTGGAGCTGTCCCTGGGACTAAGTCAATTAAGAACATTACGCCCCTATCCGTGGCATGCCGTAAATCATCAGGAAAGACATCGGCATATTCTCGGACTACAGTGTATGTCTTCAAGTTTCACTTCCTTCATGTGGTGAGGATAGAACTTCCATTGGTGCAGTCTTGGGTTTGAACTCAATCAAATTCCTTCTCCATTTGTGAGAGTGATAGACCTATTGCACAGTCTATTTGTCCATGATTCTTGGCTAACTAAACCATTCCAAGAATAACATCCGGACCTTGGGAATGCAAGACTATCAAGTCCGCTAGGAAGGATACTGATATTTCAAGGGTGAGGTTCGCATAGAGAACTAGTTCTCATTTCGAGCCCGGAATGGATTATCATGGGATTTGCTAAGGAAGATATTGGTAACCCATTTTTGCCCACAAATTTATTTGACACGAAAGAATGCGGTTCGAATCAAATAGCACCAAGCCGTATTGAATTGACAAGAAACATACCAAGCACAACATCCGTGCCGCTCGGCTTCGCGCCGTGACGTGGTTCACACGCCCTTGATGAACCGCCCGACGGCTTTGCGGTACGCCCGCGTGCTGTGGCTCTGGTGTCGCTTGAATACGCCGCGCTGCTGCTTCTTGGGGCATTCTGTTGGCATAGTGGCTGTTTCATTGCAAAGGGAAACAGTCACTCCTGCCGAGGGAGCGGAGCTCTTCTGCTGAAATTGTCCTCCAGCTTGATGCGCTGCGGAAGTTGGAGGTGTTGGGGCGCCATTCGCACACGGCTCGGATGTGGAAGATCGAACTTCCCACGCTGCGTGGTCTGCGGCAATGAATCGAGGTTTGGGAAAACCTCTGCGTTGATCTTCAGGCTGCCATCCTCCGCTGCGTTTCTCCATCTCATGGTGCTTGGCCTCCTGGCGGATCGCCTTGTCCACCAACTGCTGGAAGTCGGTGAAACTCTGGGAGATGAGCTGGACGGAGATATCATCGTTGAGTCCCTCTAGGAACCTTTCTTGCCGTTCTTCATCTTGGGCCACATCAGCTGGGGCGTAGCGAGCTAGCTGGTTGAAGCGGTGGAGATACTCGCTCACCGAGCGATTGCCTTGGCGGAGTGCATGAAACTCCTTCTTCTTCAGTGTCATCATGCCGGCAGGGATGTGGGCATGACGGAAGGCTCTCACAAACTCGTCCCACGAGATGGCCTGGGCATTGGCGTGGGAGATGCAGAAATTGTCCCACCATTCTGAGGCTGGTCCGTTGAGCTGATGAGTTGCGAACAGGACCCTCTCGCGATCTGTGCATTGCGCGATGTCCAGCTTCTTTCCGATGGCACGAAGCCAATCGTCAGCATCCATCGGCTCGGTGCTACTAGAGAATGTCGGAGGACGCATACGCATGAACTCCGACATGGTCACCCACCGAGGAGGTGTGCCGTGCTCGAGTTGCGCGGTGTAGCCACGCTCGTTGTTCGAGCGTTGTTGAGCGACTGAGCCAACAATTCAATAAGGTGAGTTTGATTGGCCATCATCTGTTGCCAATCCGGTCCTACTTCGCGCGGGGGAGGCTGCTTGAACATGCTTTGCTCATGGTTGTCGGTATTCCCACTGCTCGACCTCGATGCCGCCATTTCTGTATGGTGTTCACCATCTGCTTGAATTTTCCAAAGACTTAGGAAAGGGAAGAAAAGGTTGCACTAAGGGGGAGTAAATTTATATTAGTCCAAAAAGCACACAAATACAAGACAAAGAATCCAATTCCTTTTTCAAAGTAGTTCTTTATTTTATTTATTTGATTATGGCTACCACAAAAGGTTAGTAGCTCATAATTCGCAGCTAACCGAATAACTAAAGGGAAAGCAAACATCTAAAATGGTGGAAGTAAAACATCTATGGGGTGGTTGGGGTGTAGTCAGGGGAGTTGCAGGTGCTGCCTTGGCCCTTCTTGTACAGAGCCAATTCAGCTTCTGCTGCCTTCACCTCTCCTCTGCGACTTCTAGCCTCCCGAACGTGATACACTCGTCGTGGTGTTGCCATAGGCGTAATCCATCGCTCTGGCTAACTCCACTGGTGGGTGATCTCGGCATATCCTCATTCTCGATCGAGTGAAGGCACCGCCTGCCGAGTGGGGATGTGCATAGGATAGTACTGGAATGCGGTATCCCGAAAGTGGGCGTCGTAGGTGTAGCGAAGTCGTCGGACGAATTCTCTTGCGGCATCCTAGATGCCGTCCTCGAAGGTCTCCCGACGCATTGGGGCGTCGAAGATGTGGAATGACGTATCTGGCGCCAAGTTAGAGTAGAGGATAACCTCCACCCTCCAGCGCTCCTGCTTTCCCACGATATACTTGTATCCTTGGTATGTGGGTCTCTTCGTGAAACTCGAGATGTCGCATCATCTTCCATAGGATATCTCGCCCATTCTCCAAGATAGACTCCATGGGAGATGCGGGTCGGTCTCTCGGCCATCTACAATTTTAGAAAGGACAAGAGTTTAGAAATCTTTTTGATAGAGAAAGGAAGAGTAAGACTCTGGAAGACAGGTAAATAATTTGTAATTTTTTGAAAAATAGTCCTTAATGGTTTTACCAATTCTACCGTGGGCCATGACCTACAGTCGATATGGCTCTGATACCACTTTTGTCGAACCCGGGAGCGAAGGATCCCGAATTCTCTGTGTTCAAACACCAGTCCAGGATTTCCAGTGTACACAGTCTCACAAAAATGAATATCACATTCATATCACGAAAACGTAAATGGCATTAAATAAATAACTGTTTAATACAAATAAGTCTGAATAATAATATCAAATGTCAAATGATAAACACAGCGGAAACAACATAATAGTGGGAGCCACACGATGCGCCACAGGCAATCGTCTGGGTCAGAAGGCCTACTCGTCCGGGTCCTCACCGTCGGGGAACAGATCTTCTCCTGAATAAGATTTATTCAGCAAGAGTGAGCACTACAACCGTGCTCGCAAGTCACACCCAATATTGAATTTAAATGCATGCATAAGGAAACAAGTGAGTATGGCAGGGGTTATTTTGCATAAACAACATTTTCAGTTTGAATAAGCATAGTAGTTTCTAAGGCAATTTTGTACTATGGATAAAATCATATTTTGAAATGACAATGATATAATGTGGATAACCTCCAATAATAAAGTGAAGGATCCTCTCCTAACACTTGGCTTCCCGCCCAAATTTTCTTAAGGATTAACCATCCTCAACATTTAATAAAGCATTTAAAAACCAAAAACAATTCTAACTTTAAGTGGCCCTGCTAGCATGTCCATGACCATGACGCGCTATTCGAATAGTTTCTACTCGCAGAGTTGGTACAACTTTACCCACACGAGGTGACATGCTCGTTATGTCGCCAATTCACGCTCCGTAGGCGTGTGGACCGAGCAATTACCATGAGGCCTTTACAATGTTTTATCCTAGTACATTCATGCCCGCTGGTTTCGCCCCTTTGACCGACTGCCCTCCTAAGCCCCTCTTGCGCCAAGTGGGAATAAAACGCCTAACCGACACCCACAAAATCACATGACATAAATATACTAGAACATCACAAATTAGTTAGCCAAATCCTGCCCATACAGGATATGTGGTAGTACGTTATGGCATAGCATTGCTGCTCAAAGACCGGTCCTCAATTGACTTGGGCGCTATTCCTACAACCCATGGGCCTTGATCTTAACCAGATCAAACCCGTGCATAAACCTGCACCCACCATTCCGTCCATTTCGCCCAAGTCCAAACCCATTTTTGATTTTGTTTTTGAATAAAACTCCATTTATAAACTCATGTGGTAAGACAATACCACAATGTCAAGTTTGAAACAATTTGTAGAAATTTGTGTAAACCTCCCAAATTCTGTAAATGTGAACTAAGCTTGGCTAAGCATATATTTAATTTTGGTAATATCTTGCCTATGGTATCAAGGTAGTCAGATACAACATTCAAATTGGCCATACAATAACACATGGAATAACTATATGTAAAACAGGATATTGAAATATTTTATAACAACATATGCATGCGATAAAGAATTTAAATGCTGAAATTAACTTAAAAATACTGGGGGCAATATGGTCAATGGTGTAACTTGCCTTGTTCGGTGTCTTGGAATTCTAAATCTTCAGATTGATCGAACTCTCCGGAGTCGTCGAATTCTATACGCGAAAATACGACAAATTCAATATGCAAATTCAAATAAATTCAAAAACATAGCTCAAATTAACTCCAAACTGAAATATTTTGGTTTAGTTAGCTAGATTATAATTTTATATAAATTTTGCAATTTGAATCACCCAATTTGGAGTTCATATGCAAAAGTTATGAATTTTTGAAGTTTATATCTAAATCAAATTTTATTGAATTTCGAATTATTTTCCTACCGAAAATCCATTTATCGCACAATGATTACATCAGCTACAGATTTCGGATTAAAAGAATTAAAATTAAATTCGACAGTGGGCCCTGGTGTCGGTGGGCCATCCATCGGAACCAAGCCCACCGAACCTTGAAAGATCGCACGGTGGACTATGCCACGCGGTGCTCACGTGGCGCCGATCGACCGCCGTGTGCGCCAGCAAGGTGAGAGGTGATGTGGCGCCTATGTGGCAAGGCCACGCCGGCCGGCGGCGGCGGCGCGACGGAACTAACGATCCGGCGATCGACGGCGCTTTCACCGGCGACGCAGGGTACCAAAAGGGAGAGGATGCTACGTGGAACTCGATCGCCACCGCGACGAGGGGCGACGAGGTGGCCGGCGGCGAGCGGCGAGCGGCGGCGATGTTCGGACTTGCGACGGCGACGAGATCCAGCGGCGCTCCGGGGAAGGCGACGCGAGCACCGGGTGCGCGAGGTTGCGGCGAAGACGACGGTGGTGTCGGTGTGGCGAGGACGTCGTCGGGGGCGTCGGAATCGGAGAAGAAGGCGGTCGCGCGAGGAGCTTCCACGCGATTTCGCGACGCTAGCGTAAGGAGGGGTGAGTGAGGGGAAAAGATGGAGGAGGGGAAGAGGCTCGCAGGGCTTCCTTTTATAGGGTGCGGGGAGGCCTGGAACGGCGGCGACGTGGGAGGCGTGCGGCGGCGGTTTCGCAAGGTCGTGGTGTGCGTGCAGAGAAAGTGGAGGAAAGGGTGGAGATCGTGTGCGGCGACGGGCGCGAGTCGTGCGCGACGATGCGGTGGAATCGGGGCGGTTGGAGGCGCCCGCTTTCAAGCTCGGCGTGGCCTCGCCCATGGCGGTTGCGCGCTGGAGAAAAACGCGGCGACGAAGACGACGATGAGGAACCGTTGGATAAGGATCCGGCGGTTGAGATCGCTTGGGGTGACGTGAGGAGATACGGCGCGGAGACGACGACTGTGGCCCGTTGGATTAGAATCCAACGGTGGAGGGGGAGGGAAGGCGTGCGGTGATGGCGTGGGCCGTGCGGCGGTCGCGGGCCGTGCGCGCGGGAAGGCTTTTGGGCCGGAGCCGTTGAGTTTCGGCCCAAAGCTGGTTTTGGTATTTTCTATTGATTTTTATTTGTTTAAATTCTGATAATTCATTTAGGCTTTAGAAAATAGCAAAATACTTCCAAAATTTATGGAAAAATTCACAGAAATTCCCATGATCATTCTAGACTTAATAAAATTATTTCCAATTATTTGTTGACTTTTAATTTTGCAATTAAATTTGTTTTAGCTTTAAAAATACTTATTAAAAAGCTTTTAAAATTTCTGAAAATTCCATTAAACATAAATAAATTTAAATTTTTAATAAATTGAAATTTGAAATTACACTTTATACTGTGATGTTTCTTTAAGAAAAGAGTATTTGGTTGTGCGTGTGTATCATTGAAGCAATGATCACGACTAAAACCGGTGTGGTCTGTGACATTTAAGTGAGCAACCATGAGTATTTGAGATCCTATTGAAAGGAATATCGGAGAGAATGAGTGTCTTCTCCACCAACCAAAGAACAATAAAGGTATACGACTGTGATACGATTTAATAATGAGTATAAACAACCATACTTATCGTTTTAAAAAGGAAATGCATCTGTATTGAAATATGAATGGAAATGAAACACATGAAATTAAACATAGAACTTACGCAACTGATCAATATTCCAAGAATTAGACAAAATTTGCCCATCCGACATAGCTAATCTTACCGATCCTGGTCGGGTGACTTCGACCACAGTGTATGGACCTTCCCACTTAGGTGAAAGTTTGTTGCGACCCGCTTGGTTCTGAATTTTTCTAAGAACCAAATCACCTACAGTTAGGCTGCGAGGTTGCACCTTATGACTGTGGTACCGACGCATGGCTTGCTGGTAGATTGCTGATCGTAGCAAAGCTTGATTTCGCTGTTCTTCAAGGAAATTGATGTCGCTCAAGTCGCCGCTCAGACCGATCACTTTCAAAAAAGCAATCAGTTCGAGAAGAACCAATTTTAAGTTCTGGAGGAAGCATGGCTTCAGCTCCGTAAACCATAAAGAATGGTGTTTCACCGGTCGCACGACTAGTTGTGGTACGAACGGCCCATAATACAGAAGGAAGTGCTTGAACCCAAGCTCCTGACCGTTGAAGTAACTGGTCGAACACTCGTCGTTTGATTCCTTGCATTGTGGTACCATTGGCTCGCTCCACTGCTCCGCGGATGAGCAACAGAAGCAAAATGTATCTTGATACCTAGATCGTCACAGAATTCTTGAAAATTGCTGCTCGAGAACTGGGCACCGTTATCAGTGATTATACGACTGGGTACACCAAATTGGGTAATCACGCTTTGTAACATCCCATCTTTGGACTTGTGTTTCAAATGTAAGAAAATCAGTAGAAATTAAAACTTTTTCTTACATCATGTATTTCCTGTATGCTTTGAACATCTGTTGTAAGAAGTTATGGAAATACAAAGTCACAAGTCTTTTGATCCAAATTTTGAGCCTCCAAAATTTAATCATGTCAAGTTTTGTGATCATCCTCTGGAAATATTTTTCCTAAGTTTCTGTGATGATGTGTGACCCTTCTGAAAAATTTCACGATTTTTAGAAATTGTTTGAATATTTTAGAGGGCAGTCAAACTTGTTTGACTTTCAGTCAAACCTCAAAACAGAGCCTTGCAGAATTTTTGGAGATTTATTCACAGCATAAAAACCTCTAAAATTTTTACACAAGGTTGGTATCTGAGTTAGCAAGCTCCTGTAAAAATTTCATAATTTTTGGAGTTATTTTGCTACCTCAAATAAATCCTCAAAAGCCTCTGTTCTTATTTAAAAAGTCAAAACCTAGTTTCACTGTTACTCGGGTTCGAGTCAGACTCGGGCTCGAGCCATGCGTCTCGGTCCAGTCAACTAACTGCACCGAGCCCTCTTTAAAATCGCGCGCCCATTCTCAGCCGTTAGATCCTTATCGCGCGGCCCGCGTGCGTGTAACCATTCGGACCTTCCGGTTGCATGCGCGAATGTCGACCGTTAGATCCCCATCTAACCGCCCAGATGCGCCGAAACCTTCGGACCCTCCGGTTGTTAGTTTAAATCAGAGCCGTTGGATTAAGATCCAACGCTCGCTCTTCTCCTTCGCTGTGATTTAAACCTGGGAGGCGTGGCGCGATCTCAGCCGGCCGCGTCTAATCCAACGGCTGGAAATCGCCCGAGCCATTTGCGCTGGTCATCTTCAACCTCCGGTCGTGCGTGTACAGTGGAGGGCATGGCAGTGTCTTTTCATGCTTCCTACGGCCACCCTAGTCAATAGTGAGGGGCGTGGGAGAGGTATTCGCCGAGCCATACCCTATTGCACGCCTACTAGCTTTTTCCTTGCTACGCACCTTGTGCTCTGGCTTTGTCACCAAAGGTTTGTGGTGCAAACCCTAATGCCTCCAAGGCCTTATAAGCACCCAAATCACTTCTGGTATTTCTTTAGACCACCATCAAGCTCCATTTACGATTGGAGCTTAACACCTCAAGAATGGCAAGTTGCCATTGTTGACCAAGAGCTCCATTGGTGTTCTTGGTGTTCCAAAGGTTCTCCTTCATGTTTCTTTGCCCTATCCTTATCTCCTTACTATCTTGAACATTTCCTCACTTAATTTTGGATTTGATTCTCGAATTGTCCAATTTGGGGTTTGTTCAAATTCGCCGAAATTGGTCATCTTCTTCCTCACTGTGAGTGCTCCATTTTCTAATTACTTGCTCATGTAGCTTCGTGGACCTTAATGAAGCTATATTGATGCTATGGTATCACTCTCTTGGCTCACTGGTCTTTTCGATCTTTCTTCTTCATGTCCGTGAGCTTCCTCCGTGATCAAGCATCTCCGCCATCTTTGAAGCTTCTTCACCAAGGTAGCTTCTTATTAGTCCTTAGAGGCTCGCACCCGCTTCCTTGATCGCAATGAGCTTTCGCTATTTTCATGTTTAGCAAGAAAGCTCCCATTTTCATTTTCCACCGTGGCGGCGTTTCTAGTCCTCACCGCGGCGAGAATGCCACCATTAGGTTCGTAGTGCTATTGCGATTCCATTTTGGTCCTTGTTCGGCGCCGCCACCAAGTCGCCGGGCGACGAGCCGCTGAAGTCGTTCGGTATTTTGCGGCAGACTCTGCTGGCCATTTGATTAGGACATATTAATTGCAGTGAAAGCTAATCATTGGTTAATTAATTGTGTCTTAATCTTTGTCGTTGAGTCACTGACTAGTGGGCCCAACGTCCTTAAATCGCCCGCTGGCGCCATCCCGCACTGTCCCGACATCATTAATGCTTAATCATTGATTAATTAATGTGTCGGCATTAATCGCTGTCGGAAATCACCTTTGGGTCACTGTCTTGTGGGCCCGAGGGGTTATAATCCAAATCCAGGGGTCATTAGTGTCTATTTAATGATGATCATTAGAAGCATTGATTCTGTCCTAAACCGCCACTCTTAGTCGTTGACATGTGGGCCCAGTGCACTGTGCACGTGGGTTAAACGTTCGCGGTTGTGACTCAAGGTCACTGACATGCGTGCCCCACGTGTCAGCATCTCTTTTTGAACTTCGATCTTTAGCCACCGTTCGTTTTTAGATCTGCGCCCGCATCTTTGTATGCGTCGACCTCCGATGCCTTGATCATTCTCGATCGCCGATCTTGCGATCAACGGTGAGATCGTGTATGCAATCGGACCTTCCGACCGGTGCGCTCGACCGCCCATCCGCAGATTCTGCGGTGATTGGCCCAAGCAACCGCACCGTCCGCTGCATACACTTGTGTGCGCCGTTGATCGTGATCTAACGGTGGCCCGACAGGTTTCGCGCGCTGCGCTGCTTTCGTGCGCGCGTGAGCCGTAGGATTTTAGATCAAGGGTGGATAAGTGTCCACGTCTTATTCTTTTGTTTAAGTTTGTCTGCTTATCGGTAAGTATTTATTTAACAATCAAAATGATATAAAAACTTTAGAAACTCATAACTAATTCATTTTAATCGCTTTTAGATAATTCCAATCGTAATAAATTGTGTTATCACTTAAGTTTATTATAAAAACGGATTTAAGCATATTCCAAGAGCGTAAAATTGTATAACTAGAAATAACTTGATTTGCCACTTTGAATATTCCAGAAATGGATTTAACCTTGTAAAATGCATATCTTTTTCTGTATAAATCCAATTTGTGCAAAATTAATTTTGTTAAATTCATCTGTTAGTACTATAAAAATTTCACACCTTAGATCATTCTGGAAAATTTCGCCATGAACAGTACTATTAATTAAATTGTTTGATTTTAAGGCTGAGAAAGTGTATTTTGTCCATATCTTTTGCATGTTAAGTCCAAATTGCATGATTCTTGTTCCTATCACTGTCTGAAATCATTCCCTAGCTGTTGTGTAAATTTCATTGGATTTGGATGTATTTTGCTGTTGGAGTTCATTTGGTGTTCTTCGTTCTTATTTGCTTATCGCCTTTTCGCGTTAGGTTCCGAAGATAATTTTATTGTCGATATTGAGCCACAGCAGCCATCAGATCCCGCACTTCAGCCAGGCAAGCAGATGTAGCATTCATTTGATCATATTGTTCCTACTACTTTCAAATTCTAATATGTTGTTTGCAAATTCTATGTATGCATTGCTATGTTGTTTTAAACTATTGTCGATAGTTGGCCCAAAGAGTTGCATAATCGAGGGAAATGCTTAATCCTCTACCATCGAGCCTAGGATTACTTGTCGTGATTTTGGGTTCATTGATGAACCCTTGTCACTTAGTAGATTACGTGTCATTATGCTTAGCCATGCTTAGCTATCGGTAGAAATAGGCGTTATCGACTCGCCGATAACTTTGATCACACAAACCGTTATAATATGTATATTTCAGCCTTGTGCTTTGTCTAAATTGCAAAACTAAAACTGAAAATGAAAACAATTTAGACTTGGGCACAATGGTATGATGGTGTGATCTTACGGGTGTGGTTGGAATGGTGCCCGGTCAATTAAGGACCGAGCTACTTGTTACACCGAACCAAGCATTTGTGCGTGCTAACCACACTAGGGATATGGGACCTCTTAGCTGAGTACTTTGGGTCATGTTAATTAATGAGTCGCGTGGTGGGTTACATATTTGATTATATGCAACATGGACACGCTTGTGGGGAGAGGAACACCGCCGAGGCCGGTGTGTCTCGCTTCCACGTATGGGTCCTTGTGATCCATATTTCGCTCGGCAGATCACTAAGGATTAACCCCATACGTGCGTCTCTTTGATTAGCATATTCCATTGGAAAGGGTTCAGAGGACTTAGCCGCGCGGCATACCAAAGGAAGTGTGCTTAATAGCTTGGCAAAAGGCGGTCTCAAGTGTGGGTACATTGGTACACCCCTACAGGGATTAAAACTATTCGAATAGCCTTGTCCTAGGTTATGGACACGCTTGGGGAAGTCTTTCAAGAGTTAGACTACGACCTTTTTATAATTAAAACTTGATGGTGGTACGAATCAGGGATTCGTGCTATGTTGTGGTGGCTTTAGGGAAAGTCACTTCTAGGTGGATACTTGTTACTTATGATTACTCGCTGTTATCTAAATGTTTAAAAACAGATTTGACAACCGCTGTTCAACTTACTACAATATTGCAAACGAAACTTGCTTTTTGCGTCCAAAGAACCATATAACCACATTCCTTTGAATACAGCTTTCATGTAGCTATGTATAGGCTTGTTACTCGTAAGTCTTGCGAGTACATTTTTGTACTCACCTGCATTGTTTGTGTTGTGCAGAGGGTGATAGTGAGTCCGATGGACCTCACTTTTGTGAGTTGTGCCGTGGCGCTTTAAGGCGATTAGCTTGATGCCCGGTCGGTTGCCCTGTGGTGTTATGTGGCTAACCGGTTGTCTTTTGGTTTAAGCCATCTTATGGCAACTTTTGCTTCATTGCTACTTATTTGGTACTTATGTCATTTGGCCTGGTCGGTTGCTCAGAATAACTTATATTATGTATGTCTTTTGGTAGACTTGTTATATTCGTTGTATGGAATTGATGCATGCTTTGATATGATGTATGTGTCGCTTGTTCGGGAGGCACATATTCATCGAGACGCGGATTATTCTATTTGTGATACTAGAACCGTGAGGAAGGTTAAGTATTACAAGTTTAATAAACCGGGTCTCACACGCTTTTGTGAGAAACCTCTTGGCGGCTTCAGCTTGTAATTTTGACAACTCGGCTTTCGATCCATTTAGTGAACGTGTCCATCATGACGAAAAGGAACTCAAAGCCCCCGGGTGCTCTTGGGAAAGGTCCCAGAATGTCTAGTCCCCAGGTTGCAAAAGACCAAGAAAGAGGAATTGTTTGCAAAGCTTGAGACGGCTGATGTACTTGTCGGCCATGAACCGACATTGTACGCACTTCGTCACGAGCTCTTTGCATCATGAAGGGCAATTGGCCAGTAGTATCCTTGCCTAAAGGCTTTACCAACCAAAGTTCTGTAGGAATGATGAGCTCCACAGACTCCTCCATGAATTTCGGTTAGCAATTGAATGCCATCCGAGCGAGATATGTATCTCATCAACACTCCGTGAGATCCTTGTTTGTACAAGGTACTTTCAATTAGAGTGTATGATTTGGCTTTTCGTGCTATACGATCAGCCTCTACATCATCTTCTAGAATTAGGTCATGCTGAAGATAATTGTAGATCGATGTCATCCAATCTCATCGTGATCGTGATGGCACCAACCATCATCGACTGCGGAGCAACCATGTTTGCGTAATCAAGGTGTGCAACCTCCTTGCGAACATCTATGTCCTCGGAGGCTCGACTACCGAGGGTGAATCGAGTTTCTCGAGAAAACTCCAGCGGACGGATGTCCTTGTGGAAGCCATCCGCCAATCGTCCGTCGAAAAGTTTTCCTTTCTAGGAATGTGTTGGATCCGAAACCAAGAAATGTTTTTCGAGTTTCCGCATTCCGCCGATATGATGACATCTTGGTACTAGAGCATTGATACTCTTTCCTACTTGATTCACTACTAGTTGAGAATCGCCTTTCACTAGCAATCACGAATCCCGAGCGAACGAGTGCTCAAGTCCCGCCAAGAACTCCCATATTCGCCACATTGTTAGTAGCGTAAAAGTTTAACCGAATAGCGACTTTATTTGTTCGCCAAGAAGGGAAATCAAGACGACCCAGCCTTCGAGCCGCAAAATCAAGGAACCGTTGAAGTACATTGTCCACTCATCGTGGTGCTCGCACTCGGCCCGGGTGGGTTCGTGGTTTGTCCATTCGCAATGAATTCGCTATTGCTTGGGACTTGATTGTCGTTCGTGGGACAAAATGGAGATCGAATGCCCCAAGCTCAACCGCCCATTTTGCTATTCGTCCTGATGACTCCCTGTTTCCTAGGACTTGACCAAGAGGATATCCAGTAGATACGACCACTTTATGGGCCTGATAATAATGCCTTAGTTTCCTTGAAGCCATAAGGAGACCATAGAGCAACTTTTGTACCATGGATACCTTTCTTTTGGTCCATGCAAGACTTCGCTACGTAATATATTGGTCGTTGAACATGGTCTCGCTTCTAAGACTAGTACACCACTAACCGCTTGTATGCTGCACCCACATAAATTAGCAATGTTTCTCCCAATCTCGAGAGACTAAAATTGGGGGACTCGTAAGGTACCGTTTTAATTCTTCAAAGGCGCTGCTTGCCTCTTTAGTCTATTCAAAACTCTCATATTTCCGGAGAAGCTTAAAGAAAGGTAGTCCTTTTTTGCCTAACCGTGCTATGAAACGACTTAACGCTGCCATACAACCGGTTTGTTTCTGAACTTCCTTCTTTGTGGTCGGATCGCGCATCTGATCGATGGCAGCGATTTTCGCTGGATTTGCTTCGATGCCTCTAGCCGAAACTAGGAATCCAAGAAGCTTTCCCGACGAAACTCCGAACACACATTTCTCTGGATTTAACTTAAGGTTATGACGTCTTAAGTTATTGAAAGTCTCCTGTAGATCTAGAATATGATCGCCGGCGTTGATGCTCTTTACGACCAGATCATCGACGTAGGCTTCAAGATTCTGACCTATCTGTGGGCTAAAGGTCTTTTGCATCAACCTTTGGAATGTTGCACCAGCATTTTTGAGACCAAATGACATCTTTACATAGCAGTAAGTACCATATGGAGTGATGAAGGAAGTTTTCTCTTCATCTTCTTTACACATATTGATCTGATGGTACCCAGAGTAAGCATCTAAAAAACTTAACAACTCACACCCAGAAGTTGAGTCTACAAGTTGATCGATGCGAGGAAGGGGAAAGTCGTCCTTTGGACAAGCTTTATTAAGATCTGTAAAGTCAATACACATTCGCCATTTCCCATACCATTATAGGATTAGCGAGCCACTCTGGGTGGTCGACCTCACGAATGAACCCAGCTTTGAGAATTTCGTCAATCTCCGACTGGATTGCTTCTTTCCGATCAGATGTGAAACGCCGTAGCTTCTGCTTGACCGGTTTTTTGTTAGGCTGTAGAGTTAGCCTATGCTCGATCACCTCCCTAGGGACTCCGGGCATATCGGACGCCGCCAAAGCGACACGCCTGGTTAGCTCGGAGGAAGGAGACGAGCGACTCTTCCTATTTAAGGTCGAGTCCCGCTCGACCAAGATCTTGGCACCTCCGAGAAGCACTTCCGCCGAGTTGTACCTCTTTATCCGTCGAAGGTTTCGTGTCATCTTCGCCTTGAATGTTTGACCTACATGTTAACGGTGTTAGTTCCTCCGTCGAAGTTCGTCGACCGCTTCTAAACATTTCGATCGCATGCGTAGACTATTTTCTGATCGCCTCGGACCGTGATTACACCTTTTGGTCCCGACATTTTCAAACTCTGATAACCGTAGTGCGTGGCTATCAGAAAGTTTGCTAAGGCTGGACGACCAAGGATTGCATTGTATGCAGTTTCGAAGTTTACCACATCAAATGAAATTTTTTCTGTCCGGAAGTTGTCGGGCTTTCCGAACGTAACCAGTAGGGACAAGTGCCCTATCGGCTTAGCGGTAGACCCAGGAACTATGCCGTGGAAGGCATATTACACAGGTTTTACCTTGGATTTGGAAATCTGCATGTCTTCCAAAGCACTTGCAAATAAGATATTTAAAGAACTACCCCCATCTAGGGGTGCAAACGGAGCGGATACGGACGGATATCGCTCATCTCGTATCATTTTCCATATTTTTTTTCTCGGATTCGGAGTCGGACACGGACAGTGCTGGATACAAATACGAATGCGGATAGTCTCGATCACGAATACGGAGCGAATACATGCCGAACCGAATACGGATTGTCTCGGTCACGAATACTTATTCGGATATTACGCAAAAACAGAAACCATGTATGTCGCACAAATGAAGATCAATCCACCATACTACATATCCAAAATGCAACTAGATTAGTAATTTAACAAGCAAATTTAAATACATCACACAATAATAGAGGTTAGTTAAGCAAGTAGTAACTAGCAAGTACATGACATGGGCTAGTTAAGCAAGTACTAACTACTAACTAGCAAATACAAGTGAACAATGAACACTATCATTTCTGCAGGCCTGATCTGTCTTAGGCTCTCACCAATTGTATGTACGCCCAAAGAAAGGAGAGTAATCAAATTGGATATTTTTCCCTTCGATAGCTTGCTTAACTTTAACAATCATGTTTGTAACCATATTTAAATTTTTAAGGAAGTTCTTGCGGACTTGAGCAACTTTCTGCACCGCATCTCAACTCTCAAGCACCCATTTTCTAGAAAGTCGACTGACAAACTTTCCAACAAGATATAGCATGATCAATTGATAACAAACATCTCAATTAACAACTAAACATGAAATGAGCAAAAGGCATGCACAAAGTGACAAACCGACAACTCACAAGAGCACTAAAGAAAACTTTTAACTACTCATGTGTTAGGAAGTGAATATTATATCTCACAGAGAACAAATGTTCCATAGTATAATACCTTGAACTTCAATGTTGTTGACCAAGCAACACCAAAATCAGTCGGCAATTGTGAGGAAGAGCCTGCACGGGCCTCTCGCCACTACATGTTATTTGACCGTAAAAATAGTCCAGATATTCAACCTACAAGATCAATCCAAAGCACAAATGAGAGCAAACTAATTGACAAAACATGTATATATAGCTATTAGCAAGCCTTGATGATCATGAGTATTAATAGTAAGTCAAAGATGAGAGCGTGTAGTAAGCAGTCAGTGCAAGATCACAGTCGATGTGCAACATGTAAATAAGTTTCTTCACAGAAGAAAGAAAGAAAAGTTCGACATATAGAAAGGAAAGGGCTTGAGCTTTAGAAATGTGAAATAGCAGCTCTTTCTTTTTAGTCAAACTAAGGACGTTGTAGTCCAGAATCGCAAACACTTAACTAAAGGAATATTTTTCGCATTCAAAAATATATGCCGTGTACTATCAATCATTTCTATAAATACAGTAAGATGCAGATCAAGATACCGGGTAATTCATCGAAATAGTCCTTTATAAAGTTTACCGTCATCCACCGAACATCAAGAATTCAAAAGTAAGGACAGATGTATCCATACAAACACCGTTCTGCCATTATAGTTTCTCTTTCGTAAATCGTGTTGACATGAACTATCTATTAAGCTACTCGCACTGTGATTCCCACTCCACCAACAGTAAACCCCGTTAAATTCATTCTACAAAGCTAAAACCAATCACGCCTCATCCTCCAAGTGTTCCATTTCAATCTAGTCAAGACAATCGAGAACATTTATGAATTGCGTGGTTGCAGCCATATCTCAAACAACGACCAAATTAAATTATAAACAGGATAGCCTACTCTAGGACCTATAAGAATGACATAACAGTCCTTAAGCTAACAAAAATATCTCCTAATACTAGTTGGTACATGTTAGTAATTTAACCGACCATGTCCTTCCTGTAAGGATCGACATTGTTGTCTTCCCGACATCCAAAACCGATGTGACAATTTCATTGTATTCATTCAAGGGAGTGCCTTGAAGTAATCAGCAAAAACTGATTTTAGTTTTTCCGGCATAAGCCTATCACCTTCTCTGCAAGTTCAAAAGATGCCGGAGAAGTTTCTGAAATAAAAATCAAAACAATTAGATGGTGTAAATCTCTAAATTGTTTCATGAGGAATGTTGGCGGCTCATTGAGAATATCTTGCGAAGAGAAGTTATTGTTATAAAATGTAAACTAGATGGTTTCTCCCATACACATCAACACATGGATCAAACATGACTGGTCAAATTTGGAATAAATACTTAAAAGTGTTGGCGGATTTAGAAATCAGTACTCTCTGGCCTCTGGGGTCAATCTACATAATCATCTCCATAGACCATAGGAAGACAAGGTAAGCAATTTACAATGAAAAGGAAAAAAGAAGAAGTGTCTCACTGTGATTAATCTTACAATTATTAATAGTAGGCTCAACGACAATTGGAAACCTACCTGGTCGAGTTGAAGGAATGGGGTAGTCTTCTTTGCTGAAGGAGATTATCGTCTCCGACCACCTTGAAGGTTTAACGGCGATCGAAGGTTCGGTAAGGTTGACTTCTCGCTCCATGGCTTTCAGGTGACGTCTGGATTCATACGAAGAGGACCCACCGAAGATCACATCGACCGTGTGCTGAGGTTCTTGGTACTCCATTTCTTTGTCACCATCTTTGTCCTTCTTGGAGCTTGTTTCCCCGAGCTCTTGGATCGACGGGAGTGGACCTTTACCTGCATAATAATCTTCCAGCTTCTTTTGCCAAGCGCGACAATTGCGCAGGTCGTGTCCTGCTTGCTGGTGGAGAGGACACCATTTTTTATTTTTCTTGTAATCATTGGTCGGAGCCTTAGCCTTGCCACGACCAGTATAATCTTTTCTTCCTTTGGTAAATTTTTCAGGAACAGCAAGAACCTCCTTGTCGTTGGCTCTGCCATGCTTCTTTTTCTTGAGAATCTTCTTTTGCTTCTTTTCCGTCCTATCCATACCAAAGTTGAGGAATTTTATCTTTCGATCAATGGCTTCGCTCCACTCGACCGCTTCACCGGCGCTATGCATTTGTCACCATGTCGAAGAGCTCGATGGTTGTTCGTGGGGATGTATAGCTAAATCCTCCGTAAACCTTCGATTTCTTAATCTCGCTGAAAGCTTGGATAACGGAAGATTCGCAACCTCGGTATTGAGTTACTAACTTGTAAATCTTTGATGTATCACGAGAGTCTCGTTTGATTTTTGCCGATTCTATGGAGATCGTCTTCTTTCTCGGTCGATCGACGCACCTAAAAATTTGCAATTAGAAGGTCGCAGAGTTGCTCCTAAGTATACATGGACCCTAATAGGAAGGTTACAACCACGATCGGCCGATCCTTCTAATACCATAGGAAGATAGTTTGCTATTACATTTTCATCACCACCAAGACTCTAATAGCGGTGGTATATATCCGAGAAATTCGAAGGATTTTGGGTCCCATTGAATTTATCCAAATTGGCCTGGTCGAACCTATTTGGCCAACGCATACTGGAGCCTCACGAGAAGGCTTGATAAACCGTGATAGTTTTGTGGCGCCTTCTTTGAAAAGGTGCCGGATTGTAGTCGGTTGGAGATCGATTTCTAGGAACGGATTGTTAGGGCTCCAATGTCCCGATTCGGTCGTGGACGTTAGTAGAATGCCTTCGACCACTTGCCTGGTTTAGGTGATGTCGAAGATCACCAGGTCCAAGCGATTGCTCCTCTCGACGAAGCGAGGGTGAGGATTCCTGGAATAGTCTCCTCCCTTCGTGACTTGTTGGTCGGAATCGTCGAGGTGGTCGTAGTGTCAACCGATCTTCAAAACGACCATGCGCACTACTACGGAAGAATGTCATGATGAAGTCATGGTCTGACTTTGCGGGTGCCTTCGTTCCCTATATGCTTCTGTGCGCTGCATCGTTTGTTGGATGATCTCTGACAGGGCAGGGTCAGAAGTATTTAACATATCTCTAACTCGTTGCAGGTTTTGTATTGTTACCGAAGGTCTCGAGGGATTTCTGCCAGAAGAAGGTGTCTGATGGCTTGAATCCCCCTATCTCCTGATCGATCTTGCATAGTCCCTTACATTGTTTTGGGAAGGATCAGGCGTATTAACTGGTGAACGTCCACCAGTTCTGTCACCTCTGGCATTTGGTGCTTGACCGCCCGTACCATCTCCATTAGGACGTGGTGGCGAGGCAACGTATGGAGGACCGTACACGGCATTGTGATCTGTATCTCTGATCGCATTGACCTCGTGCTTCTAGCAATGATCCTCCGATGAGTTTCCGTCGTAATCGATGGAGAGCCTTTCAGAGCTTCTGCGAGAAGCTTCCACGACGGAGAGCAATCGGTGATCGCACCTCCGAGGTTTTCGGAAGGGCTCACCTTAATCCGCAATTGCCGATCGAATCGCGAGCTTTATCATCCCCACTTGGTTTACAACCAATGGAGGTTTCATTGACACCGTCACCGTGTGTCGGTTGGCTCTGAATTGCTAGAAGCCGCCGATGAGTACCTATCAACCATGATCGCATCAAAGGTATATTGAACCTCGGGTTGCGGTGTTGAATTTCATCACCTTTTTGCGGCCGAAGGCCCAGCTTGTTGCGAGGCTTTATGGTGTTCGAATCGTTGAAAGCACTTCTCTCAAATCGCCATCGATCGTAGCGGTGTCTTCATCCATCCGGCCGACTTCGCGATTTCGCCATGGCGAACCGGCGGAGGAGGATGATGAAGAGATCCCGTTTTCCTCCATGGCGCGCATGCACGCGTCCATGTCGAGGTTGGCATAGTCCGCCAAATCGAACCAGTTTTCTTCATCCCAACTTCTCGCCATAACCGCATCAGCGATCACAAGCGGGGAATGGACAAAGATTTGATGAGCAGAGAAATTCTTCCAAGATTCCACGTCGCGCTCCCCACGGTCGGCGCCAGCTGTCGTCGATCTTACGAAAAGAAAAGGAGAGAGTGACGTGGGAAATCTAGGGAAATAATGGGATTGCTCTTTATTCAGTATGAACTGGGTTTTACAAAGTATGCTCTGAGAACACTGCTTGTTCCCTTACAATATCAGACCTATCACACGAATCTAAGGCTTGTGCTTTAGTCTGATGGCTCTATCTTGTCTTCTTCTTTGCCTTGTCTCCCCTTGATCCGTCCAGGTTTCATCTTTAAATAGCCCTTGAAGAGGCGCTACTTCGCAGAAGACGCGATGTGAAGCGCTATGCGTCTAGTCGAGCTAGCGACGGTTGATAAAGAACCAACCGCTCGGTGGTTATATGTATATGAGACATATAACCGCATGGAGGTTGTTCGTTCATCGTGTCCGATAAGAAACATCGTATGGTATGGAATATGCACGTGCTCCATTCGTCATACGGTAAAGAATATACTTGGAATCAGTTCCAAATGTCAGTTCATACCTTTTACGAGCGGTTCTCTTGGTCGTGAGCTTGGCTTAGGCCTTTGTCCGACCAGGGTACCTATTATGTAACCTCTGGAATCTCTACGATCAGTCAGGTCGTGTATCTCCGGGGTTACGACCATGAAGAGGTATGGTCTTTTATGTATTAAAAATAATACATAGAGGTTTTAATCCTCGTCAGCTATAACCTAAACAGAAATGTTATTTGTTCATAATATAATTAAGTAGCAAGCTTTGCTTTTGAAATCTATCTATTTTCAGTGTTTCCCAAATTCAAATCGTAGCTCTAAATCAACCTTAACTCTTGACCATTAGTGTCTACAAGAATAAATATGGGTTATTATCCTTATTAAGTTAGATGTAGCTTAAGCATGTTGTTAAGTATGCATTAAGCTATTGATCATGTATTCTCTTTCTATATTTTGTTCTCTGCCATTTTCCTACTATTTATTGGATTTTATTTGACTTTTTAGATTCTGGTTCTTCTGAAGTGATTAAATCTGTTATTGAGCAACAAGAACATGAACAAGAGATTTACTACTACCAAGGCAAGCATCCTCTCTGCACCATGTTGATCCCAAAATTTTGTACTGTAAGTCTCCAAAATACAGTGATAACTGTTGCATGCTAATTTCCTAAAAAGTAATTGTGATCTGTTAGTAGCTAGTTATAATCTAACATTTGTGGCTTACCTTAAATATGATCATACACACAAACTTAGAGTAGTGCTGTATACTACAACCCTTAATTTCAGAAATTGCTTAGCCATGTAGTCTGTAGAACGTTAGTGTTTGATAAGCTTATCTTGTCAGACTTGGGGACAATAAATGAATTATCCGAAATGAAACCCAACTTGGTTTGACAAACTGAGATATTTGGGAATTGTGGTAGTCTTGTCTGGATGGATTAAGGACTGAACAAATTGACTTGAAGATTCAAGCCCCAACGTACTTCTACACGCGGTGTATGGGCGCTGTTTGGTTAAGTAAAAGGATGATGCTATTGAGTTGGAAACAGGGGAGTAAGGACATATGTATTGATTTCATATGGCATATATGCTTAAGTCTTCGGCCGTATCATATGCCATGTGATTTTTATATCAGTATCAGATGTTCTTAAAAGGGTGAGGGCGTATATGTGTTCTATCGCATGTACGTACCTTAAGGGTTCCGATTGCGATCTAGTATGTGTAGTGAACACAATCTGTATTTCTTTTGATTGGGTCGACATTCTCGGTGCAACATGTGTGTCCCGGTTAATCAGATGCTACTAGTCGTTGTTTAAGCGGGATTAGTTCACACATGGGTTGTTCAACTCAATAGTATCAAGTTGTTGAAAAATACCAAATCTTAGTTTCCCCGGTCGGCATACCAAAGGAAGTGTGTCATCATTCGGAGGCATCCGAAGGCAACAGGCTGACTAAGTCATGTGGGTAAAGATGTACACCCCTATAGGGTATTAAAATTATTCGAATAGCCGTGCCCACGGTTACGGACAATGCTTGAGTTGAATAGATCTTTGTATAGATTTTTGGGGCACAACTTCTGGTTGGGTATGGTTCGGTTTGAGGGTTACTCGTGTAATTTTCGTTCTGTTGGTGGTGGCAGCCACTTTAATGTTAATTATGGTTTTATCATTATGCTCTCTATCAATTACTGTTTTGAGTCCAAATTGGTTTGAAAGTTGCTACTAACACCTAGCATGTGTAGGGTTAAGGAGTATTGCTTTATGCAAAAACTGCAACCATACAACCTTCCTGTTGTAACCTTATGCATGTACAAATCCTAATCCTTTGTATAGGTTCTAACAAACACTTTCTTTTTAGTAGTTTGTGTAAGTCTTGCTGAGTACCTTCCGTACTCAAGGTGCTATAACCTCTTGTTGCAAGTGAAGATGGTTATTTATTTGAGATGCCCGTTAGTGCCAATTAGGGTGACGCTAACGAGTGAAGCTGTTTCTAATCTCCACGCAATAGCCTGAGGGTGATGGGGCCATTGGTGGTTTTTGCTGTTTAGTTTTGTTTCCGCTGCTAAATCCTTGTTGTGACCAAGTCACGTATATTGTAGAATGAAACCGAGTTGTATCAACCTATGTTTAATTATGTAAATGTATGCCTTGTATATGTGATGCAATGTTGTTTAAGGATATATGTGCAATGGTCACTGATCCTGGGAACTATTGCAAGACATATATCCGGGAACCTGAATATTGGATTTATACCTTATTAAATTTATGCTTCTAGTATGATTTTTAATTAAGGACACAACTGTTCTTAATTATTAATTATACTTTTAGTGTAATTGTTAATTCGGCTTAAATTCCAATAATCCGGGGTCCTCACACAGACCTCCCCAATTCGATCTCAACACTTAACCCAAACATTATCTTTTTGACCAGCCCACTTTGGGATCCCTCACTAACTGGTGGGACCTCCCCGAGCCTGGTCATCATCGTTTTCACGAGCGTGCGTGTGTGCCAGAGCCATGGCAGTGAAGCTTGCAGTGCATGGTCACTTCTTTGTCCTTGTCAACGGCTGTTTACTGCCAAACCTTAAATGCGGGTCAGAGCTTTTCCTCAAAATTCTTGGTCTCCAACTGCTCTTGTCACTCGAGCTGGCCCATGGCAGTGCCCTAGCTCAGTGCACCCATGGAACTCTGCCCTTGGTCCTCTTTGCTCTCCGGTTATAAAAGACCCTGAGCTCCTCCTTAAGCTTCTTTTAGTCACCATCTTGCAACCCTAGTTTTCCCTCTGTGCTTGAGCTCAAACACCCGAGAACACCTTTTCGCCATTGCTGGACCTTGGAGCTCCTTGTTGACCTCAGGACCCCAATGGTTCAATTGCAACTCTTGGCTTGTCAACTTGCTCGTCTGGTCACCTTGAGCATTTTCCCTAACTTGTTTTGTTTGACCTTCGCAGAGATTATCAAATTTGTGGACTTGCTCTTTGTTGGCCAAACTCACCCTTTTCTTCCTCAGTGCTGGTAAGCATCTCAACCTTTTAATTATGTGCTCATGGACCTTCTATGGGCTATATTGAAGCTACCCTTACTCTAGTTTGCTTCGTTTTTGCTCAGACCTCCCTATCTCCATCATCTTCCCCAACCCCGGCAAGATACTTGGTCGCCGGAGCTCCTCGAACTATCTCTGGACCTTCTCCGTCCTCAGGTAACTTACTATTAGTCCCTAGTGGCTTGGGCACCTGCTTCTCAGAACAATGCGGAGCTCTTTGTTGTTTTCGTGTTTAGCCGTGTCACCTCTCTCCGGATAGCCGGCGTTTTGGGCCGCCGCCGCCGTCAAGAGTAGGCCCGGTGGGTGCACAACATTATTGTGAACCCATTGGTGCCCTTAGTTCCCACCGCCATGGCCGGAGTTGCCGGCGATGAGCTCAAACTCAAACTCAGGTTTTTGTCGTGCCTTACTCGGACAGTCACTGTAGCTTGATGATTGGCATTTAATGACTATCGAAAATGATTCTTATGTCGTTTACTTGTGGACCATGATCTCCTGTTGTCGTACGCTAGACCACCTCCTTGACAACCTTCAGGACCTCTTGGACTAGATCTTAGCCGTTAATGATCTCTTTAGATTCAATCTGGACCGTTAGGACCACTCTCTGAGTTTCCGCAAAATACCTCTCGTTGTCATTTTGCAAAAACCACCCTTGGGGTCCTCTTTGCAAAAGACCACCCCTTAGTCTTTTGTAAAGAAAACCTCAGGAGCTCCCTCCTCATGGATCTTAACCTTTAGGACCACCTCAGGTTAGATCTTGGCCGTCCAGGACCTTCCCCTTGTTAGAACTTAACCTCTAGGACCTCTCCGCTCTTCTAGACTTTGTCTTTGAGGACCTCCCTGTGGAGATCATGACCGTTGAGACCTCCCACTATGAGATCTTAGCCGTCGGGACCTCCCTCCGTTAGATCTTTAACTTTAGGACCTCCCCGCAGCTCTGGATCGTTAGATCTAGATCCAACGGTCTAGACCTCCTTAGCGTTTCCAAAGTCTTAGTGTTCCGATCTCTGTTCGCCGTTCATTTCTTGATCGACGGCTCGGATGGCGCGAGCTTTCAGACCTCCGACCGGAACCCTCGTTGTGAGCCACTTATCTTTAGATCTGCGGCCCACGTTCGTTGGAACGTTTGGACCGCCGAGGACCTCCCTCACGGTGGGTCGTTGGATCTAATCCAATGGTGGGGGGGTGTGGCGCTGCGCATGTCTGTTCGGCCCTCGCACTTGGGCCGTTCGATTTGCGATCTATGGCCCACGTCTATTCACGTTGTTTCCTTTTTGATAAGTTGGTTTTAAATCCGGTAATCCTTTATTTGTCAACTGAAAATAGTGTTAAACTTCAAAAATTCATAACTAATTTATTTTAGCTCCATTTTAGATGATTCCAATTGTGTTAAATTTCTGTTTAACTAAACTTTAGTCTAAAAATATGTTTTGTCACTGATTCTGTACCAGAAAATTATATAGGTTGAATTAACTTGTTTAGGTATTAAATATTGTTTAGAAATTCATTTAAAACTTGAAAAATGCATAAGTAATTCTTTGTAGCTCCAATTTGAGTAAACAAAAATTTGTTAAATCCCTCTGATAATGTACTTTAATATAGAGTAGGTTTTTGTTCATGACTTTGCCTCTGAAAAATGATCTGCCCTAGTTTCACAACTTAGAAAAATCATAAGTAATTCATTTTTACTCCAAATAAAGTAAATCCAGTTTTACTGTTCTTAGAGTGCCATGTTCGACCTGCCATAAAATTTCAGTTCTAGAGCTTTCTTGAAAATTATGTGATGAACAAGAATGATAGCAATTAATTTTGAATTTTCCAGCAGATTAAACTTAATTAGGCCATAACTTTTGCATACTTAATCCAAATCAAATGATTCTTGTTGCTAAATTTATCTAAAATCATGCTCTACCTGCTGTGTAAATTTCATGGATTTTGGACAATTTGGATTTTGAGTCTTTTTTGGTGTTCGTCGTTTTTATTGGGTTTTCTCGTTTTGCGATAGGTTCCGAAGAAATTATTGATAGCGAGAGTGATCCTCTGCAGCAAACAAGTGATCTCCATCAAGGCAAGCAGATGTTGCATCATTTGATCATATTGCTCTTATTACTTTTAAAGTTTAATATCTTGTTTGCAAAAACTAAGTATACATGCTTCTTGTGTCAACGTTAATTTTTGTCGATTAGAGGTAGCTAATCCTATTGCATTGTTGCCTTGAAATTGTTCACCCCCGCCACTAACCTAAGTTATTATCCTCACTGGTGAATTAGAGCCCGGTGAATGATTTATGGTCTTTTATTGTCTTTACGATACGATGCTTAGCAATGCTTAGTTACCGGTAGAATTGGGTGGTTATCGACTTAGTCGATGACCTTGATCACACAAAAACTTGTTATTACTTATGATCGATACATTGTGCTTTGTTTATTTTTTGAAATCTAAAACTGAAAATAAAATGTTTTAGACTTGGGCACAATGGTATGATGGTGTGATGGAATGGTGCCCGGGTCATCAAGGACCGAGTTACTTGTGCCATTGATCTAAGCAATTTTGCGTGCTAACCACACTAGGGGGATATGGGACCTCTCTTGACTTAGTACTTTTGGGGGATGTTAATTAATGAGTCGCGTGGTGGGTTGTATATTTCTATATGCAACGTGGGACAAGTAAAAGAGTGGAGCACCCGCAGTTGCTATGGCTGGGCTGGTGTATCCTACTCTACGTATGGGTCCTTGTGATCTATTTCGCCGGCAGGTCACTAAGGGTTAACCCCCATGCGTGCGACTCTTAATTAGCATTTTCCATTGGAAATGTCTCGTAGGACTTAGCCATGTCAGCATACCAAAGGAAGTGTGCTTAATAGCTTGGCAAAAAGACGGTCTGAAGTGTGGGTATATTGGTACACCCCTGCAGGGTTTAAACTATTCGAATAGACTCGTCCTAGGTTATGGACACGCTTGGTTATTTCCCGCAAGAACTAGACTACAACCTTTTAAATTAAAACTTGATGTGGGTGGTACGAATGGGTAATTCGTGCTATTGTTGTGATGGCTATTGGGTTAGCCATCTCCAGGATGTCTTATTGTTACTACTTATTATCTCGCTGTTATTTGAACAAACAAATTTCAGATTGTTAAACTGCCTTCAATCTATTATCTATTGCAAATAAAATCTGTCTTATGCTGAAAATTAACCTTTAGCCTTCTCCTTTGATTAAAGCCTGCATGTAGTAGTATCTAGGTTTGTTACTCGTAAGTCTTGCGAGTACATTTTTGTACTCATTTGCATTGCTTATTTGTTGCAGAGGAGGTTGATCCCCAAGGGATCGACTTTTGTGAGTTTTGCTGCGGTGTGGACGACTAGCTTGGCGGCCCAGTCGAAGTGCCTTGTGGGTGTATGGCAAATCGGTTGGCTTTTGTTTATAGCCATCTTATGGCATCTTGCTTCCGCTGTTGATTTACTCTTTTAGTCTGTTCTTGGCCGGTTAGCCTCTCTTCTGTAATAACTTTACTATATGTCTTTTGCTTGTAAAGGTTAAACTTTGGTTCTGTGTGTTGTGTGGAATTGATTCAATGTTTTGTAAAAGGGTGTGTATACTGTAATTCTGGGCAGTATACATTTTCCCGAGGTACGGTATATTTTGTTTGTGGTGCTAGAGTCAATGGAAGACTAAGCATTACAAGCTAAATAAACCGGGATCTCACAAAACAACTCGAATAAACCGCAGCAGAAGAAGATAAGTCCAAGTGATGACCCATCCGTATGCTCACAGGCAATCGACTGGGGCTTGCGACCTAATACTCCGGTGTCCTTCGTTGTAGCCACACGCATAGAAGTCGAAATCCTCCTTGGCAACTTTGAAGGCTTCTGAGATTTATTTTGAGTGTATCATGTAAGTACATAAAGTACTCCGCAAATCTTGAAAAAAATGCAATATGAAGGCTTAACAATGGGGCTTATATGGTTTTTTTTTGCACAAAACAATATTTTAAGTTTCAACCAATATCATAAAGCAACATTTGACAAAAAAGTATTTTTAATAATTAAATTAATTATATCACTAGTGGAGGTTCTAGCTATCAACCACTAGTATCGAGGCTCTATCCACCAAGGTTCAAAGGATATAGAGCTCTAGCTACCCAACTGGCTCTAGCTGCCAGAATATCTACCCGAGAGTCTCAACTGCTCCCGGATTCCTAAAGCTTATTTTTTAAAAAACAAAACCAAAATCTACCATGTGAAAACGCACATTGTTCGCCCTTGACTGTGGGAACGGTTATTTGAATAATTTACACTCTACAGAGATTGTACAATTTGGCCCACACGAGTTAATCGACATAAAATGTTGGCCATGACACGTTTCCTTGGGCGTGCGACTAAGCGATTATCACAAAGCCTTTACAATACCTCATGCTTACATCAGCCCACCCTACGAGCTATATCTTAAGATATGGAAGTGCATTTACCATTATCAAGAGAACTCACAAATTGTGGGGGATAACCTGCCCGAACATGGAGCTTCATTTACCATCGTACGGTGTAAGCCCCAACAGACATGGAAGTACATTTACCATAGTCTGCACAACCCATGTAACACCTACCAACTACAGCATGCAGGCTTAATGCTTGGACTTGGTAAATTAGTTGATCAGGTCCTCCCCATTCTGGACATGTGGTTATACGGTAGTGCTTAGTTTCAATAGACACAAGCGTCAGTCCTAAATATTGCTTGGGTGAAACTTAACACAATACAAGTTCTCGTGCTCTAGCTGCATCTGCCTGAACTTACCATCTACCCAAGTCTAAACAAATTTTTACCATTTTATTTCATTTTGAAAACCGACGATAATACCTATTTCCATACATTTCTCAAACTGATTTGCATAAAAGAGTAATAATAATTTCCCACCCAAAGGGTGATCATGTCCAATAAGGCGTGTCTAAGCAATTGTATTGTTTTAACTAATCCAACGATATTGTAATCATTATCGTGGATTTACTATACTAGGGTGGAATTGGTTCATGGATATCAACATCAAATGAAGATATAATCAATTTAGGATTAACTAACAACCTAAGATTTGAAATAATTTTATGTAAATAACAATGCATAATAGTTTTGAAACTTAAAACAAGATATGGAAAACATAGGTACAACATGGTCAAATGAGACTTTCCATCATCGAAGGTTGAGGTCACTTCTTCCGGTTAGTCCAAACTTGCTTCGGCGACTTTGGGCTCTACACGCGCGAACCGAGACAAATAAATAACAAAAAATTAAATAAAATCCATATATATATAATTAGTATTGGAAGAAATATATTGAATTTAGGAAGAAGAATCAACCGAATCGGAGTTCGTATGAAAGAGAACGAGCCTCCGAGAGTTTGTCGTATTGGGAAAATACTGAAAAAAGATAGGGAGAGGAATATCCCCTTTCGGAAATAAATGATTAAATCAAAGGAGCTAACATGTGTGGCCCTATTGTTAGTGAGAGAAATAGAGAAACAAAGGAGCTGGGCGGCGGCGCGGGAGTGGCCGGTGATGCCAAACTTAAATGACGACGGTGCTTTAGGTGGTGGTGGCGTGATGTAGGATCAAGGATAACCGATATAACATCCCGTTTATCTTAAAGTTCTTGCTAGATTTCAAAACCCCCCAAAAAGGAACCATTCGGTTTATCTGTTGGCTTAAGCTTAACTTGGAACTTTGGAAATGTTAGAAATTTAACTTGAACTAACTTAACTTCAACTAATGCCTTTTAGCTCTTTGTTTGCTGTTGGAGTTCTCTGGTGTTCCTTGGCTTTTATTTCTCTTTCTTTGTTTGCTTTGGGTGCTCCTTAGCCCAGTTTCTCTCTTTTAAACCTCCCTGGTCTAGACCTCCTCTAAGGTTAGGACCTCTTCTTGGTTTCGACCTCCTCAGGCCAAGACCTCCTTTGTAATTGGACCTCTTTTGGGTTCCGACCTCCTCTTAGGTCACAAACACCCTTGAGTTGTTCTAAGCTCGGGTTTGTGTTTCAAACCCCCTTTGATACTTGAAATTCGACTTTGAGTGGAGTTTCCCCTTTTTGGACCTCCCTCGCGCTTGACCTCCTCTCCTTCTACTCTTTTGGACCTCCCCTTTGTTAGATCTTGACCGTCAGGACCTCCCCTTGTTAGATCATGACCGTGAGGGCCTCCTCAGACCTCTCCCTTTGGAACCTCCTCCGTTAAATCCTTTTCACTTTTTGAGTCTTATCCGTTGAAACTCCTCCTTGCTTGGACCTCCCTTAAAACCTAAACCCTATGCGCACACCAAACGCTTCTTTCCCTTTCCGACCGCCCGATCAAGATCGTGTGGCTCTGGTTCGTTGCGCTCTTTTCCTTCAGCTTAGGATCTCCCCATGGTCTTTTTGCAAAGACCACCCTCTCATGTCATGACCACTTTACCTCTGGTCTTTTTGCAAAGACCACCCTCTCGTGTCACGATCACCCTATGTGGTCATGACCTCTGGTCTTTTTGTAAAGACCACCCTGGTGGAACATGACCTCTGTTGTCTACTGCAGAACCTTCCCAGGACCTCCTCCTCTGTAGGACCTCCTCCTAGGACCACCTAGTGCTTGGACCTCCCTATTAGGTCACGACTTTCTCCTGTTACTTTGACCAACCTCTTTGTTTGAGCCAGCCCTGTCCCTTTTTCCCCTTCTAGCACGTCTTGTAGCAGAAAGTCTCTGAACATTTAATGTTGCTACGGCACATTGAATGTGGTCACATCTGAGGCACTTTGCTCTTCCTTTTGATGGCGTGCCTTGTCTTATCCTTGTACTATTTTTCACCTACCCTTGATACGTGCTATGTGTCACCAGAGCTTCCTAGCCAACTCCTACTATTTGTAGCCGAGAGAGCCTCCCTCCACCACTGTTTTCCTCATTCCTAGCTTCGTTGCTTTCACCTCGTTCCCTCTGCGCTTGAGATCTAAAGTTTCGCTTTCCCTTGAGTTGGACCTCCCTCGAGCCAGGACCTCCTGTTCTTCTGGTTTTAAGTTGGATTTGTTTAAGTCCTTTTGATCTCTTTTAAGTCCTTTTGCCCGAGCTTGCCTTGTTTATTTGGTTCTTTGCGATTGTGTAGGTCCCAGTTCAAGAAGAGTTCTTGGATCTAACACCTCTGCCAGCCTCCTATTGCTCAACAAAGGAAAGTCGAGACCTTTGATCATTGTTGAACCTAGCTTTTCAAATATATGTTGTCTTTCTCTATCATGCATGGCTACTTTTCTAGCAAAGGTTTTGGGCAGTAGATTTACCTACTTGACATTAGACCTCCTTGGATTCTTGTACTTGTCATGTTGACATGATTCTCCCGCGTACACCTTGGTTGAGCAGGTTTTGTTGGCACTCCTTGTTTTGCCAGCATGGGACCGTAGTCATGCTTAGCTTAGCTTAGAACCGTGGGTTTTGGGAGAACCTTGTCTCTTTCTTTAATAATCTTGACTAATGAACTATGAAACTTGTGGTGTGAGGCCACTATTGTGCAGCTGTGGTGGGATGCCATAGTTGTATCGATTGTGGTGTGATGCCACCTTGGTTAAAATTTGTGTGCCTGGACTTGTTGGTTCTTTGGCTTGGTTGAACCCAAAACTGTTTTATGCTCGGGTGAGAAGGCCGGGAGTGAGTAGTGGCTAGTGCTATGTGCACCTTGGGTTATGGATGATTTTGCTTGAGCAGCAATTAAGAACTTAACTTTGTGTTCCAAGGATCCGGGTATTCTCGTGCAACCACAAGATCATTTTCTGGGGGTGATCTGGGCCAAATAATTAGTAAAGAGCTAGCTTGGTTCTGTTGTGGTTGAGCGTGTGATTCACTGGTGCAAGAGGGGGCACGAATTTGGTGTGGCGTGAGGCCCGTTAGAAGCAAAACCTTTGCGGGCAGCTCTGAGCTAAGCTTTGTAAAGGCCTTGTCGCGCTCTCTAGACTGCTCATCTTTGGAAATGAGTAAGGGTTTCCACGGAAACCCGCTCTGCTAGAGAGGTCATGAATTGTGGGTAAAGTTGTACACCTCTGCAGAGTGTAAAAATCTATTCGAATAGGTAAGTCCTTGGTCATGGACATTGCCTAGTGATTTTGCGCAAAGGGTAGCTTTTCAAAAGAGGTTTGGTGCACTCTAGGGTGGTCCAAGGTGCTCCTGAGTTGGTGCTCAGGGAGGTCTTGGAGCCTTAGGATGGTCTTTGGAGTGCTCTAGAGTTGGTGCTCAAGGGTGGTTGTGGGGGTGGTCCTAGACGTAGGTGCGACCAGGACCTCCCACACGAGGTCTTGGGAGTGAGTTGGTGCTCACGACCTCCTTTCAAAATATTTGTACTTGTGTTTTGTTGTTTTGTTTTAAACTCAAGCTTACAATCTATATATGTTATTTACTGTCAAATATTGCTTTCTGCAACCTAACCTCGCAGCTCTCCTTTGTCAAAGCCAACGCATAAATATTATTTGCATACTTGTTCCTCGCGATTTGTTGAGCACATTCAACGTACTCATGGCTTTAAGCCCTCTGCTTGAGCAGGGCCAAAGATGACCAGTTCTTGGTGGCTCGACCTCTTCGAAAGAGTTCTTTGATGACCCGACCTTCTAGGGACGTCCTCCACTCGACAGCCTATGGGTTTGTCGGATGGCTCCACATGTTTTCGGTGTTTTTCTGTAAAGCTCTGTTGTCAGTTTTTGTAAGCCCTTGTTGGCAACCGTTGTAAACAATCTTGGCCCTAAGGCCCTTGCTTAATATAAGTTGTGCTTTATCTGTTGTTACTGTTGTTAGATTGTGTGGCTGTAATTGCACCTATGTTAATTTGTGCGAGTTAGCTGCGGCTCCTAGGGCTAACTCAGTGCACAAAGCCAAGACCTCTGGGAGATCCTGGAGGACCTCCTCCGGGGGTGTTCTTGGAGGACCTACAAGACCTCCAGGTGGTCTTGTCGGACCTCTCTAAGACGCCCTGGAGGCCTTTCTAGTTCATCCCGAGGTGGTCTCGACAACCGACTAGAGGGGGGTGAATAGGAGGTTTTAAATTTTTTGACTAATTAACAATTATGAATTAAGTCTAAACTAGATACAATTCTAGCTAAGCAATTGTACGCAAATAAATTACTAGAAATAGAAATACGGAAGAGTAAAGACAAGAATAAAACCACAAAGGGGACAAAGAAGTTTTTCTTGTGGTATCGAAGACTTGCCGGTCTTCACTAGTCCACGTTGAGGAAGCTTAAACCAATCAAGCTAGCTCCACAAATTAAGTCTTCACCCTCAATCACTATCGTTGCTCTTCCTTCGCTCTAGAGATGGTGAGCACACAACCCCTTGACAATACTTTGCCGGGACTCTTCACAATCTTCTTTGAAGAGCTCACCGCGCAAACTTCATCCAAAGCACCAAGAATAATAGACCAAGTGTTTGCTTGAGGAAGAATCAAGTTCCAACAAGATCAACTAATGATGTAATGCACTTGAATGCTCTCAACTACCTCAAAATGAGAATTCAAAACAAATAAGTAGTTGGAGAGTGTCTAAGAGCTTAAGAGTATTTAATGAGAGTGAATAAGCTCAGCAACATACGACTAGAGGTAAGTTAGGAGGTATTTATAACCCCCACCAGCAAAAACTAGCCGTTACAACCACTTTCCTGAGAAAATTAGGATTTCCAGTAGTACCGCCGTTGAAACACAGTACTACCGATGTTCCGCCCAACAGTCGGAATAGTCGCATTTAATGCTCTGAACTAGCCATTAAAAAAGGTGCAGTACGACTGCCAACTAGAAATCGGTACTACCGCAGCATGGTAGCACCATTTGGCTAGAGCGGAACAATGACTTCTAGAGTTCAAGAGATCTAAAAAACGCATTCTCTGGAAAAAAATGAACCGCCAAGTAAAATTTGGTATTACCGCCATGCGGTATTACCGCAATAGGAATGCGGTCATACCGTTGGCCAAATCCATGACCAGGTCTATGACCAGAGTCTACGACTACTGTGTACGACCACTGTTCTATGACCAGGGTCTACGACCACTATTCTACGACCAGTGTCTACGACCACTGTTCTACGACCAGACGCGGTAGTACCGCAATAGAAATGCGATCATACTGATTTGGGATTTCAAGAAAAACAGTCAAAACATGCTCTCTAGAAAAAACATACCGCCATGTATATTTCGGTATTACCGACTTGTGGTGATACCGCTCAATGCTTGCGGTCTTACCGACTTTTACAATAGCTTTTCAGAAGTAAAAACAAATGCAATGCATGACTCCTAGTTGATTAAGATGGCACAAAAATAGATCAAGCTACTAGCTATTATCATTCTTAATAGTACGACGACTAGCCCACAAATTCGATCTTTTCTCCAAACACCTAAACCGGTAAAATACTACACCTTTGATTGAGCCAAGTCGATCTTTATTACCTTTGCATTGCCATTTCCATGTCATAATACATCCATTGGGACTAATCCTTAAAAAACATCTCAGCACACATGTTAGTCTCTCAACATAATGTTGACATTAATGACCAAAATCAAATCTGAGGGCCGAGATACTTTCATGCGACTGGAGCAGCACAGAGGCAATGACGGCGGCACGGGCACACGGTGCCGACGACGTTCTCTGGAGACCAACACGAGCATGAGTACGGCGTGGTCAAGGGGATCATGCTGGGTGGTTCGGGGTGGCTGGAGAGGAACCGAGGTGGTAGGGCGACGGCACCGACGTCGGGGAAGGACGTGGCAGTTGCGGTGGTGGGTCTCCACGACGGCGTAGCAACCGCATCGAGGTGGGGAATGGGTAGAAGATGCACAGGAACATGATGTGATGTAGACCACTTGGCTCGGGACTCACTTGAGAGAGAGATCAGGCGAGGATGGTGGTTCGTTCAGCGACAGGGACGACAACGAAATCCGGTGACAAACTGCAAAGAACCCAAAATTGATTTAGGGGAAAGATCAAGGTCCTAGGGAACATGACATGACGCTGTTGGGGGTAGCAAAAACCTCATCGAAGCGGCAGTAACACAAGGCGGGGGTGTGGCCGACACTTAGGAAGACGAGGCTCACGGTGGCGGCGGCGCTCCGGGGCTGATAAACTTGGGAGGGGTCTGAAGGGGGTGAATGAGGTGCTAGTGCTCCAATTTATAGACGAAGCCAGAGAACCAAGCGTTGGGAACACGAACGCGATCAACGACGCCGTCTACGACTCGGTTTTAGAAACCGTCAAAATGGAAATGCATTGAATGCATGCGACATTGGGGGGTTTGAAGTGTGTGGGGATGGCGCACGGTGACAACATGGGCAGCGCGGGGGCTTGGCATGTGTGGCGTGGACGATGTGGGTAGGTGTGGTTGGGGATGCTCTAGCGTGGCTCGACGTAGTGCGGGAGCGAGCTGGCGTGAGTGTTGGCACGGCCTAGCATGGTGAGGGCACACGCGGGCGCACGGTGTGGGCGGCGTGGCTGGGCGCGCATGGCGCACACAGTCTGGCAAGGGCAGGGGAGAAAGAGAGGAAATTGGGCTTCGGCCCAATGAAAAACATTAGAGAGAAATAAATTCAAATTGCAAAATTTTGTGCGTTCAATCAATTTTGTGCAGAACATGGAATTATTCACGAAAGGACACCTCTCTACTCGTCTCAATCCAATCGGATTGCCAAAAGAAAGAACCACACCTTGACTGACTTAGTGAATGCCATGTTAGATATTGCGGGTATGTCTAAGGTATGGTGGGGGAGACTGTGTTGACTGCATGTCATGTCCTGAATAGAGTCCCCACTAAAAATAGTGAGCTAACTCGTGCGAAGGTTGGAAAGGGAGAAAACCATCACTCTCATATTTGCGCACTTGGGGGTGTTTGGCGAAAGTCAATGTTCCAATAACTAAAAAGTGCAAACTTGAACATAAAACAGTGGACTGTATCTATCTAGGATATACTCATCATAGTACAGGCTATAGGTTTTTAGCAGTTAAATCCAGGATATCTAATATGTCACTCAATATGATAATGGAGTCTCGGGATGCTACTTTCTTTAAGAATTTAATTCCTATGAAGGATTCACATAGCTTTTCTAGTCAACCAAATGATTTAACTCCTAAACCTACATATTGTATTGAGTATATTGAACACACACACGAACACGTACATGAGGAGGATGACTGTGTTGTAGCTCCTCGAATGAGCAAGAGACAAAGGATTGCAAAATATTTAGTAATGACTTCGCAGTACAGACATTATGAGTTCCTAGTCATTGTCGTTTACTCTGACTAATACTCCTGCATATTTCATGAATATGATGAATAAGACGTTCATGGAATATTTGGACAAGTTTGTGGTAGTGTTCATTGATGACATCCTAGTCTATTCCAAGTCAAAAGAAGAACATGTCGAGCATTTGAGAATAATATTTGAGAAACTTAGAGAACATCAGTTGTATGTTAAGTTCAGCAAGTGTGATTTTTGGAAACAAGAAGTTGATTTCTTTGGTCATGTGTGATGAGGACATCAACCCTTCGGATACGACCGCTACTCCACATCATGGTACAAGGAAGGTTTTCACGTCACTTTGTGTCCAAGCCAAGCAAGAGTTTAAGTTGGACACGTTCTGGAATCTAGTTCGACATCCAGAGATAGCTCTAACTTCAAACATGCATAACTTTTGCATACAAACTCTGTTTGAGGTCCACGAGTACTTGATTGAAAGCTTATCTCGTCCTCTTTCAAATGGATCTAGCATCACCACCAAATTCCTTCTGTACGCACCTCAATCATTGAAAAAATGTGTTGCATCACCTATTTGGGCCGCGGGCCTTGTAATTCGGATAAAAACCCTAGGGACCATACTGTTCACAAGGTTACTGTTCATGTGTGAATAGTACTACTGCCCCTCCCTCTTCCTCCTATACATAGTGGTTGCCATCCCCTTTAGTTCTTTGGGTTTTGTTGATTGAAGTTTAGTTTTGCTATTTTATACTTTGTCCTCTTGTTCAGCGAGATCAACAGCGATATTGTTCTTTAGAACCCCACCTATCAATACATTTAGTTCCTATTCGTAATTTTAGACTGCTTATTTATCTTGTTCCTACGTGCTTCTTCGGTGTATGCAGGAATCGATCTTCGTGATCAGGTCAACCGGGTATTCGTACACAATTGATAACGACTTATCGAGCAGTTCAGCGATTGTGTGGTTTCGAGCATTGCGAGTTCATAGCTAGGATCGTCAGAGTTGAGTGACTACTATCGAACTTACCTTCTCATCGAAAGATTGGACCAAAATCAGGACCTTCGTGGTTCATCAAGTGGTATCAAAGCTACAGTTCTTCGGTGAGAAATTAGTACACTTATTAATAGATTCGTTTTTCATACCTAGAGTCCAAAAAATTGCCCCAATTTTTTTTTTGCATCTATCATCCGCACTGAACCCCTTTGAGTTATTGTAATTTTCTTTTCGGTATTTTGCTTGTTGAATCATTGGTTACATCATCGTGTCTAGTTGCTGATCTTTAGTTCTAGTTATTGTCTAGTTGGTCATTGTATAGATTACTTCTCGTATTTTCCTTTGCGTTGCTTGATCGTTTGTTAAGGATTCTTAGTTTTTGCATCTAAAACAAAAAATTCGTGGGCTAGAACTCCTCTAATCCGCACCAAAAAATAGAAATTCTGTACAGTTGTTAATCTGAAAAAACCAAGAGGATTGCTGTGGTCTTTTGGGAGAGTTGATGTTATTTGCGACTTACGACAAACCCTAGGGCCGGCCAAATATTAGAAGAAGAAAGAGACAGCCGTATAAAACAAAAACCGTGGTAGAAAAAAAAGAGAGAAAAGAAAAGTGCATGAAAATTGGTAGAGACCTTCGACATATGACTACAAGGTTCCACAAAAAATTTCAATAAGTTTGGCCCACGGGTTTGAAAGATATAGCAGTTTTAAATTTGAACCCGAGACTGTTTCGAGTCCTAGTAGGATTCCGTTACCGAGACACCTTCAGTAAAACGGGTATAACGTTTGCATACTGTGTCCATTTTTTACGTTCTTGTGCTCGCTTTGAAGCTAATGACGACGCGCATCCTTTTCACCTAAGCCACTTATTGCCCTCCAGGTGCCCCAAAATCAGCCATCTTCGGCCCCGAATTTTCGTCGCAAGTTTTTGGTTTTTGTTTTTGTCGTTTCCTTCGGTCTTCATTTCGGAATTTGGAGTCCGCCTCAACTGTGAAGTTGTAGATCTCATCGAAACCTTTCAAATGAGCATATATAAGCCATATAAAACTTTGTTTTTTCATCATTTGAGACTACTTATTGTTTTTTGCTCAATCTAGAGGGTTGTTTGTATTACACGGATATTACTGTCTTTTGTGCTGTACGTCATGCGAATAATCTTGTGCCCTTCATAGAAGTTTCAGTAGGTGGCACTTGGTGTGAAAATTTTCATTGCTTACGTCAAGTCACATTGATCTTTGTGTGTGCGTTCCTACAATTCTAGTCATAGGGCTTTGATTAGCTAGCTTTGATTAGGCTAGGATCAGCAACATTGGCTAGTACTTTGAACAATCTTTCAACTTGCATTAACTGATTTGATTATTGCTGATCCTTGTTACCATATTGAAGCCTTCCGAGCTCCACTTCCAACCAACTCAGCAGGTGTCGTTCCTCGCAATCGTTGGGCTAATCGCAAGTGAGAGTATCACGAACCAGTCACCGGTTGTACCACTTCCTTGCTGCATTGGTGAGAACTTATAAGAACTTGGTATAAACTTGAGTGTGAGTGACTTGATTTGAGCCTCTAGATCCTAATAGTTGATAGGAACATATACTTGTGATTTGTTCCTTGTTTTCTACTAATAATGACAGGTCGGTTGAAGTTGGTAGATTACGATGTCATCGTAGGCAGATTTGAACTCAAAGGAAAACAACTATCTGTATACATATTGTCACTCACCGCTGAGAGTACATCGTTGAACTACTTTCTATGGGTTACTATGTTGGAAAGCTACTTTGAAAGACAGGACCTTGATCCTTATGAGAAGATGAGTATGGCAAGGACGGCGCTGATCGGTGATGTCCAACATTGGTGGTCGAATCTGGAGTACAACTTCATGTACACATGGGAGTAGATGAAGAAGAAATTACAACGTTGTTTTGTACCTCCACCACCCACGGTCACAAGCGAGGTGCAACCTAAGGTAACTGAAAATGCTGATATTATTTTGTCTCCTACTCCATCTACAGATACTGCCGAGACGTTTGAAGAGATGAATGATGATCTAGCGTATCTTATGTCATTAGAGGAGAAGTTCGAGGTACCTACAGTATCTGATGAGGATGATAATGAAGAAGGTACTGATTTGGTGCTACAGCAAGACATAGAGTAACCTTGTGAGTATATACCAGTTGTAGTACAATATTTAGATTTTTCTTGTGTTGCCTTAAACGAACCAATATGCTGATCTAAATTCTTATAATTTTGCACATATTGAATTAATTACACATAAGGAAGTACTTGATAGGATATCCCCTACCGATGCATTGTGCTATATCATGCTTAATGAGCCTGTTAGTTTGGAATGTGTTATAGAGAAAGTTTCTGAAATTTCATCTCTAAATTCTCTTTATAACACCTACACCTACTGTTTTAAATTAATTAGAGATTATGGTGTAGACAATCAATTTCTTGTATATCGAATATGCATAACTTGTGGTCACATGGATGAATTAAAATTTGCTGTTTTGAACAACAATTCTTGTGTGCTGAATCTTGTTCATTATGAGAGAAAAGTAAAATTTAGTGATCATTCAATCCCTATGTGTTCATCTCTTATTGCACCATCTAGTATTTACAATCTGCATAATGATGTTGAAGTATGGAAGAACTTACAAATCTTTTCACCCTTGCTAGATAAATTTGTTATTGCTCAATTAAAATCTGATTATATGAATGACTTGTGCACTTTGAATTGAATTGCTGTTCCGCCCAATCACAGGGCGATGAATAACTTTACTATATACTTCACTTATACTTGCAAATTGAGTTGCAAACTGAATGCTGTGAGAAAATGTAGCTTTGCAAATTTGATGCATGCACACTCACTTTTAATTTACAAAGTTTTCTCTATTTTTTTGCCACCCGCTGTTGCTAACATTTTACAGGAAGATGAGCATGCGTTGCTACAAGTTTTGAAGCTTTTCTTGGAACTAGAGGATGAGCTTGAGTCGAGGATGACTCAAATGCAAGAAGGGGAGGATGATGAGGACATGAACCCTTTGAATACGACCGCTACTCCATGTCATGGTACAAGGAAGGTTTTCACGTCACTTGTGTCTAAGCCAAGCAAGAGTTCAAGTTGGACACGTTCTGGAATCCAGTTCGGCCTCCAGAGATAGTCCTGACTTCAAACATGCATAACTTCCGCATACGAACTCCGTTTGAGGTCCACGAGTACTTGATTGAAAGCTTATCTCGTCCTCTTTCAAATAGATCCGACTCACCTCCAAATTCCTTATATACGCGCCGCAATCATCGAAAGAAGGTGCTGTGTCACCTACTTAGGCTGCAGGCCTTGAATTCGGATAGAAACCCTAGGGGCCCATACTGTTCACGCGGTTATTGTTCATGTGTGAACAGTATCACCGCCCCTTCCTCTTCCTCCTATACATGGTGGCCGCCAACCCCTTTAATTCTTTGGGTTTTGTTGATTGAAGTTTAACTTTACTACTTTATACTTTGTCCTCTTGTTCGGCGAGGTCAACAACGATATTGTTCTTCAGAATCCCACCTATCAATACATTCAATTCCTATTCGTAATTTCAGATTGCTTATTTATCTTTTTTTTTGCATGCTTCTTTAGTGTATACAGGAATCGATCTTCGTGATCAGGTCAACCGGGTATTCGTGCATGGTTGATAATGACTTGTCGAGTAGTTCAGCGATTACGTGGTTTTGAGCCTTGTGAGTTCGTAGCTAGGATCGTGAGAGTTGAGCGACTACTACCGAACTTACCTTCTCATCGAAAGATTGGGCCAAAATCAGGACCTCCGTGGTTCATCAATGTGATGATAGCCAAAGGAGTAGCAGTTGATCCCAGTAAGGTTAAAGCAGTATTACATTGGGAGCCGCCCAAGACAGTGACTCAAATTTGCAGTTTCTTGGGAATGGTCAGATATTATCGCCATTTCATTGAAGGATTTTTGACAATTGCTAAGCCTCTTACACAATTATTGAAGAAAGAGAAAAAGTTTGCTTGGACTCTAGCTTGTGAGGAAAGTTTTTAGGAGTTGATATCATTTTGAGTTGCAAATCTGAACTTAACTAAGTGATTATGGAACTTTGTGTAAAAACTGTCTGTTGTGTGCTGTTACTCGTTGATGATATGTGATGCACTTAACCAACATGGTGGGAAAAGATTTAGATTGAGGCGAGTGGAAAGAATGGGGATATGGTGGAACTTCATGCTTGAGAAAGTATGAATCTTGGTAATTTAGTTAGAAATTGAGTAGTCTCACCTTGATCAATTGAGGACTTAACTTTGTGCGCCATTGAACTGAGCCATAACTGTACGATCACATGCCTGGTATGGGACATGCCTAACTTAGTAAGCTACAAAATCTTGGCATTGATTACTCAGGCATGTAGGTTAGACTGTGTGCTAGGGTGGAGGTGTGTACTACTGTGTTGGGTCACACTTATCAGCGGTTCGCCGTCTCTAGATCCAACAATGTGTGTCGGACCATAGCACTTCGCCAGGGTTAATATGAGGGTAAAACACATCGGGATAGACAATTGTCAAGATGACGTTTCGGAAAGGTTTTGTTATGATTGGTGCTAGCTACATTGATTATATCTTGTGGGTAAAGTGTACAAATATCTGCAGAGTGTTAATCAATCTATTCAAATGGCTGCGTTTGTGGTCATGGACATGCTCAGGGATTTCACACGAGGGGTAGATTTTCATAAAAATAATTGGGAAGGGACAACTGTGTGGTTAAACTCATATGACTGTGTGAAAGAAATTGATTAGGCTTTGTGTTCTTTGTGAAAATAATTGTTAAACTACTATTGTTTATTTATTTTAAATTATGTTTTCAATGTATTATTTGTATTCAATTGCAAGTGTCGCTTTTTGAAAAAATAACCATATAAGCCATTTCCTTTGGATTAAGCTATCATCTATAATTACATTCAGTGGTACAACTTATTGAGTACTCAGAGTATTTATTCTTACTGTAATCATTCAGTTCAAGTGGAGGAGTCTTCGTGTGCTTTCGAGGAGGGTGATCGGTAGGTCTTGATCCCAGTCGGTTGCATGTGGCAAGTCGATGGGTTCCCACTGAAGTTGTTTCTGTTCCATTGTCGTCTCTTTATTTAGAGTCAGCCCTGCGGGGCTTAATAAGTGTAAACTCGACCATAAGATCACAACCGTTATTTTTTAATCAACTTAGTCGTTTATTTTTATATTCGTCTTATGTAGAATGCTATTCATCTATGTTGACATTGTATGCACTAGCGTGATCCTAGACTACTATATTATACACAGATGGTCCAGATTTGCATATTCGGGTCCCGACAGAGGTGGTATCAGAGCCATACTGACTATAGGTCTTGACTTTAGTTAGATCGGGCGTCCTTAAGAAATTCAAAACTATTTTCTAAAAAAAAATTAACTTGCAAGATTAACGAAATGCTTGACTTCCCTTGTCTCTCGCTTGACTCATCTACTGTTGAAAGTCTTCCCTCCGCTAATTTTAATTTGGTTCTTACCTTTTGCTTATCTTTGTTAGATGGCATGGCTTCATACCTATGGAGAGCGTACCAAACGTTTCACTACTGAGTTGTGGAAAATTCTACAAGCACTTGGAGGATTTGAGAGGCCACTCTACCGAGGCACCAATTGGATGGTGAATGGCCAGAGTCGTGGCGTGCTGTGTCGACTGGCTATCTACATTCGAGAGGATACCATGGCGAGTCGTCCCATGAACATCATCGTTCAGAGGATCATCTTTGATGAAGGGATTCAGGAGTTTTCACGTCTTGCCATCCTACGAGTGTGCAACATATACGCCGATGTCTCCTTCGTCCTGTGGATTTCTCGCATGGTATTTCTTGAAGGTGTGCCCAGACTCCCTTCAAATGGAGCACTTCTTCGTACGACGCTCGACTTCTGCTTTGTCCATATCTTTCCTTGTAACAGCCCCACGTTTATAAACAGTAATAAAATGCCTTATGAACAGTAATGAGATACTGTTCATAGCATTACTGCTCATTTTACACTTTGGGCAGCATGTTACAAGTTAAAACCTTCCTTTGTAGCCAAAACCCTAAAGAACCATTCAAAGTCTTAAAAGGATACAAGATAAAACTTGTATTATGACTGGCAAGTATTTTTATTAAAGCCTAGATAAATTATCTTGGCTAAAAATATTTTTGTTGCATTTTTAGAAATTATTTGGGCTTAAAGAAAAATTTATTGTCTTTAAATAAATATTTTCGGCCTGAAATAAATATTTGTGTATTTTACAAAGTGAAAATGTGGTTTATAAAATTTATCTGGGAAATATATCATCCCAGAGCTTACAGAAAAATTTCATGAATTTATAAATTTATTTGATATTTTTAAAGTCCCGATCAAACCTTTTAAGTATTCAAATGGGTCCGCCAACTAAATCGGTCTAAACCCAACCCTTGCACTGTAGCGACTCGGTCTCACGTGTTTGGGTCCAACCCAGTGCGACTTGGTCTGGCCCAGTCACGTTCGGGCGCGAGCCCGACATCCACGCGTGATGCGAGCCGTCGATCTTCAATCGAACGGGCGAGCTCACGGTATCCCGCGAGACGTCCACGTGTATACTTTAATCTCCACCGTTGGATCTTGATCTAACGAGCGAGGTTAGTGTGTGCAATCGGACAACTCCGGATCCATGTTCAATCTCCACCGTTCGTTTCCAATCCAACCGTGACGCCCTTTTCGTTTTAAACCTAAAGGCGCGCTTTTATCTCAGCCGTTAGATTCAAATCCTACGACTTTTCCTTTTCTCGCGTGTTATTAAAGCCCGCACTCCTCTGGACCGTTGGATCTTCATCGTGTGGCCCAGATTAGTGTATGCATTCGGACGACTCCGGATCCCCGCACAATCGTGGTCGTCCATCCTTGATCTAACGGTATTGATTATTTCAATTTGAAATCAGAGGCGCGCGTTTATGCGGGCCTTTGGATTTCAATCGTACGGCGCTTCTTTTTGACCGTGGGCCTTTAAAGCCCAAAATCGGTGGATCGTTGGATTTCAATCGTACGGTCCATATGAGTGTATGCAATCGGACCATCCGGTTCAACTTTTCATCCTGACCGTAGAAATCAAATCCAACGGTGTTGCGCCATCGTATCTAAAGGGGTGACGTATATATCTTTTAATTGATCGTTGGATTTCAATCCAACGTCTCTCTTTGAAAGCGGAGCCCCGGAGCCTTCGGGATTCCATTTAGATCTCGATCGGTCGATCTAGATCGTGCGGTCCATATTAAATGATACCGATTCAAATCATTTAATCTCTCTATTTATCACACCGCCCATTTCCAATCGGACGGTGACATTCTTTGAGCTTTTGTGAGGCCCGCGGCGAGGATGACAATGGGACCCACATGTCGGTGATTCTTATCATCTTCCTCGTCTCTCTCTGCGCGACTCTCTGCGAAATCAAGGAGAGGTTTATCCCAAAGTTTTTGCAACTAATTTTTGGGATAATTAGCCTAAATGGACACCTCATCAAGCTCTAGACTTTTCCCAATTGCCCTGTAGCTCAACTCTCTTATATATAAACCTAGCTTTTGAGTCAGACCATTGTTGACCACTGAAGCTCACTTTCTTCCTTGCTGCCAGTGGGATTCTTGCTTCTATCCTTTGCTTATCCATCCTTAAGCACTGGTTTTACTTACAATAAAGATTGGTTATCTTTTGTAGGTTAAATCCAGAGTTTATTTCTCATCCATCATCATCGTTTTGAGTTCTTGGTATCTTTCCATCTTGTAAGCCAAAAACCCTAGTTTCGACATCTTGAGCATCTTAAGAACCTTAGAAGCTGCTGTGAATCATTCTTTTAAGCATCAGTAGCTTGATCTTGCTTCAAACTGAAAAGCTGTTATTCTAGCTTTTCAGTCTTTTGTGTCATTTTCAAGACCTAGGGTTCTTCCTGTCAACTTATCATCTTATTTAGGTTTTGACTAAACCCTAACAGCATGACAAGTTGATCTTTCAATTCTTGTCATCATCAATTTTAACTTCTAGTTGAGATCTGTCTCTGTTTCTTTTTGTCGGCTTAACCGACAAAAATGAATTTCTTCTTAGTTGATGTGATCTAACTAGTTAGGGTTAGACTAAGATTGGTTTGGGATATTAATTACCCTAAAAGATCATGCTAAGTTTCGTTTATGAACTTTTGCATGATCAATACTTCTTTTTCCGAAAATTGCAATCTGTCCTGTTTTCAGCTCTTTTAAAATCTGAAAACTGGAACTTTGTACTAAACTTTAATTTCTGTCTTTTGAAAACAGTAAGTTATATAATGGGTTATTATCACTATTAGGGTAAATGTAACTTAAGCATGCTGTTAATCATGCATTTCTTTATTGATCATGCAATTTCGATAATTCATACCGGTTTGTCGTTTTGGTATTTATTGGATTTTATTGCTTCTTTTAGAAGTCGGTTCTCTGAAGCTTTTGATTATACTTCAACAACTTTGAGCTCGCAATGTAAGTCTATTATCACAAGGCAAGCATCCTCTTTGCACCATATTGAACCCAGATTTTATACAATAGCTTTTACAAATCCAAGGATATCATGCATGCTATTTGTCCAAAATACAAAATGTGACTTGTAATAGCTAGCTATAACTGACATGGTGGATTACCTTAATTATGACCATACACTCAACTCTAGTGTAGTCTTGTATACTATATGGTCTATTTTCAGATTTGGCTTAGATATGCAGCCTAGAGATTTTAGAGTTTGACAAGCATATCTTGTCAAACATGGGAATCACAATCTGAACCCTTGTTATTTTAAACTCTTTGTCCAGCTTTCTTTAAATCAGTCTTGTATTTGAAATTCAAATTGATCTGGACAAGAGGAAGCTAGTGATGGTGCTTTTGTGCGAGATTGGGTTTTGTGGTGGACTTGTCCGGGTTGATTAAGGACCGAACTCGACTATTCGGTTCAAGTCCCCACGCACTTCCACATGCAGTATGGGCGCTGTTTGGTTAAGTAAAATGTTGAGACTATTGAGTTGGAAACAGAGAGTAAGGATATGTGTATTGACCTTGTATGGCATAGATGCTTAGGTCCGAGGACTGCGTTTTATGCCATGTGAGCTTGTATGTCGAGATCGGATGTTCTTAGGAGGTGAGGCGTATATGTGCCTCGTCGCATATCGATACCTTAATGGTGCCGATAGCATTCTACTATGGGTAGGGAACCCAATTCGCTTTAAATTGTTTGGATCGGCATTCGACACAACATGTGTGCCCGTGGTTAGTAGGTAGTATAGCCTACACTAATGGGATTAGTTCACACATGGGGTCCAACTCAATAGTGTTGGCTTGTTGAAAATACCAAATCTTAGCTTCCCCGGTCGGCATACCAAAGGAAGTGTGTCATCATTCGGAGGCATCCGAAGACAACGGGCTAGCTAAGTCATGTGGGTAAAGATGTACACCCCTGCAGGGTATAAACTGTTCGAATAGCCGTGTCCACGGTCATGGACGATAACTTGAACTGATATCACCTGTATAGAGATTTTGATTTCCAAAATGTGGTTTCGGTTTATTTTCGGTTTGCATGAGGGAATCATGCACTGTACTGTTTACATTTAATGTATTTACTTACTGTTTTACTTTATTTTTGATTTATTAAATTGCTTTATCAAAAGTTAGCCTTTGTAGGATAAGGTGTATCGCTTTATGCAAATTTGAACCTTTATACCTTCCTGTTGTAACCTTATGCATGTAACAACTCTACTCCTTTGAATAGGATCTAATAACCACTTTCTTTTGTTAGTTTGTGTAAGACTTGCTGAGTACCTTTTGTACTCAAGGTGCTACCACCTATTGTTGCAGGTGAGGATGGTTTTCTATGAAGTACCCGTTAGCGCCCGATCGGGTGACGCTAACGAGTGACGCTACTTCTTTCCTCCGTGCAATTGCTGCGGGTGGATGAGGCCATTGGTGGACATTTTCCGTTTATTTTGCTTCCGCTGTATACTGTTAAAGTGACCAAGTCACTTAATATTATAGTACTAACAGAATGATGTAACCTTATGTTTAATTATATCAATGTATGACTGGTATGTGTTTGATGCAATGTTGATGAAGGATATATATGCAATGGTCGTTGATCACGGAACCATTGTGAATCATATATATCCGGAATCACATTTCGGATCGTCATTTGTTAAATTCATATCTTTAGCATGGTTTTTAATAAAGGAGCAGTACTGTTCCTTCATTAACAATTGTGCTACAGTATGAATTTAATTAGTAACATTTCCAATAACCGGGGGTCCCCACATTCCTGATGCGCCGTACCTATTGTCGGCCAACCTTTCCTTTTAGCTTATCAATATCTGTGGCCCAGATAAGTTGCTCCCAGGTCGGATGGCCAGTGAAATGGCAAACCACGTCGTAACCATATATCTCTGCACTCCAGGTGTGCATCACCTCCTCTTTGTTGAAATAGTCAAAGAGGTACTGGATTGTAACATCCCAAATCTTGGCTTGTGTTTCAAATGTAAGAAAATGTGAAGAAATTAAAATTTTTCTTGCATCTTGTTGTTGTTTGAATGTTTTAAAAATTCTTGTAAAGGAATTATAGAAATTCAAAATCACAAGCTTCTTTTAACCTAAGTCTTGACCCTTTGAAATTTTTCTGGATAATCTTGTGATCATCCTCTGGAAATAATTTTCCTTGGTTCTAGGACACTCTTTACCTCTCGGTTTTGGCATAGTTTGCAAGAGGCTATGGGGACTCGCCTTTCTTTCAGTTCAGCTTATCATCCTCAAACTGATGGCTAGTCTGAGAGAGTGAACCAAGTCTTGGAAGACATGCTCCGTGCTTATGTTCTTTCCTATGGGAAGAATTGGGAGAAGTACTTGTCGTTTGCTGAGTTCTCCTCCAACAATAGTTTTCAAGCCAGTATCGGCATGACACCTTTTGAGGCCTTGTACAGGAGAAAGTGCAGAACCTCGTTAAATTGGTCGGAGACCGGTGAGAGGCCTTTCTTTGACCCAGATTCGATGCCGAAAGTCAAGTTCAGCTTATTCGCGATCGTTTGCGACGGCCCAGTCCAGGCAAAAGAGCTATGCAGATCGTCGTCGTTGTGAGTTGAGCTTTGAGCCCAATGACTTTGTTTATCTCAAAGTCTTTCCTCTGAAGGGCCATCGACATTTCGATGTCAAGGGCAAGTTAGCTCCTCGATATGTTGGGCCTTACCATATCATCGAGAAGGTAGGAGCTGTTGCCTACAAGTTGGAGTTGCTAGCTGCACTCGAGGGGGTACATGATGTTAGGGGTGAAAACGGATCGGATAGTTTCCGACCGATCCGGACGAAAACGGATTCGGATTGTCTCGGATCGGATTTTTCTCGGATAATTCTCGGATCGGAAACGAATTCGGATTTTTTTGCCGGAAACGGAAACGAATACGGTAGCCATGCTATCCGGCGGATACGGAAACGAATACGGATTATCCGGATAAGACGAAGGCCGGATATCCGGATTTCAGCCCAAAAGAGGATTTTGGCCCAAAAGAGAAAATGAGATTTTAATTGATTTCTAAATTTCAGAAAATGCAACAAATCAAATAGCCTTTTAGAAAAATAGCAAATAGAGTTCAAAATTCTAGAAAAATCACAAAAATTCCTTGAATGATTTTGAACTTAATAAAATTAATTTCAACTTAAAATTGGTTTTATTTTTGCACATAAATTATTTTAATTTCTAAAAAAATAGTAAAACCTTTTAAATTCTAGAAAAATCAAGAAATTAATTATTTTTTCACTTTAAATCAAATAAAATCCCAGAAAACTCAATAAATTTTATTTTTACATTAAAAACTAGGAAATTAAATATTTAACTTTATTTTATTATTTTTCTTTTAACCAAGAAAATCTTTTAAATATCGTAAAATCTAATAAAATGATAACTTTATTAATTTTATTTTTGGTAATATACTTTGGGATGTTATAGTCATTTGTGTATAAACTAACTATCTAGCCTGATCGATGTTAGTATGAATTAAGTTTTATGGATGTGATGAACTAAGTATGAATACGTGATGATTTGTGACTTTGTGAGTTATGACTTATGACTTTATGAGCTAAATATGGTAAACTAAGTGTTTTATTTGTGATGAACTAGTTAATACAACTTGCTAGTGCCAATGTTCTGTGTAGTTGCTGAAAATATGAACAATTCATGAATGTTTGCATCAAATAAACTAGTTATATATTTTGTTAATTTCGTATACAATTTAAGGGGTTTTCATGTTCAAAATATCCGCGACCGTATTCGCTTTCGATTCGTATTCGCCCGTATTCGTATTCGATATTATTCGATCCGTATTCGTATCCGAGGTATTCGTATTCGTTTCCGAATCCGAAAAAAATATGAAAACAAATATGGCAGAGCCATTATCCGTCCGTATTCGATCCGTTTTCACCCCTACATGATGTGTTCCATGTGTCTCATTTAAAGAAGTGCCTTCATGTTCCAACCGAATAAGCTCCTTTGGAAAATCTCATCCTTGAAGAAGCTGAACGAAGAACAAGAAATCATGCCATCAAGTTCCTTAAAGTTCAGTGGTCAAATCATTCCGAGGATGAAACAATTTGGAAACGGGAAGATCGTCTGCATGTGGACTACCCATCTTTCTTCTCCGAGTGAACGGAATCTCGGGACAAGATTCTTGTAAGGGGGGAGATTTGTAACATCCCAAATCTTGGCTTGTGTTTCAAATGTAAGAAAATGTGAAGAAATTAAAGCTTTTCTTGCATCTTGTTGTTGTTTGAATATTCTAAAAATTCTTGTAAAGAAATTATAGAAATTCAAAATCACAAGCCTCTTCACTACTACAAAAATGATTTGTAGCAACACCACCTATTTCACAAGAGAGGCGGCTCACTTACCAAGCGCCCCTACAGTTGGTCGAGCTCGGTCGGCTATACCAACCGCCTCTACAAATGGTTCACAGAGGCGGCCGTATCACCAACCGCCCTACAAATGGTTATATTTGTAGGGCGGTAAATACTAGCCGCCTCATCGCTTGATTTGTAGAGGCGGCCGTCCTAGCCGCCTCATCGGTTCATTTGTAGGGGCGGTGGATAACCACCGCCCTACAAATCGACCAAAGATATAGTACTGGACCCTTCTTCCTCCTCGAGCCGCACAAAGGCAACCCGAGAGAGGAAGGAAGGGAGGCCTTGGGCACCTCCCAAAATTGCTATTTTGAGGGGAAGGTTTTGAGTTAAATTCCTTTGGTGGAGAGGTTGTTGGAGGTAAGAAAATGGTTTTCCATAGATCTTTTGAAGTTTTAATGGTGGGTTATTGCTTAATTAGAGTTTTGATTTTCTCTCTCTCTATGGTGTTTGAGTAATTTATGGAGCAAATGAGGTTAAAATTTTGAATATGCTAGGCTAAATTAGTTATGAGAATAATGTCATACCCTTATTTAGTCATTCTTCCTTGATTTTAGTAGACTATTAATTAGTTTTATGGATGTTTGAGCTACATCTAGATCTAGATACCTAGAACTAGGGTTTATTTTTTTTTACTAATTACATTGTTATTAATTTAGTGGAATATATTTACAATTGCTATTTACATTGCACCATACATTTAGAATTATTAATCGAATTTAGAATATCCTTCCATAAAATTTCTATGTATATTTTTTGAAGTAATAATTAATTTGTGAAGTATTAATTAGTCCTATTAATTCTTATCTTTGTTTTCTATATTGAAATAAAGATGGACGACAGGAACTCTTGGATGTATGGTAAACAAAGGTGGGAGCCAAGTTTCCGTGATGAAGTGGATAAATTTCTTCAAGCCGCAGAGCCATGCAATGTCGAGCAATAATAGTGGTGAAATTCTTTGTCCGTAGCGATTGCAGAACTATCTCGCATGGAAAGATGTGACTATCATTAGATCACACTTGATTATGCGAGGATTTGTTAAAGACTACACAGTTTGGAATCATCATGGTGAAGCGGTTATTAACAACGTTGATCCAGAAGAAGACGACGACGATTACCTAGATTGCATGGACCAATATGTAGCTGAATATGATGCAGAAATAGACCGTGAAGAAGAAGGTAGTGGTGGTCATAACGACGGCCGGGTGGCAATGATGGCGGAGGACGTGTCGGGGATGAAGATGACGGTGATTATTTGGAGGAAATGCTTCGGGCCATTGGACCAGAGATTTTACTAAAGAGCCCGAAAGGTCTAGAAAATTTGGAAAGGGTTAAAAAAGCCTCGAAGGAGACTTTGTATGGTGTTGAAAAGGGTTGTCCGGCACACTTTGGGCGATGCTACGTTTGTGCTTGAGCTACTCATCCCGGGCTAAGTCACGGGGTCGATCGTAGTTTCAATGATCTCATTACGCCTCTGCCTTGGTTGCCGCCACACCAAACTCGCCCCGCCAACACATACGGCGAAGAAGGTTATAAGTCCATTGACAATGGGGGTTGAAAAATCCATGCATGCCCGAACCATTGTATCCTTTACTGTGGCGATACGCTCAAGTCACTAGATAAATGCCCCGTGTGGCACTAGTCGTTACAAGAACAATGACCTTTACAACGGGAAGAAGCCTCCACAGGAAGAAGAGGAAGAAAGGTGGGAAAAGGTGGTACAAGATTCTCAACCCAAAGAGAACACTCCATTAGGCATCGATGCAAAGCGAGAAGAATCCTGCCTTGGTAATGTGGTACCTACGATCGTCGATCGCTTGAGGCGTATGTTCCTAAACCCCGAGGAAGCTTCACTCATGACATGGTGGGATGATGAACGCAAGGTGGGTGATGGTAAGATTGGACACTGGCCGATGCTACCCGCTGGCAACGCTTTGATGCGAAATACCAAGAATTTAGCAAAGACCCAAGGAATGTACGGTTTGGCCTTAGCACGATGGAATGAATCCCTTCAATGAGAGAACTACGAGCATAGTACATGGCCGTGATCTTAACCATGTACAACATCCCAACGTGGTTGTGTCGAAGAGAAAATATCTTCTCCTCACTATTCTCATTCAAGGTCCCAAACAACCGAGCATTGATATAGATGTGTTCGTCGAGCCTTGATGCAAGAAATGGAGAGGCTATGGCGGTATGGAGAGCCGATGTACGACGCCTTCGTAAAGGAGGACTTCATATGTAGAGCCATTATCTTTGTCACTACCAATGATTACCTACTGCACTGCTTGCTTTGTCCGGACAGATCAAAGGGAAGACTGGATGCTTAGTATGCTTGGATGGTACTACATGGGTGTTCTGGATGCATTCAAGAAGACGGTTTACCTAAGGTACCGACGATTCTTAAAGACAACTCACGGATACGCGCAAGTTGTTCTTCAAATTTTATGACATTAAACCGAGACCGAATCCTCCAGAGAGACGTCAAAGCGGGCAACATGTGTTCGAAATGGTGAAACACATACATGTCGATTTTGGAAAGAAGAATGCGGATGGGACAAAGAGAGATAGAAGCACACCTCCTGTCCCGGTGTACCTTTTAAGAAAAGTCGATCTTCTTTAAGTATCTCGCTTTATTGGCCGGACTTGGAGGTCCCCATGCCATTGATTCTATGCACTTACAGAAGAATGTATTTGAGAGTCTCATTGCTACCTTGATGGACACGGGCAAGACAAAGGATGGTCTAAGATCACGGAAAGACATGGTGCGGCTAAATGTGAAGCGAGCTTCACCCGATACCTCGGGGTAATGGAAAATACCTCCTACTCGCAGCTAGTTTCAACTCGACTCGGATGAGAGGAGGCGATCCGCAATTTCTTGAGAGGGTAAAAGTTCCCACTGGTTTTCACCAACGTGAAGAAGCTAGTGTCAATGAAGGACCCACAATAACACGCTTCAAGGCTCACGATTGTCATGTGATGCTCACATTGTTCCTACCTATTGCAATCGGGCTATAGAGCGAGTTCTTGAAAATGGCCATCACCCGCATGTGTTACTTCTTTCAAAGATCTCACGTAAGACGATTGGTGAAAATTAGCTTCGTGACCTACATGAATTCGTGGTGGAGACAATAAACCAACTAGAGATGTGTTTACCTCCGCTTTTTTGATATAATGCCACATCTCATGATTCACATGGTTCATCGATCGTGCACTTTGGCCCTTGCTACTTACATGAAATGTGGTCCCTCGAACGGTTCATGTCGGTTCTTAACCGATCGTGCATAATCGAGCATGCCAGAGGGCTCCATGATAGAGGTTACAATCAAGAAGTCGTCGAGTGCTGTCAAGAGTACCTAAAAGTACAAAGAGGATTGCTAAACTCGATTCTTGTCACAAGGGTAGGCCGATCGAAGGGCACCAAGGGAGAAAAGTCTTCATCGACAAGGATTTCAACGGGTTAGTCGAGCTCATTATAGTGTCTTGCAGTACGAATCGATGCAACCGTACATTGATGAACACTTGGATGTCATTAGGCGAGAGTAATGGCCGCTCGACGATTGGGTCATGAAACAGCACAAGCATCGATTCACTACATGGTTGAAGGAGCAAAACCTACCGAATGGGGAAACCAGAGATGATATTACCATCGTAAGGTTGGTGAGGCCCATCGAGACAAGTGACATCATGGCAAGCTTACGACATCAATGGGTACACGTACTATACCAACAAAAAGGATAGTAATTGTGTGAACCAAAATAACAAATGTTCGAATAGAAGCCATCAACGGAATGGGCAAAGACCCATACTTTGGCATCATAGATGATATATGGGAACTTGACTATGGAATGGGTATACAAATGGCCATGTTTAGATGCCGGGTCAAACAACACCAAGTGAATGAGATCGGGTTCACGATCGTGGACCTCGAGAATATCGGATCGCAGATGACCCTTGGGTGCTCGCTTCACGTGTCACACAAGTTTTATATTTACGTGACCAAAACTAACCTACCCCAAAAAGAAGACAAAGCATGTGGTTGCCTTGAAACAAACTATTATCGGAGTAGACGGAGTGGATGATGTTGATGAGTACAATAACTACGATGAAATGCAACTATTCACCGACTTTCCTAAGAAGATCGGTGTCGTGGAAAGAACTTGCCCAAAGACATACTGCCATGGGAACGAAAATGTGCCAAGGGAAACTTGTTACAGAGCTAGTTGTTCAAGTTTGATGCATGGTGTGTGTATCGTGGTACTATATATATATATATGTATGTATGTGTGTTCAAGATGCATGGAGTGTGTTTGGAGAAAATGTCCGTAACCAAAGTTGTATATTTTGATGAGTTCTACAACTTTTATTTTTACATCCTTTTCATTTGACATCATTTTTATAACTCTGCTCAAAGATTTCATGATTTAAAAATTGTAAATTATTTGTAGGGGGTGGTTCAGAACCGCCCTACAAATCTATTTTTAGGGGCGGCTTGTAATATCAACCGCCCCTACAAATCTATTTTTAGGGGCGGCTTGTAATCTCAACCGCCCCTACAAATCGCCCTCCTATATAAGCTGGAGGGCGCGGGCGAGGCCGAAATCGGCTAAGTCATTGGGCGCACAACACCAAAATTTTTCCCGCCGCCGCCGCCGTTAGGGTTTGCGCAAGTGGAAGCGACGGGGCGCGTGGCGGGGCGGTTACTCCCCCAGGGAGGACGTCGTCGTCGCGTACCACCGTGCCGTGCTGCTCGCCAAGCACACGTGAGTGGAAGCCGCCGTTAGGGTTTGCGCAAGTGGAAGCGACGGTGCGCGCAAGTGGAAGCGACGGTGCTCCCTCTCCCCTCTCCGACGCGCTTTGTGCTCCTCTCCGACGCCGATGCGGAACTCCTCTCAGGTTATCTATACGAACTCCTATGAACTCCTCTCGTGTTATCTATACGCAACGGTAGAGTCACGCAAAGCTGGTTGATGGCTTCTAGTTGAACAAATGTTACATAAACAACTAGAGAAATCCATCCAAAGAACATGGGATTGATTCCATGAATTTTGGTTATTCTGAATTTTTCTACTCTGGATTAACAATGGAAATTCTCATGTTTGTTAAGTTCAAGATCGCAAAGGCAACAAAGTGATGCCGTCTGAACAGATATTTGATGGAAGAAATCCAAGGAAAAAATAAACCAACATTCAGGTGTGAATATGCAAAGTTTTCATGAGTCCTGGCTCAGACCATTGCTAATAATATCAATGAGATTAGTAGGTGCTAGCCGTCACAGCCACAACAATGATCCTATCGGTTTGTTTCTTTACAAATTATAATACATTACATCCATGCCCTAGATCTATTATGGTAACTTACGTTGGCTCAGCCATCATCTAAAATATAATTATAATTGATAGACACCCCTAATGGTGCAGAGATGCATCCTCAAATAAGTGGATATTAATGTTAAAAAAAGGTAATCTGCTATAGTGCAAAATTGACAATGCTGACTACATGAAAACATTTTAGTATTTTATCATTTCATGCTATGTCACAGTAACAGTTCACTGGTCAAGTATCGACAGTCAAATAACTTACTTAGCTTCCAGTTCATTGCTCCTCTCACTGGTCAAGTATCGACAGTCAAATAAAACTTTAAGCACATGCAAAACATTTGTATTTCCGTACACCTTTATATATACCCACAGGCCACATCTTTGATTTTTGAAAATAAGGTCTGGGTCTCTAACCTCCAGAACTTATTTCAACAATGCAAAGTTCACTTCTTTTATATTCTTTCCAAAGTATCTTTCATATTGGCTGTAGATTTCTGAATTTTCTCTACATTTCTTACCATTAAGTTTTCAATGATGGAATAAGATAATTGGAGGGGGGGGGGTATAAAAGAAGTGAATTTTCACCAATGCAGCATTTGGGGTGCAAATTCTATCAGATAATAAGGAGATCAAGAACTAAAGTGGGAAGAGAGAACTAACCACAGGGTTCATATAAGATATAATGGCTTCTACTTCATGGTTCCTTGTGTATACTACCTCACATTTTAAAATGGAGCATATAGCATGTATCCCTAGAACTCACAATTAAACTCAAGTGCATAAAGGATATATGAAAATATGATCAACTTGATTATACCTTTGTCGACTGATATGCTTGAGGGATGTCTCAATTTGGTTCTCAAGTTGCTCAAGCTCCTTCGTGCTAAGTGGACCCAAGTCCTCGCCAAGAATATTTACGTAGATCAAGCTCAAATTTAAGCGATCTTGGTAACAACATATTCTAACAAATTGATGTATATTGTATATATAGATATGGCTAGGGACTACATAGTTTGACAGCTACATACCTCGAGTGGTTTGTAGGAACTCAACTCTTGTCTTTAACTTCAAGTACCACAGTAATTACTCTAGTAGAATAAGGATTTGTTAATTCGGTGAAATCATGATTGTGATATAGAACCATGCACACACCTTATGTATAGTGTAGCTAGTACTTCTGGGCTTACATAAAAACTTATTAGGAGGTAATAAGGATTTGTTAATTCGGGTGAAATCATGATTGTGATATAGAAACATGGTTTTATGTGTTGTTTAAAGGGGCACATGGCTTGGTATGTTGTATACCGAGGACGACAGACGGGGGTCTTTGCAACCTGGGCTCAATGCCATGCTCAAGTCATCGGTTTTCATAATCTTTGCTACAAAGCTTCCAGTCAAAACAAGAGGCGAGTCTTCCTACTTAGAGTTCAACCGTTGTGAAGATGACAGAGTTTTGCGAAGCTTTGCGCATTGTCGTTGCAAAAATCTTGGCTATTTCTTGTTTGCATGGTTCGAGTCTTTAATGTTGGCAGTGCTCATCTTTTACATTGTTAGGCGTGGGAACAATTGTGCGTGATGTTGTACCTATAACCATGTACTCATCTATTGGCTATGGCCCTTGTGAGGTAGTGGACCCATTTCATGATGACTAATAGCTGGTTAGATCTGTTGTACGCCTCTTATGCTCTCAAACTGAGTTTCTGTTTTAATGATCATGTCAATTCTCATTGGAGTGCATATGTTCTACTTGTACTACTCTCATCTCTCTTCCCTACTACTACTATCATTTGCTCTATTAGAGGATCGATAATAGTATTGTTTATCTGTATTTGTTGCATCTATTAGAACAAAGCACAAAATGACGGGGACAACAGACGACACAACCCGAGGCCCCGAACAAGTGCCAATCTTTGAAGACGAACAACCAGTTGTTGCTTATCGAGGAGCAGTTCAACCAGAGCTAGACGATGATCTACAAATGTTATTAGATGGGGACCATGAGGAGGCTAATGATGAAGACGCGACGAGGATGAAGAAGAGGGATATGTAAGTCCGAGGATCCTTTCCCACTGGTAATGCATGAGGCCAACCAAGAGGAGTTGGGCAGGATTTTGATCCGAACGAGGAGGTAGGGATAAAGCCTTATTTCATACATTATGCTTGTATATAAGATCGTGTTATCATTACTAACACTTCGACCTAATAGGCTCCTTCTCGAACTCTACGACGTCGCGACATCTCGCTGCACAAGAAGTAGCAGAGGAAGCTGGAGCAGAGGCAAGAGCCACAGAGGCAAGAAGTAGCAGAGGACAGATGGCGCCTCGGCTCCACAACCCGGCCACAAACTCGGGCAGCCAGCAAAGAGGGGACGAGGAAAAGAAGTGCTAACATATATCCAAAGGACACGAGATATGTGATAAGAGAGGTCGGGAGGCTAGGGAGCCACTTGAGCCAAAACATCTCGAGCTAAGTGGCGAACGCAATTGGGGCGCTGTAAGAGATGAGTTGAACCCGCAATCCCAACTTGGAAAGAAGTACCACCGATACAAAGAAAGTCTTATGGGATAAGTGATGACCGGTTTAGATTCCCGGCGGGAACCGAGGAAATGGTACGCCGTCACGCTATGAAGCAGATTGGAGAGTCATGGAGAGGTTGGAAGTCGTCCCTCAACGTCAAATATGTCCAAAAGGGATTAACTCCCTTCAAGGAGTTTGGCAACATAACTCCTGGACAATGGGAGCGGTTTGTGGCTCAGAAGACTTCAGCGGAAGCATTGGCCCTCAGTGCACGTAACACTGAGCGGGCGAAGAAGAACGTGCACCACCATCATCTAGGACCCGGTGGGTACTATGGAAAGGAAGAGCAATTTAGGAAGATAGAGGAAGATGCCGCATCACCGGGACATACAACTTGCGGGGGTTTCAAAGCGCACAAGGAACTGGATCCTTCGAGGAATAAAGAAGCATCCAAGGCGCTTAAGTTTAGTAAGCCGGAGATCAAGAGACAAGATCAAAGATCTTGAACTATGTTTGAACAATGAGAAGGGCTTATTTAAGCCTTCCAGAGAGAGGGATGAGCTTAGCCTTGCCTTGGAAACCCCGAGCACACAGCCGTGTCGGGGGCTAGGAAAAGAGTGATATGGAAGGAGGGATTTGAAGAGGATAGGCACATGTACAAGAAACATGATAGAGACCGAGAGGCTAACCTTGAGGTCCAAGTAAAACTCTAGTTGCGAAGGCGTTGCGAGAGCAAGGACTATCAACGAGGCCGAATCGTAATGCCACCACCGGACAATCTGGAAGTTCGCGGCACCAAGGTTCCATCAGCAGCCACAACCGCCGTCGATCGCATACGGAACCTACTCCTTGCAATTTGGTTGTTCTCATGGGCGGGCAATCAAATATGATTGAGGTGGCAACGGTGAGGCACATCCTCCGTGAGGCACTTATCACACTAATCGGATCCCGCCGGACTACACTAGGTCGAGATTCGCACCGTGAAGTCCGAATTCAGCCGATGGAGGATAGACTTTCCAACTCTGAGGACTCCAAATACTCGAGAAGTAGTGAACGATTCGTCCTCCGCACAAGCGAGACATCATATTGACTACGATTACATCGCTGTGCGACACCGCTACGTTTGGAGGAGTTGAGGAGGGAGATCAGACACCACATCATGACCAACAATTGCTCGAGATGCGACACACGCCACCTCGCAATGGCGTGCCTCATGATATGCCACCGTCTTCACCGCCTCCTGGAGGATGTGTAGAGCCGACACATGAACAACAAGAGGCCGCACAACAGCATGAAGAGCATGCGGAACAAGTTGATGCACCCGAAGGTGCCCACGGCGAGCCAGAAATTCGAAAAAAGCATCCAATCAAGATAAGGTCAGCTTATGTGCCGATGACAGATGTCGTGGGGGTGGAAAGGTGGTATGGCCATGATATGTTCAAGCCGGAGAACCAAGCGCCAAGATCTGAGAAGGCGGTCACCAGCAAACGGAAACAAGTGCAAGGGCAGGCACCAACCAAAACCAACCAGGTTACTTGCAAGTACGTAAATGTTGAATGCATCACATGGTCAAAGAATTGCCCGCAAAAATATGAAAGAGGCAAGTGTTTCCTTCCAAATCGGGTGATCCAAACCTACCAATTGGAATGAAAAGGTTTCATGATTGGTACTTGCGTGCTATCCCGACGAAGGTAAATCTCATAGAGCAAGGTTCCCGCCATGACATTTGGAGGCCCAAAGGACAAATTGCCTTTGACTTTGATGACATCCATACTATCTTTCGCCTCGGAGAAATGGAAACCAATCTCATTCGCGTGTGGTGCCTGTAAGTCCTACTCCTATTGCATTGATATGATTGTAATCTTTAGATTTTGTTATAACTAACTAACCCGCGCTATGATTTGTAGAATGCAAGTGCACATTTCAAGTAAACTTCCTAGCAAAGACCAAGCAGGGTACTTGGACCCTCAATTAATAGCCCAGACGATGTTTAATTTCCCGGCAAGTGGGGGGACTGACCACAAGGAGGCTGGCCGTGGAGAGACCGTTGAGGAGAAAGATAAAATACGGAATGAAAAATTAGGAAGGAGTGCTATAAGGTTGCGGCGTATATTTCGAGAGCTTTCTCCAGAATGCAAGACAAATCCTATATATTTCTACCCTACAACTTCAAGTAAGTTTAACTATATCCTTCAATCTTTAATGAGCCATATTATTTTGTTCGATGCAAACGAGCTTATCTATTCCTATGATTAAATTCATGCGACAAGCATTGGATTTGTGTAGTCATCGACCTCCAAGCTAGGCATGGCGTGGGTCATGGATCCACTTGATTATGACGAGTCGCTTTACAAAGATTTCATAAGCATTCTTAAGGCGTATACTTATCAACCATCCTCATCGGTTTTGACTTTTCAATACTAACTAACTTGCTTTTGTTAAATTCATTCGAGCGAGCGCGTCTGGTACTCGTCAACAAACTCAAAGGGTGCATGATCCGAGAGGAAGGGTGACCTATATGTCAAAACAAGATGGCCGTAAGTGCAACTTACTTTAGTACTTACATTACGTTGCCGCCACAAGCATTGGCGTTTTTATATGCGAAACTCACGGTGCCACAAGCGTAAGTCCGGAGTTTGCACTGTGGATATTACGTATGCACTTACATGAGTGTCACCGGTGCTTACGGAGACACCCTTTATGGTATGTTATAACTAATTCACTCGTCGTATAACACACGCATATGTTATGAAATACTAAACTTCAAATTGTCTTGTAGTGGAAAGATGAGATAGGAATTTGTAGAAAACCACTCAACGATGATAGCCTACGGGCTCGTCGGGGACATTTGCAACTTCATAATGGATGCTATTATACACGTCGAGGTACATACCATGGCGACACGTCTATGCTAGGACGTCGCCACAGTACGAGTTCCTTCGTGAGTGGGAAGGAATGCATTTAGGACATTGAGAACAATGTGTATGTAATATTATCGCACTTTATGCTACAAGTGTATGTAATGATAAATTATAAACATGATGTTACGCGGATGTGAATATAATGTCTCGTTGAACTTGTTAATATCATGTCTTCAATATATATATATATATATATATATATATATATATATATATATATATATATATATATCATGCATGGTTTGATATATATACCGTGGTTTGAGAATTTGAAAAATTTTTTATGGAAAACAGTTGTAGGGGCGTCAGTGGTTGCAAGCGCCTCCACGAGAGAAAATTAGAGAGGCGGTGGTCATCTAAGCGCCCTTACAAATCTAATTTGTAGAGCGGTGGATTACAAGCCGCTCTACAAAACATTTGTAGGGCGGCTCTAGAAACCAACCGCCTCTACAAATAAGATTTGTAGGGCGGTTCGAACCGCCTACAAATCTCGATTTGTGGCGACGGTTGGGTAGGGGCGGTGGCGAGCCGCCTCTGAGGCTCACCACCGCCTACAAGGCTCTCTTTGTAGTAGTGCTTTTAATCTAAGTCTTGTCCTTTGAAACTTTTTGGATAATCTTGTGATCATCCTCTGAAAATAATTTTCTTGGTTCTAGGGCTGCTGTGTGACTCCTCTGAAAAATTTCACAATTTTTAGAAATTGTTTGAATATTTTAAGAGGCTACCAAACCATTTGACTCTTGGTCAAACCCTAGATCAGATACCTTAAGAAATTTTTAGAGAAAATGTTTTGCATAAAAACCTCTGAAAATTTTGTACAAAGTCAATCCTGGAGTTGAGCACCTCCTGTAAATTTTTTAGAATTTTTGGAGTTGTGTAGCTCCATTTAAAAATTCCTTAAAGTTCCAACTCAATCTAAAACCCTAGTCAAAGCCACTGTTTGGGTCTGAGTCAGACTCAAACTCGTGGTTGAACCCCAACCACCTTAACTGCACTCGGGCCCGTCCCTAAGGCACGCTGTGTTCCCAACCGTCCGATTTCAATCGGACCGCTAGGATTGCCTTGAACGTCTTGGACCTCCTGAATGTTGTTGTTAATCTGAGCCGTCCATTTCTGATCCAACCGTCATGACCTCCTGACTCAATCTTTTGTCTCAACCCAACCCAACCCTTTCTTTCTTCTTTTGACCAAGCCCTTTGTTTTCTTTCACTGACGTGTGGGCCCTCACTAGTCCTGGTCACCTTCTTCACGAGCTCGTGCCTGTGCCATTCGCGAGCTCGCGAGTATGTGTGTTTTGCCTACACTCTCCGGAGACAATTGACCACCTCTCAGTAGGTTGTGCGATCACGGCCCAGATTTGGGGGCAATTCTTTTCGCGGCTGGATCTTAGTCGCTTTGTCCCGGTTGGTCAGGATAGCATTGCAGATTTTTGGTTAGTTATGTGTGCCAAGCTTTGGGGCAAACGAAAGAAGTATCTTGATTCTTGCATCATTTTAGTGCTGTGGATGATTTGGAAAGAGCGTAATTGTAGGATCTTTAACCAAGAGGCTTCAGATATTCACACGTTGGTCCGTAGTATTTCAGAAGAACTCGCCCTCTGGTGCATGGCGGCAGGTCGTTGTTTGGAGGTGCTTTCATTTATGGAGTAATTTGTTTTTGGGGAGGGGGCTGCCCCCATTTTTTTTACTCCTGTCTCTCTCTCTCTCTCTCTCTTTGTTTTGTCTTCTCTGTACATTGTGGTTTGGTTCCTCTTTTGGTGTGATATCTTCTTAATATAATGACGCGCAAAGCTTTTGCGTGTTCTTAAAAAGAGAGCGGGGCATGGGGAGAGCTGCTTTTTCAACCTCGTGTGTCACCCTCAATGGCTCCTAGCCGTGGTTTTCTTCACCACCCGTGTTTTCACCCTCAAGGTCATCATCTTCAGTTGCTCCCATCGCCTCAAGCTCGTCCTTGGCAGTGTGTGAACCGAGCTCACCTTTGAGCTTTGTGTTCGCATTGCCCGTTGCTTTCGGGCTATAAATAGCCCTGGACCTCCCTCTCTATTTCTTTTATAGCACCGCCTCAAGTTCTCTAGCTTTTGCTCACTTATTTGAGCTCAAAGCCTTGAGAATTCCCAAATTGCCATTGTTGGCCGTGGAGGTCCTCCTTCGGCGCTAGTGCTCTAGTGGTTCTTTACCCCTCTTTTTGCACCACCTTGCGCCTCTTATCACCTCAATATTTTCCTCTAACTTAATCTTGGATTGCATTAATAGGAATCACCTAATTTTGGGTTTAATCGTTTACGGCCAAAGGTTACCCCCTTCGTCCCCAACTCTGGTACGGACCTCCCCCCTTCAATTCTTTGCTCATGGACCATCTATGAGGCCTATTGAAGCTATCCTTACTTTTCTTTCACTTTTGTTTTGCTCAGACCTTCGTCTCCGCGTTGTCTTCCTCAGCGCAGGTGTGGGTCATCGTCGCCGGAGCTCCTCTAACCTCCACGACCTCTTCCGAAGCTTCAGGTAGCCTACTTGTAGTCCCTAGATGCTCAGGCACCCGCTTAATTGGACGCTATGGAGCTCTTTGTCATTTTTGCTTTTGGCCGTGCTTGCACCACCGCCCTTTTCCAGCTCACCGTCGTTCTAGGCCAGTTCAACCGTTGAAAGTGCTTTCATTGGGTGCACGATGTTATTGCGAACTCATTCCTGTCTTTTGTTTGCGCCGTCGTGATCGGAGTCGCCGGTGGTGAGCCCCGCTTTGGGTTCAACTCCGTTGTCGTAAGCCACGACCACCCCAAAGACCACTCAAAAGACCACCTTCGGGGTCTTTTGCAAAGACCACCCTCTTGGACTTTTGCAAAGACCACCCTCTCGGCCTTTAGCCAGGACCTCCCTTAACCTTTTTGCAAAGACCACCTCGCGGTCCTTTTTTGCAAAGACCAACCCGTGGTCCTTTTTGCAAATACCACCCCGTGGCCCTTTTGCAAAGACCACCCCTTGGCTACAACCACTGTGGTGTGGGCCCACACACTTTAACTCCTGTGGGTGCGTGTGTAGCGCTTATGTGATCGTGGACTGTCCATCTTTAGATTTGCGTCTCAGATTTGTTGAGATGTTCGGACCCCGTGAACGCCCCTTCACTGTGGACCGTCCATCTTTTAATCAATGCTCCAGATCTCGTGGGATGTTCGGACCCCCCCGAACCTCCCCTTCTTTTGAGCCGTCTGATTTAGATCTAACAGCTGGATCGCTTGGGCTGTTCGTGTGGCCGATCACCCTCGTTCGTTTGGGCTGTCCAATTCAATCTCAACGGACCATGTGTTTCCACGTTAAGGGTTAATGAGAAAATCCAGTAGTCTTTTATTTGTGAACTGTAAATTGCTTTGAATTTCAAAAGCGCTTAAGTATTTCATTTTAACTCCTTTTTGGTTGATTCAAATTTTGTTAAATCTCTGTTTAACTAAACTTTAATCTAAAAATCGCTTGAACTTTGTTTTGTACCCAAAAAAAATTGTGTTAGTTATATTATCTTGCTTAGCATTAATTGTTGCTATAGAAATTCCTTAAAACTTGTAAAATACATAAGTAATTCTCTGTAACTCCAAATTGAGTAAACTAAAATGTGTTAGATTCCTCTGTTAATATGCTTTAGTGTAGAGTAAGATTTAATTAGGTCTTTGCCACTGAAAAATGTTGTGCACTACTTTTATCACTTAGAAAAATCAGAAAAAAAATCATTTTAACTCCGAATGAAGTGAACCAAATTTTGTTATGCTTTGAATTCCTTGCTATGTCTACCATAAAATTTTCATGTTCACAAACCTTTTGGAAATTTGTGCAATGAACAGTAACAGAAGCTATTTAATTGGAATTTCCAGTCGATTAAAATTGTTTAGGCCATAACTTTTGCATGCTCATTCCATTTCGATTGATTCTTGTTGCTAAATTTATTTAAAATCATGCTACGCTTTCTGTGTAAATTTCATAGATTTTGGTTGACTTTGAATTTTGAGTCTTTTTCAGTGTTCGTCGTTCTTATTGGATTTTCTCGTTCTTGCGATAGGTTCCGATCAATTTGTTGAGTACGAGAGTGATCCTCTGCAGCAAGATTGTGATCTCCAGCAAGGCAAGCAGATGTTGCAATTTATTTGATCATGTTGCTCCTATTATTTTCAAAGTCTAATATCTTGTTTGCAAAATATATGTATGCATGCTTTATTTTGCTGTTAAACTATTGTTCGATTAGTTGATCCTCTAGATGCATAATCTGTAGGCAAATGTTCATTCTCTACTACTGAGCCTAGGATTATGTTCTCTGTGATTTAGGGTTTGTTGGATGAACCATTATCACTTAGCTTGTAGTCTACGAGTTGTTGCTTAGAAATGCTTAGAACGGTAGAATTGGACTGTTATCGACTAAGTCGATGACCTTGATCACACAAAAACTTATTATGACTTTATGTCCAGCACCTTGTGCTTTGTTACTTTGAGAAACTAAAATTGAAAATAAAATGTTTTAGATTTGGGCACAATGGTAAGATGGTGTGCTTTTGGGTGTGAATGGTTGGTGCCCAAGTCAACAAGGACCGAATTACTTGTGTCACTGCTCTAAGCACTTTTGCGTGCTAATAACATGAGAGGGATATGGGATCTCTCTTGACTTAGTACTTTGGCGTGTGTTGGCTCCGAGTCGTAGGAGGATGTGTGTGTGTGTGTGTTGTGGTAAAATAAGGATGGTGTTATGTGTTGGGTGCACGGGAGTGGAATCCTTTCTAGGTTCTCCACACCGAGGGGTATTGTAGTTATCCAGGTTGCTTTACCCTATACGGGTAGTTGATTCTCGGCTTTACAATGACTCCGATGCAACGTATGGGTTTCTATCCATACATGCGACTCGTGGTTAATACACAATATTGAAAAACATCTCGTAGGACTTAGCCATGCCGGCACACCAAAGGAAGTGTGCTAAATAGCTTGGCAAAAAGGCGGTCTGACATGTGAGTACATTGGTACACCCCTGTAGGGTTAAATCTATTCGAATAGCCTCGTTCTAGGTTATGGACATGCTTGGTAAGGTCGTGCAAGAATTAGACTATAACTTTTCATTAAAACTTGAATTGGGTAGTACAAATGGAGAATTCGTGCAATGTTATGGTGGCTATTGGGTTAGTCACCTCTAGGCTATTATTATTTTGTTGTCTCACTGTTATTTCAACAATTAAAAATAGATTTGACAAACTGCGTTCAATCTATTACCTTATTGCAAATGAAAATTGCTTTATGTGTCCAATGAACCGTATGACTATCTCCTTTGTTTCAGCTTGCATGTAGCTATGTATAGGCTTGTTACTCGTAAGTCTTGCGAGTACATCTTTGTACTCAGTTGCTTTTCTTTATTGTTGCAGAGGAGATTGACCCCCAAGGGGTTAGCTTTTGTGAGACAGACTTCACACTGGACGACTAACTTGGCGCCCCGATCGGTTGCCTTGTGGAAAGTTGGCGAACCGGTTGGCTTTTGTTATCGCCATCTTATGGCACCTTTGCTTCTGCTGTTATTTATGTTGTTGGAGCCATTTGGCCGGTCGGCCCCCCTTTTGTAATAACTCTACTTATGTATGTCTTTTGCTTTAGACTTGGTACTGTAAGCTTGTATGGAAATGATGCATGATTTTGTAAAGATGTATGTGTACTGCAATTCTGGGAAGTACATGTCCATCGAGGTCTAGGATATTTGATTGGTAATACTAGAACCATTTGAAATGTTAAGTATTACGAGTTAAATACCCCGGATCCTCACAGGGATGCTGTGCCGCCGTCGAACATGCGGCCATGACATAGGAGTAGGTCCTATGCAGAAGAAGGGGCTTGTTGCAAGTGCATTGACAACTCGCGCGACGTAGCGTGAACTCGTAGGTGATCCTCTCGTGATTCGTCTCGCGGCATCCTTTATCTCTGCACATTATCTCGAAGCGAAGTTCCCTTGTGCCCATCTTGAATGCCCGGTGTATCTCACCCTTCTTGCTTTTCTCCTTCATGTACATGTTGATCATGGCGGAGTAGAGTACTCTGTCATTTTCCATGACGAGTGACGCGTTGTTGCTTCTGTCACAAAGTAATTTATGGTACCGCGGAGAATTGCCTCCATAATACCAACTAAAGGGAGGCACCTGGCGCCGCGTATGATCCAATTATACACCTCGGCTAGATTAGTTGTCATAACACCATATCATGCACTACCCCTGTCATATAGCAGCGACCACTTCTCCTTAGGATCTTACTCAATCCAGTCCGAGAAGCATTTCACATGTGCTCCCGTCGTCCTCATCACACTAGGACCATCTGTGGGTAGCTGTGACAATGCTTCGGGAGCCTAGTCAGCGCTTGAGGTGGCCTTTTTCGCTGCCCTCCTTCTGTGGGTCTGGATCCGCTCATCCAAAATCTTTAAGAGTACTTCAAACTTTCGCTGTTGGTTCTGGTTGCACAGCCGCTTGAATAGGTTCATCAAGTTCTTATTGCGAAACTGCTTGTAGAAGTTTGCACCCAAGTGCCTTATGCACCACTTGCTCTGCAGATCTGCCTATCGAAGTGGTTCGTTCTCTCCTTGTTGTAGCTGAGTTATTGCACTCAGCATGCCTGCATGCCGGTCATGTATGACGTATACGTTAGGATGACCCTGTACACCAGAAATCATCAAATTCCTTAGGAACCACAACTAGCTGTCCGTGTTCTCGCTTTCAACGAAAGCGAATGCCATGGGAAGAACTTGATCATTTTTGTTCGTCGCTATTGCGATCGATGTTGGCCTTTGCACTTCGATCGGAATGTGCTATCCACACACAAGATTGGACAGCAGTGCTGGAATGCATTGATGCATGGATCAAAGGCGAAGAATGCTCACTTCAGTACCCTCTTATTTGTCCACTTCGGATGCGTGGAATCTTGAATGTCGACATAAGTGCAGGATTCCTATTTTGTATGACTTCGGATTAGCAGGGAGGTTGTTGTACGAGTCCTCGAACGTACCGAACCTTAATTTCAATGCCTTATGTTTTGCCTCTACACCTTGGCATAGCTGACTGTATACTGAAACCTTGCTTCAATCGCCCGAATGATGGATCGTGGTTCAAAATCTAGATTATCCACGATCTCACCGTACATGAGGTTCGCGATGAAGTCTGATGACATGTTCCTGTGGAACTACACTGACTCAATGACGACACATATATGAGGAACCACTATAGAGCACTTTGGTGAGGTGTCCCACTTAGACTGGAATGCATGTACTCACCAAGGGCATCCCTCTATGTCGCACTTCACGTCATAGCATCTTAGGTTAGACTTGGCGATTATGAATGTACGCTGCACCGCCAAGGCCATAATTTGGCCGCCTCCTGCACGGCCTCCTTGCACTTGTACATAACTCCTTGCTTGACCTCGCTCTGGTCATACTCCCACGGCACACGAAAGCCTTCGTTAACAACGAGGTTGTTGAACTGGTATGTGTTCCACTCGGATGGAACCGCCTACTGGTCAACATCCTCGTCGTCGGGTCCTTCATCTTCTGACAATGCCATGTAGTCCTGGTCTTCGAAATCCATCCTTTGCACTAGGGCTTCCAGCTTGTCACCCTCGTCAGCAAACCCACTAGCTTGCCTGACTGAAAGAGCTCCATCCACAGGGTCTTCATCGACCGGATCAGTTACTCCCGGACCTTCAGCCATTGTGTATGCCGCGCTGTGGATGGAGTCCCCAACTTCTTCGGTATCACCGCCCCTTCTTGTTTAGCCGCCGATGCAGAAGTGGACTTGGCTTATGCTTAGATCAGAAGGACCAAATCCTACCGTTCCTCCCTCGCTATGCGTACATATGACTACTGCAACGTCCCAAAATTTGGCTTTTTAAAAATCTTTTGAGTAGTTTAGGTTCCTGAAAAATTTCACCAATTTTATTTGAATTAATAAAGCTTAATTGGGAATTTTCTAAATTAAAAATATTTAATTTGACTAATATAAACATTAATTAAAAAAAACTTGTGTTATTTGGCTTCCTTGTCTTTCAAGGAATTTTTGAGTATTTTCTGAGATTTTTTCGGATTTATTTGTTATTTATTTGACCTCCTTGATTTTTGGCCTCTTATTTTAATTCTGAAAATCAGCATTTTCTCTCTCCTGCCCACATGCTACAGTAAATCACAATTTACTGTTCATCATTACCTCCAGCCGAACCGAACCAGCAGTCCAGAGCGTGTACGCATGCAACTGAAAATTTCAAAATTCGATATCTTTCTCTACGGTGCATATAAAAGCGAACAGTTTGCGCTCACGCGTCCGTCTTGATCTCCTCTTCCAATCCCCTGATTTGGTTTCCTCCAAACCGATCTATTTTCGTCGCAATCTCCAGAAAACCGAGCTCCAACCGAAGTTCTTCTCGTGACTCGCGCCTTCGTCCGACGTCCGCCGGCGAACCGTTTGCGGCGTTGGCTTCGCGTCGTCGCCTCTCGTCATGGTTCCTTCCTCTTCACCCAAAGATCACGAGCACCGTCGGCCATGTCAAGCCATAAAGCGAAACGTGTTCATCGCGTTCCTCGCTTCCTCGGTGAGTTTTCCAAAATCCGATCGCGTCATCTTGTGCCTCGTCAATACCTATTTTTCGCATCTTGTAGATTCAAGTTTCATCCACGTGCACGAGAATCGGCGTTCTCGCCTCTTGTTCGTCGTCCTTCTCCGCCAATTACTCCGCAACCGTTGATCCTCGCCTTCAACTCCACCACCATTGAGTTCGCGTCGCGCGTTCTACGCCGTGCTCACCTCCCTTTTCGCAGAGCATCACCGGAAGTGTTACGCGCGTGAGGCCGCCGTCGTCGGCGTTCTTCGCGTCGCTGCCGTCGCATGGAGCAAAATCTTGATGTCGGATTGCGTCATCATCTCCGGCTCGTCGTTTCCTTTCCGTTTGCCCTTCGCGGCTGCTGGTCCGCCTCCGTTCATCGGCACCTCCATGAACAAGAACCGATGATCCACGTAGTTCTTGTTCATGCTCATGTGTCGATGACGTGGCTTCCTTGCTATTTGGTTTCGGTTCCTCCTTTTTCTCTGTTGATTGCTTTGCTTTTCTTTATATCAAGCAGGTTCATCTTGCTACTACCTTGCTAGCTGCCATATCTTGGCCATCTTCTGCGCCATGCCACCGCCTCTTTGCGTCATGAGCAAGTTCATTATCTTCTTTCTTCTCTAACTTTCTCTGTTATTCTTGATCATTAATTCTTTCTATCTATGACGTTGGACCCAGTATGTCATACAAGATAATAAATATAAGAATCTCTCTCACTTCTATGTAGACCCCACATATTATCCTCTGTTATGATCCAAAGTTGAGGAAGACAATGGATATCATCAGAATATGAGGAAAGAGCAGAGGAATGGAGAAAGGAGGCGGTGGAAGAAGTAGTTAGAGGAAAAAGTAGTTTGAGTCTTTACAATTTCGATGCCCTCATCTGGCACGCAGGCCAGGTACAAGACAACGCTTGTGACAGCTAACGTACTAGGTACGATTACGTTACGATCTGACCCAAGGCTATTTGGCCCATTCGGTATCCGAAAAGCGAGTGTTGGGCTTCTTGGTCCTACGACCCACTCCCCTCATCTCTTCCTTTCGCGCTGAGTCAACCATGGGCGTGACATTGCCCCTCTCTCCAGTTTCAGCTTGTCCCCAAGCTACAGCATATGGGTATCGGTCTTGCAGATCATCCAAGTCTTCCCATGTTGTTGTTGTCGGAGCATTTGATCCCGACCATTGGACTTCGACTTGTGTAGTTGTTTTGGAACCGTTCTCGAGTCGATGACGCATCACCCCGATAGGAACTTCGAAGGTCATCGGTTGAACACGGAGTTCGGTTTGTACCATCAGAAGGGTGGACCGCCTTCTTAAGGCCGGATACATGAATCACGGGATGAATAGATGATGTAGTCGGCAGTAGAAGTTTATATGCTACTGGACCAATCTTCTTCTCAACCTGAAAAGGTCCAAAGAATCGAAATGCTAGTTTTTTATTAGCTCGAGTTGCAATTGAACTCTGAATGTATGGCTGAAGCTTCAAATATACCCAATCCCCTTCCGAAAGGATCTCTCAGATCTTTTTGTATCTGCTTGGATTTTCATGCGCTGATTAGCCCGATTAAGATGCTGCTTCAGTAACTCTGTCATGATTTTCCTTTCTTTCAACCAATCCGACAACTCGTGGCTCCGACAAATTCTTTGTTGTTTTGATTCCAAAGTGGCGTGAAATGTGGCGTAAAGGACTTCAAAGGAGTCTTACCAAGAGTGGAGTGTAATGCGTATTGTACCAATATTCCGCAAGTGCCAACCAATTGAACCACTTACTTGGACATGCATGAACGAAACAGCGTAGATATGTTTCAACACATTGATTCACACATTCAGTTTGCCCATCCGTCTGCGAATGATATGCCGAACTCATCCTGAGTTGTGTTTGGGCTGCCCGAAATAAATCCTTCCATAATAGACTGGTAAACACCCGGTCTGTAACAGCCCCAAGTTTATAAACAGTAATAAAATGCTTTATGAACAGTAATGAGGTAATGTTCATAGCATTACTGTTCATTTCTACACTTTGGGCGACATGTTACAAATTAAAAACCTTCCTTTTAGCCAAAACCCTAAAGAACCATTTGAAGTCTTAAAGGAATACAAGATAGAACTTGTATTATGACTGGAAGCATTTTATTAAAGCCTAGATAAATTATCTTGGCTAAAAATATTTTGTTGCATTTTAGAAATTATTTGGGCTCAAAGAAAAATTTATTGTTTTTAAATAAATATTTTATTTGAAATAAATATTTATGTATTTTACAAAGTGAAAATGTGGTTTATAAAATTTATCTGGGAAATATGTTATCCTAGTAACTTCCAGTAAAAATTTCATGATTTTATAAATTTATTTGCTATTTTTAAAAGCCCAGTCAAACCTTAAAGCTTTTGAATGAGTTACAGTCAACTAAACGGTCCAAATCCAAACCTAATCTTGCTGCGATTCGGACCACGTGTCTTGGTCAACCCAATCGACTTGGTTCTTGGCTCGATCACGTTAGGCGCGAGCCCAAAACTCCCGTGATATGAACGGTTGATCTTTATAACAGCCCCAAGTTTATAAGCGATAATAAAATGCTTTATGAGCGATGTGAGGTCTTGTTCATAGCATTCTTTATTCATGTTTACACTTTGAGCAACATGTTACCAATTAAAAACTGCCTTTCTAGCCAAAATCCTAAAGAACCATTCAAAGTCTTAAAGGAATACAAGATAGAACTTGTATTATGGTAGGAAGCATTTTTATTAAAGCCTAGATAAATTATCACGGCTAAAAGTATTTTTGTTGCATTTTAGAAATTATTTGGGCTTAAAGAAAAATTTATTGTCTTTAAATAAATATTCTCGATGCAAATGAATATTTATGTATTTTACAAAGTGAAAATGTGGTTTATAAAATTTATCAGGAAATATATCATCGGTAGCTTACGATAAAAGTTTCATCATTTTACAAATTTATTTGCCATTTTAAAAGCCAGTCAAACCTTAAAGCATTTGAATAAGGTTTGGTCAACTAAACCGGTCCAAATCCAAACTCAACATTTGTGCGACCGGTCTCATGTGATTTGGTCCAACCGAATCAAATTGGTGCTGCCCGATCACGTTCGAGCGCGAGCGACATCCACGCGTGATGCGAGCCGTCGATCTTCAATCGAGCAGGCGAGCTCACGATATCATGAGACGTCCACGTGTATACTTTAATCTCCACCGTTGGATCTTGATCTAACGAGAGAGATCAGTGTGTGCAATCGGACAACTCCGGATCCCTATTCAATCTCCACCGTTCGTTCTCGATCCAACAGCGCACCTCTTTTCATTTTAAACTTAAAGGCTCGTCTTTATCTAAGCCGTTAGATTTAAATCCTACGGCTATTCCTTTTTACCGCGTGTTTTAAAGCCCGCGCTCCTCTGGGCCGCTAGATCTTCATCATGTGGTCCAGATTAGTGTATGCATTCGGACGACTCCGGATCCCCTCACGATCGCAGCCGTTCATTCTTGATCTAACGGCGTCGCTTATTTCAATTTGAAATCAGAGTCGCGCGATTATATGGGCCCTTGGATTTAAATCCTACGGCGCTCCTTTTTGACCGTGGGCCTTTAAAGCCCAAATTCGGTTGATCGTTGGATTTCAATCGTAAGGTCCATATGAGTGTATGCAATCGGACCATCGGTTCAATTCTCCATCGACCGTAGAAATCAAATCCAGCGGTGTTGTGCCATCGCATTTAAGCGGGCGGCGTGTATTCTTTTAGGCGATCGTTGGATTTTAATCCAACGTCTCTCTTTGAAAGCGGAGCCCCGGAGCCTTCGGGATTTCGTTTAGATCTCGATCGATCGATCTAGATCGTGCGGTCCATATTAAATGATACCGATTCAAATCATTTAATCTCTCTATTTATCACGACCGCCCATTTCCAATCGGACGGTGACATTCGTTGAGCATTTGTGAAGCACGTGCGGCTGAGAATGACAATGGGACCCACATGTAAGAGTATGCTTATCTTCTTCCCTCTCTCTCAGCACGCAGATTTCTCTGTAAATAGAGGAGAGGATTTATCCCAAAGTTTTTGCAACTAATTTTTGGGATAATTAGCCTAAATGGACACCTCATCAACTCTAGATCATTCCCTCTTGATCTGTAGCTCAACATCCATATATAAACCCTAGCTTTTGGGTGCAGACCATTGTTGACCACTGAAGCTCACTTTCTTCCTTCTTTGTCGATGGAGTTCTTGCTCCTATCCTTTGCTTATCCATCCTTAAGCCTGGTTTTACCTGCATTAAAGATTTGGTATCTTTTGCAGGTTAAATCAGACTTGATCTCTCTGTTGATCAACCTCAAATTTTCAGAGTTCTTGGTATCTTTCCATACTGGTAAGCCAAAAACCCTAGTTTCGACATCTTGAGCATCTTAAGAACCTTAGAAGCTGCTGTGAATCATTCTTTTAAGCATCAGTAGCTTGATCTTGCTTCAAACTGAAAATTTGTTATTCTAGCTTTTGGTCTTTTGTGTCATTTTAAGACCTAGGGTTTCTCCTGTCGACTTGTTATCGATTAGGTCTAAACTAAACCCTAGTAGCTTAACAAGTTGTTCTTTTCATTCTTGTATCATCTCTTTAGATTGTTAGCGAGAGGTTTGCCTCTGTTCTTTGTGTCGGTTTACAGACAATACAAATCTTCTTTAGTTTTGGTAGTCTAAGCTGATTTAGGTTAGATTGGGTTTAACTTAGGATGTTAATTATCCTAAAAGATCTTCTTGAGTTTCATTTTGAATCTTTGCGTGATCAGTTTCCTTTTCCCCAAAATCTAGAACACATCTGTTTCTATTATTTTCAAAATCAAAACTAGAACTTTGAACTAAACCCTAGTTTACGTCTTTCAAAACCGTAGGTTCTAAAATGGGTTATTATCACTATTAGGGTAAATATAACTTAAGCATCTTTATTAATCATGCATTTCTTTATTGATCATGCCATTTCGATAATTTATACTAGTTGTCGTTTTGGTATTTATTGGATTTTATTGCTTCTTTTAGAATCTGGTTCTCTGAAGCTTTTGATCATATACGAACAACTTTGAGCACATGCAAGGGTCTATTACTATCAAGGCAAGCATCCTCTTTGCACCATATTGATCCCAAATTTTATACATTAGATTTGTCTAAATTCGGTGACAATCTGTGCATGCTATTTTTCGAAAATACAAATTTTGATCTCATTAGTAGTTAGCTATGACCAAACATGATGGATTACCTCAAATTGTCACTATACACTTAACCCTAGCTCGATCTTGTATATTATAACCTTTATTTTCAGATTTGGCTTAGACATGCGATCTAGAGATTGTAGGGTTTGACAAGCATATCTTGTCAAACATGGGAATCTAAATGAACTCTTGTTATTTTAAACTCTTTGTCAGTTTCTTTAAATCAGTCTTGTATTTGAAATTCAAATTGATCTGGACAAGAGGAAGCTAGTGATGGTGCTTTTGTGCAGAGATGGGTTTTGTGGTGGACTTGTCAGGGTTAATTAAGGACCGAACTCGACTATTCGGTTCAAGTCCCCACGTACTTCCACATGCGAGTGTATGGGCGTATTTGTTTGGTTAAGTAAAATGTTGAGACTATTGAGTTGGAAACAGGAGAGTAAGGATATGTGTATTGACCTTGTATGGCATAGATGCTTGGAGTCGCGAGGACTGCGTTTTATGCCATGTGAGCTTTGTATGTCGATGTCGGATGTTCTTAGGAGGGTGAGGCGTATATGTGCCTCGTCGCATATCACGATACCTTAATAGTGCCGATAGCATTCTACTATGGGTAGGAACCCAATTCGCATTGAATTGTTTGGATCGGCATTCTGACGCAACATGTGTGCCCGGTTAGCGGATGCTATCGATCGTTGTTTAAGCGGGATCGGTTCACACATGGGGTCCAACTCAATAGTGTTGGCTTGTTGAAAAATACCAAATCTTAGCTTCCCGGTCGGCATACCAAAGGAAGTGTGTCATCATTCGGAGGCATCAGAAGACAACGAAACTAGCTAAGTCATGTGGGTAAAGATGTACACCTGCGAGGTATAAAGCTGCTCGAATAGCCGTGTCCACGGTCATGGGCGATAACTTGAATTGATGTCACTGTATAGAATTTTTGATTTTCAAAAATCTGGTTTTGGTTTATTTTCGGTTTGCATGAGGAATCATGCCTTTGTCTGTTTACTTTTATGTCATTTACTTACTGTTTTAAGCAAACTTTGATTTATTAAATTGCTTTATCAAAAGTTAGCCTTTGTAGGTTAAGATGTATCGCTTTATGCAAATTTGAACCTTTATACCTTCTGTTGTAACCTTATGCATATAACAATTCTATTCCTTTGGTTAGGCTCTAATCAACACTTCATTTTAATAGTTTGTGTAAGACTTGTGAGTACCTTCCGTACTCAGGTGCTATCCCCTATGGTTGCGGTGAGGGCGGCTTTCTTTATGAAGTACCGTTAGCGCCGATCGGTGGCGCTAACGAGTAACGCTACTTCTTTCCTCCACGCAATTGCCTGCGGGTGGATGAGGCCATTGGTGGACATTTTCCGTTTATTTTGCTTCTGCTGTATACTGTTAAAGTGACCAAGTCACTTAATATTGTAGTACTAATAGAATGATGTAACCTTATGTTTAATTATATCAATGTATGGTGGTATGTGTTTGATGCAATGTTGATGAAGGATATATATGCAATGGTCGTTGATCCTGGGAACCATTGTGAATCATATATATCCGGGAATCCTGTTTACTAGATCTGTCATTTGTTAAATTTATATCTTTAGCATGGTTTTTAATAAAGGCGTCTTGTTCCTTCATTAACAATTGTGCTCTGATATGAATTTAATTAGTAACATTTCCAATAGCAGGGGTCCTCACGGCGTTGGTATCGAGCATCGTTGCTGTAGGTTAGAAGTAGCATGGCGAAGTTGTTAGAGAGTCTTCTAATAAAACTATTTTCAAGCAGTAGTATAATTTTGAAAGTTTAAGTATGACATTTTTATTTCTTATCCTCCTTAATGTCACTTCTTGCCCAACTTTCTGTTGGTTTATTTAAAAGTGAATTGTTTCTTATCTGTCTTTTGGCCTATAGATGAGCGGTTGGTACTTGGTCAAGGAGACTCGAGTGAAGATGTTGATGGGTTCCCGACCTTACTTCGGGACATGATGTGGCGCTCAATTTCACCTATCGGCGGGTATGCCATTTATCGGCGAGATCGAGGACCGGGGATGGAGAGTACCGTGCCTTCATCAACGTCATTGCTAGGCATGTAGTGGCGGTGTTCCCTCATCGTGTCCAAGCACTTGCCACCTGCGAGGCTATGGCGGTTCGGGAGGTGCGAGTAGGATGATGAGCCTTCTTCGTCATGATTTGTGGAATTGTCTCAACCACCCTCGACCACTTCCCGAATCAGGTCCTACCTCAAGTGAGCATGTTCGCGAGATACGAGTTTGGCGAAGACCCTCGAGTGCGGCGGTTGTCGAGGATGGTCCGCATCATGGACCAAATCCATCGCCGTCTTGTGAGGGAGCGTGGGAAACTTCGGCATCGCCTTAATGAGGCCCAGAGTACGCTTCTTGGAGTCAACATGAACGCGTTCCTCGTAGCGTGCTTTATGGTGACAACGAGACCTCCCCTTCTTCTTGCACCACCTCTTTACCGACTTCGAAGTGGCGGGTGCGTACTGTTTATGGACAAGTGCGCAAGCCGGATATTGCGAGCTTTCCTCGCACTCTGCGGATGCACCTCACGGAGGTCATCGACCATTGGGTTCCCGGGCGTCTCATTAGCCGTTGGATCTGTTGATCTTGGTTCCCCGGAGCTCATCTTTTGAATGAGTTTCCGGTGAACTTTAGCAGGGATCTTTACGCTAGCACCTCGGCGATGAATCCTCGTGGTTGAGTGTCTTTCAATCTAGTAGTTGTCCATCAATAAATAAATGTAATAGGCGTAGCATTTTATGCAGTATGTAAGTTTGACTTTTGGATTGTAAGATGGTTGTTTGGCCAACTCCTATATGGTACATGTCGAAACTTTTGTCTGCTTATATGAAGTTTCTGTTTGTTGGTGTTAACTTGAATGCATGACATGACATGATGCATTATATGTACAATATTTGTTTCTTTCTGATTGTGACCTTGTTCGCTTTGCCGAGTTTGTCCTTGTTATATTGTTAACCATGGTTTGGTGCAGGATGGCAGGACCTACCACTCGTGCTCGAGCGCAACAAGGAAGAGGATTTCATCTTGGTTCCCCATTCTCGGGAGGGCCAGCGAACCATCCAGTTCCTGAGGCCCGCAAGGTGGTCCTCAAGAAGAGGAGCTTCCTCCACCACCTTCAATGGCCGGCGTGCTCATGCAAATTGGCGCAACCGGATAGACCAGACGCGCATCTTGGAGCGGTGCGCGCAATACTTCTTCTCCTATTGCACCAATTGTCGAGTCGGAGGCCACCATGTGCGGGGTAGTCTTGCGACTTTGGCGGACTAACCGCGGTGTTCTCGATTCTCGAGGATCCTATGGAAGGCGAGGATTGGCCGGACCATTGAGAAGAAGCTTTTGATTGCTCAATGCTCAGAGGAAAAGGTTCTTTGCCAGCTATCATTTCGATGGGCGGCTAGCATATGGTGGGATAATCTTCTTGCCATTCGACTGCTTTGGACATGTCCCTACTTAGGATGAGTTCGTGGAGGCTTTCGCGAAGCTCATATTCTGAGGAGTAATCATGATCAAGCAACAAGAATTTCGCTCTCAAGCAGAGCGAAAGTGCGTGACCGAGTATCTGCATGAGTTCAATTTCCTTGCGGATATGCCCACGATGGCGTTTATTGACCTTCGTCGTCGAAACCGGTTCTTGAATGGGCTATCGAAGAATTGCAGATGGCGGTGGCTTTGCATGACTTGAAATTTCTCTCATTTGGTCAATAAAGCCATTGTGGCGAGAGTAAGAGTAAGGCGTTGGAGGAGTCGGCGCAGCGGCAATGGACTTCACGGTTTGCTCTGGTGGCGACTCACAAGGCCTCGCATGTGGTTGCCTAGACCACCGCGAGCACCGGCTCCATTTTCACCAAGGCGGCGGTGTTTGCCCCTCGCCCATCCCTCCCGGGTCGATCGAGAATCGGTGGAAATCAGCCCATACATTAACAATGTTAATCTTGGGGTTATCTGTTTTCATTGTGGTCGTCAGGACATTATGCCAACAAGTGTGTGGCAAGCGGCAAGGATTGCCTCTGTTCGACCATATCAACCCACGATCGGCCACCCCTGCGAGGCCACCTATCAAAGCGGTCGGCTCGGTTCGTGGGCATGTGAACGGATCAACTGCTGAAGAAGGGTGATGCACTGAAGTTGTTATGGGTATGCTCCTAGTTAATTTCGGTCCACTCTTTGTTTTATTTGACTCTGGAGCATCTCATTCTTTTATTAGCAATCATTTTTTGTTCAACACGATTAGACATGCATACCCTCCAACCACCTTTTATTATTCAATCACACAGGTGGTCTTTAAAACCGATCGAGATCTGCTAATGGGGTCAACATAACAATCCTTGGGGTAAAGTTTTTAGCAAATCTAATTGTGATTGACTCTAAAGGGTTGGGCGTTATTTTGGGTATGGATTGGTGTCCAGAACAGTGGTCAAATCAATTGTTCCCAACGGTCTATTTCTATGACCAATGTAGACGGCATTCAAGTTGTTTACCATTCCAAAACAGTGGCTCTCATCTTTGTGCTCACCAAGTTGATACCACTCCTCCTTTGGAGTTAGTACCAATTGTGCTGTGAGTATGTTGATGTCTTTCTGAAGACCTTCAAGGTTACCTCGGGCCAGGAAGTGGGTTCGTAATTGAATTAGTTCTGGGCTGCTCCCATATCCGAGTCCTATAGAATGCTGCAATGGTGATTGAGTTAAAGACACAACTTGGAGACTTACTTGACAAAGGTTTCATTCGACCGAGTTCCTCACCTTGGGGATGTCAGGCAATCTTTGTTAAAAGAAAGACAACACTTTACGGATGTGTGTGGATTACCGTCCGTTAAATGAGGTCACCATCAAAAACAAATATCCTCTACCTCGAATTGATGATCTTTTTGATCGGTTGGTTGGTGCCGCGTCTTTTCAAAGATTGATTTGCGGTCGGGCTATCATCAAATCAAGGTTAGGGCGGAGGACATTCCTAAAACGACTTTCTCTACTCGTTACGGTTTATCTGAGTATCTTTGTTATGTCCTTTAGTGCGACCAATGCTCCACTTATTTCATGAATCTTATGAATTACGTGTTCATGGAATTCTTGGATAAGTTCGTTATCGTGTTCATTGACGACATTCTTATTTATTCAAGTCGATGAAGACCATGAACAACATTTGAGGCTCGTCTTTGGAAACACTTCGTCGGCATCGACTATATGCTAAGTTCGACAAATGTGCTTTACGGCTCGAGAGGTTGCATTTTTGGGGCATGTGTTATCGAAGGAGGTATCATTTGTCGATCCAAGCAAGGTACAAGATGTACTAAATTGGAAGCCTCCCAAAAGTGTCCCGGAGATTGGAGTTTTCTTGGACTTGCGGGTTATTACAGTAGGTTCATTGAAAATTTCTCCAAGATTGCTAAACCTTTGACTCGGCTCTTGCGAAAGGGAAGAAATTTGAATGGTCGACTAAGTGTGAAGAGAGTTTTGGCTTTTGAGAACTCTCTTGACTAAAGCTCGATTCTTACTCTTAGGATGTTCTTAAGAGCTTGACATTTATTGCGATGCATCTCGCCATGGACTTGGTTGTGTGCTTATGCAAGAAGGCCGAGTTGTGGCATATGCATCCGGCGATTCTTGCCCTCATGAAGTTAATTATCCTACTCATGATTTGGAATTGGTGCCGTGGTCCATGCATTAAAGATTTGGCGACATTACCTCCTTGGTGTCGTTGTGAGATCTATCACGATCATAAAAGCACAAGTACATATTCACTCAATCGATTTGAATATGAGACAAAGAAGATGGCTTGAATTGATCAAGGACTCACGACATGGGTATTCATTATCATCCGGTAAAGCCAATGTTGTGGCGGGCGCTTTAAGCGAAAGTCGCAATGCAGCGCATATCTTCTCTACTGCGGCAATCGACTTGTGTGCTGATTTTGGTAGCTTAAGTCTTGAAATGGTGGGAGCGAGTTTCCTCATTGCGTTGCAAGTGGAGCCTACATTAGAATCCCAGATTCTTGAGGCCCGACGATCGATGCCGAGGTGGCGAAATCAAGGCGAATATGAAAGCGGTAAAGCCAGCGAATTTTACGAAGATGATCGCGATGCGATTCGATATCGCAATCGTTTGGTAGTACTGCGATTACGAATTGAAAAGTCTAATTCTCGAGAAGCTCATAATTCCAAGTTTTCTTTGCATCACAGGAGTACCAAGATGTACCAGATTTGAAGAAAATATTTTGGTGGAGCCAAATGAAGAGGCAAATTACTCGAGATGTTCTTGAATGTGATATTTGCCAAAGGGTTAAAGCGAACATCGAAGCCACCGGTACCCTTCGACCTTTGCCTATTCCACAATGGAAGTGGGAAGAGATTGGTATGGATTTTGTTCTTGGTCTTCCCAAGACTTCCAAGGGATCGATGCCATTTGGGTGATCATCGATCGTTTAACTAAAGTGGCTCATTTTATCCCGTCGGGACCGATTTCAACGGCAAGCAACTAGCGAGCTTTATATGGGTAGAATTGTTTGTCTTCATGGTGTTCCTAAGGTCATTGTTTACGACCGTGGTCCTCGATTCACTTCCATTTTTGGAGTAGCCTTCATCGGACTATGGGGTGAACTCTCTTTCGATCTTGCTTATCATCCCCAAACTAGTGGTCAAGCGAAAGAGTGAATCAAGTAATGGAAGATCTTCTTGAGCCTATGTGCTATCTTATGGCAGGGTAGGAGAAATCTTTGCCATATGTGGAATTTTCCTACAATAATAGCTACCAAGCAAGTATTCAAATGTCACCTTTTGAAGCCTTGTATGGGAGAGCTTGTAGACTCCATTGAATTAGTCCGAGTCGGGTGAAAGATCATTCTTTGGCCCGGACATGGTAAAGGAAGCGAAAGAGCAAGTTAAATGCGATTCGGGATTGTTTAAAAACCGCAGTCTCGTCGGAAGAGCTATCTTGATCATCGCCGTCGTGAATTGAGCTTTGAGGTGGATGACCATGTCTATCTTAAAGTGTCACCCATGAAGGGTACTCATCGTTTTGAGTAAAGGAAAGCTCACACCTCGTTATATCGGACCCTTAGAATAATTGCCAAGCGAGTGTAGCTTACCAATGGAACTACTGAATCACTCTCGTGATGCATGATACTTTTCATGTGTCTCAATTGAAGAAATGCCTTCGTGTTCCTATTGAGGCAGCGCTTATGAGCATCTTAATCTCCAACCTGATCTTTCCTATCAAGAACAACCGATGCGTATCCTCGACACGATGGAGCGCGGGACAAAAATCGTCTTTGTCAAGTTCTTGAAAATTCGATGGGCTAATCATTAGAGGATGAAGCCACTTGGGGCCTTGAAGATCGATGCAGATTGAGCACCCCATCTTTTGTTGTTTAGGACTTTCCTTTGAATCAAGAAAGGAAAGTTTAAACAAAGCAATGTAAACAAAGATGTAATAATAACACTATGTTGTTATGTAAAGTTCTTCTTTGTTATCTTGGAAGAAACCAAGACAACGGATGTTGAATTCCTTTATAAATCATTTCTAGTTCACTTCTTTCTAATCTTTAACTTGTCCCAAATCTAGGGGCGAGATTTTTTAAGGGGGTAGGTTTGTAACAGCCCCAAGTTTATAAACAGTAATAAAATGCTTTATGAGCAGTAATGAAGTCTTGTTCATAGCATTCTTATTCATGTTTACACTTTGAGCGACATGTTACCAATTAAAACACGCTTTCTAGCCAAAATCCTAAAGAACCATTCAAAGTCTTAAAGGAATACAAGATAGAACTTGTATTATGATAGGAAGCATTTTATTAAAGCCTAGATAAATTATCTTGGCTAAAAGTATTTTGTTGCATTTTAGAAATTATTTGGGCTTAAAGAAAAATTTATTGTCTTTAAATAAATATTCTCGATGCTGAAATGAATATTTATGTATTTTACAAAGTGAAAATGTGGTTTATAAAATTTATCTGGAAATATATCATCCCAGTAGCTTACGATAAAAGTTTCATGATTTTACAAATTTATTTGCCATTTTAAAAGCCAGTCAAACCTTAAAGCATTTGAATAAGGTTTGGTCAACTAAACGGTCCAAATCCAAACTCAACATTTGTAGCGACCGGTCTCATGTGATTTGGTCCAGCAGAATCAAATTGGTGCAGCCCGATCACGTTGAGCGCGAGCGACATCCGCAGCGTGATGCGAGCGTCGATCTTCAATCGAGCGGGCGAGCTCGCGGTATCATGAGCGTCACGTGTATACTTTAATCTCCACCGTTGGATCTTGATCTAACGGCGAGATCGATGTGTGCAATCGGACAACTCGGATCCCTATTCAATCTCCACCGTTCGTTCTCGATCCAACAGCGCACCTCTTTTCATTTTAAACTTAAAGGCTCGCTTTATACGAGCGTTAGATTTAAATCCTACGGCTATTCCTTTTACCGCGTGTTTTAAAGCCCGCTCCTGCGGGCGTTAGATCTTCATCGTGTGGTCAGTTAGTGTATGCATTCGGACGACTCGGATCCTCACGATCGCGACCGTTCATTCTTGATCTAACGGCGTCGCTTATTTCAATTTGAAATCGAGGCGCGCGATTATATGGGCCCTTGGATTTAAATCTCTGGCGCTCCTTTTTGGCCGTGGGCCTTTAAAGCCCAAATTCGGTTGATCGTTGGATTTCAATCGTAAGGTCCATATGAGTGTATGCAATCGGACCATCGGTTCAATTCTCCATCGGCATCGTGAAATCAAATCCAACGGTGTAGTGCCATCGCATTTAAGCGGGCGGCGTGTATTCTTTTAGGCGATCGTTGGATTTTAATCCAGCGTCTCTCTTTGAGCGAGCCGGAGCCTTCGAGTTCGTTTAGATCTCGATCGATCGATCTAGATCGTGCGGTCCATATTAAATGATACCGATTCAAATCATTTAATCTCTCTATTTATCACACGACGCCCATTTCCAATCGGACGGTGACATTCGTTGAGCATTTGTGAAGCACGTGCGGTGAGAATGACAATGGGACCCACATGTAAGAGTATGCTTATCTTCTTCCCTCTCTCTCGGTAGCATGATTTCTCTGTAAGCAGAGGAGAGGATTTATCCCAAAGTTTTTGCAACTAATTTTTGGGATAATTAGCCCTAAATGGACACCTCATCAACTCTAGATCATTCCCTCTTGATCCGTAGCTCAACATCCATATATAAACTGAGCTTTTTGGAGCTTGTGAGACCAGGTTTATTAAACTTGTAATACTTAACCTTCCACTGGTTCTAGTATCACAAATAGAATAATCCGCGTCTCGATGAACATGTGCCTCCCAGAACAAGCGACACATACATCAATTCCAAGCATGCATCATTTCCATACAACGAGGTATAACAAGTCTACCAAAGACATACAATATAAGTTATTACAACACGGTAACCGGCCAAATGACATAAGTAGCAAATAGATAACAATGGAAGCAAAGTTGCCATAAGATGGCTTAAACCAAAAGACGACCAGGTTAGCCACAAAACACCACAGAGCAACCGGGCCAGGCCGCAAGCTAATCGCCCATAAGCGCCACAAAGACAACTCACAAAAGTGAGGTCCATCGGACTCACTATCATCCTCTGCACAACACAAGCAAGCGGTGAGTACAAAAATGTACTCGCAAGACTTCTGAGTAGCAAGCCTATACATAGCTACATGAAAGCGTATTCAAAGGAATGTGGTTATATGGTTCTTTGGGCGCATGAAGCAAGTTTCATTTGCAATATTGTAATAGATTGAGCAATGGTTTGCAAAATCTGTTTTTAATCATTTAAACAACAATGAGTAAACATAAGTAACAAGTATCCACCTAGAAGTGACTTTCCTAAAGCCACCACAACATAGCATGAATCCAGATTCATACCACCATCACCTTCCTTTTAGCCAAAACCTAAAGAACCATTTGAAGTCTTAAAGGAATACAAGATAGAACTTGTATTAGTGGGAAGCATTTTATTAAAGCCTAGATAAATTATCTTGGCTAAAAATATTTTGTTGCATTTTAGAAATTATTTGGGCTCAAAGAAAAATTTATTGTTTTTAAATAAATATTTTATTACAAATAAATATTTATGTATTTTACAAAGTGAAAATGTGGTTTATAAAATTTATAGGAAATATATGTTATCTAGTAACTTCAGTAAATTTCATGATTTTATAAATTTATTTGCTATTTTTAAAGCCAGTCAAACCTTAAAGCTTTTGAATGAGTTAGTCAACTAAACGGTCAAATCCAAACCTAATCTTGTGGCGATTCGGACCACGTGTCTTGGTCAACCCAATCGACTTGGTTGGCTCGATCACGTTAGGCGCGAGCCAAAACTCCGCGTGATATGAACGTTGATCTTTATAACAGCCCAAGTTTATAAGCGATAATAAAATGCTTTATGAGCGGTAATGAGGAGTCTTGTTCATAGCATTCATTCATGTTTACACTGAGACATGTTACCAATTAAAAACACCTTTCTAGCCAAAATCCTAAAGAACCATTCAAAGTCTTAAAGGAATACAAGATAGAACTTGTATTATGGTAGGGCATTTTATTAAAGCCTAGATAAATTATCACGGCTAAAAGTATTTTGTTGCATTTTAGAAATTATTTGGGCTTAAAGAAAAATTTATTGTCTTTAAATAAATATTCTCGATTGAAATGAATATTTATGTATTTTACAAAGTGAAAATGTGGTTTATAAAATTTATCAGGAAATATATCATCGGTAGCTTCTGATAAAAGTTTCATCATTTACAAATTTATTTGCCATTTTAAAAGCCAGTCAAACCTTAAAGCATTTGAATAAGGTTTGGTCAACTAAGGTCCAAATCCAAACTCAACACTTGGCGACCGGTCTCATGTGATTTGGTCCAGCGAGATCAAATTAGTGGCGATCACGTTGGGCGCGAGCGACATCACGGCGTGATGCGGCCGTCGATCTTCAATCGACGAAGCGACTCACGATATCATGCGAGCGTCCGCGTGTATACTTTAATCTCCACCGTGGATCTTGATCTAACAGAGAGATCGTGTGTGCAATCGGACAACTCAGGATCCCTATTCAATCTCCACCGTTCGTTCTCGATCCAACGCACTCTTTTTCATTTTAAACTTAAGGCTCGTCTTTATCTAAGCCGTTAGATTTAAATCCTCACGGCTATTCCTTTTACGCGTGTTTAAAGCCCGCGCTCCTGCGGCGCTAGATCTTCATCATGTGGTCGGTTAGTTATATGCATTGGGCGACTCGGATCCCCTCACGATCGTGGCCGTTCATTCTTGATCTAACGGCGTCGCTTATTTCAATTTGAAATCGAGTCGCGCGATTATATGGGCCTTGGATTTAAATCCTCGGCGCTCCTTTTTGGCCGTGGGCCTTTAGCCCAAATTCGGTTGATCGTTGGATTTCAATCGTAAGGTCCATATGAGTGTATGCAATCGGACCATCGGTTCAATTCTCCATCGACCGTAGAAATCAAATCCAGCGGTGTTGTGCCATCGCATTTAAGCGGGCGGCGTGTATTCTTTTAGCGATCGTTGGATTTTAATCCAACGTCTCTCTGAACGGACCGGGCCCGGGTTTCGTTTAGATCTCGATCGATCGATCTAGATCGTGCGGTCCATATTAAATGATCACAGATTCAAATCATTTAATCTCTCTATTTATCCACGGCCATATTTCCAATCGGACGGTGACATTCGTTGAGCATTTGTGAAGCACGTGCGGTGAGAATGACAATGGGACCCACATGTAGTATGCTTATCTTCTTCCCTCTCTCTAGTGTGATTTCTCTGTAAATAGAGAGAGGATTTATCCCAAAGTTTTGCAACTAATTTTGGGATAATTAGCCTAAATGGACACCTCATCAACTCTAGATCATTCCCTCTTGATCTGTAGCTCAACATCCATATATAAACCCTAGCTTTTGGGTGCAGCCATTGTTGACCATGAAGCTCACTTTCTTCCTTCTTTGTCGAGTGGAGTTCTTGCTCCTATCCTATCCATCCTTAAGCACTGGTTTTACACATTAAAGATTTGGTATCTTTTGCGAGTTAAATCAGACTTGATCTCTCTGTTGATCAACCTCAAATTTTGAGTTCTTGGTATCTTTCCATCTTGGTAAGCCAAAACCTAGTTTAGACATCTTGAGCATCTTAAGAACCTTAGAAGCTGCTGTGAATCATTCTTTTAAGCATCGGTAGCTTGATCTTGCTTCAAGCGAAAAGGCATTATTCTAGCTTTTGAGTCTTTTGTGTCATTTTAAGACCTAGGGTTTCTCCTCGACTTGTTATCGATTAGGTCTAAACTAAACCTAGTAGCTTAACAAGTTGTTCTTTTCATTCTTGTATCATCTCTTTAGATTGTTAGCGGTTTGCCTGCTGTTCTTTATTGTCAGGTTTGCAGACAATACAAATCTTCTTTAGTTTTGGTAGTCTAAGCGATTTAGGTTAGATTGGGTTTAACTTAGGATGTTAATTATCCTAAAAGATCTTCTTGAGTTTCATTTTGAATCTTTGCGTGATGCAGTTTCCTTTTCCCAAAATCTAGAACACATCTGTTTCTTATTTTTTCAATCGAAAACTAGAACTTTGAACTAAACCCTAGTTTACGTCTTTGAAAACCGTAGGTTCTAAAATGGGTTATTATCACTATTAGGGTAAATATAACTTAAGCATCTGTAATCATGCATTTCTTTATTGATCATGCCATTTCGATAATTTATACTAGTTGTCGTTTTGGTATTTATTGGATTTTATTGCTTCTTTTAGAATCTGGTTCTCTGAAGCTTTTGATCATATACGAACAACTGAGCACATACAACGGTCTATTACTATCAAGGCAAGCATCCTCTTTGCACCATATTGATCCCAAATTTTATACATTAGATTTGTCTAAATTCGGTGACAGCCCATGCATATTTTTTTGAAAATACAAATTTTGATCTGTTAGTAGTTAGCTATGACCAAACATGATGGATTACCTCAAATTGTCACTATACACTTAACCCTAGCTGATCTTGTATATTATAACCTTTATTTTCAGATTTGGCTTAGACATGCGATCTAGAGATTGTAGGGTTTGACAAGCATATCTTGTCAAACATAGGAATCTAGCGAACTCTTGTTATTTTAAACTCTTTGTCGGTTTCTTTAAATCAGTCTTGTATTTGAAATTCAAATTGATCTGGACAAGAGGAAGCTAGTGATGGTGCTTTTGTGCAGATTGGGTTTTGTGGTGGACTTGTCGGGTTAATTAAGGACCGAACTCCGACTATTCGATTCAAGTCCCCACGTACTTCCACATGCGGTGTATGGTATTTGTTTGGTTAAGTAAAATGTTGAGACTATTGAGTTGAAGCAGGAGAGTAAGGATATGTGTATTGACCTTGTATGGCATAGATGCAGGTCGGGGCTGCGTTTTATGCCATGTGAGCTTTGTATGTCGATGTCGGATGTTCTTAGGAGGGTGAGGCGTATATGTGCCTCGCATATCGATACCTTAATAGTGCCGATAGCATTCTACTATGGGTAGGGAACCCAATTCGCATTGAATTGTTTGGATCGGCATTCTTGACGCAACATGTGTGCCGGTTAGCGGATGCTATCGATCGTTGTTTAAGCGGGATCGGTTCACACATGGGGTCAACTCAATAGTGTTGGCTTGTTGAAAAATACCAAATCTTAGCTTCCCGGTCGGCATACCAAAGGAAGTGTGTCATCATTCGGAGGCATCGAAGACAACGGCTAGCTTCATGTGGGTAAAGATGTACACCTGCAGGGTATAAAGCATTCGAATAAGTGTCCACGGTCATGGGCGATAACTTGAATTGATGTCACTGTATAAATTTTTGATTTTCAAAAATCTGGTTTTGGTTTATTTTAGGTTTGCATGAGGAATCATGCCTTGTCTGTTTACTTTTATGTCATTTACTTACTGTTTTAAGCAAACTTTGATTTATTAAATTGCTTTATCAAAAGTTAGCCTTTGTAGGTTAAGATGTATCGCTTTATGCAAATTTGAACCTTTATACCTTCTGTTGTAACCTTATGCATATAACAATTCTATTCCTTTGGTTAGGCTCTAATCAACACTTCATTTTAATAGTTTGTGTAAGACTTCTGAGTACCTTCCGTACTCAGGTGCTATCCCCTATGGTTGCGGTGAGGGCGGCTTTCTTTATGAAGTACCGTTAGCGCCCGATCGGGTGGCCTAACGATAACGCTACTTCTTTCCTCCACGCAATTGCTGCGGGTGGATGAGGCCATTGGTGGACATTTTCGTTTATTTTGCCTGCGTATCTTTAAAAGTGACCAAGTCACTTAATATTGTAGTACTAATAGAATGATGTAACCTTATGTTTAATTATATCAATGTATGACTGGTATGTGTTTGATGCAATGTTGATGAAGGATATATATGCAATAGTGGTTGATCACGGGAACCATTGTGAATCATATATATCAGGGAATCCTGTTCTAGATGTCATTTGTTAAATTTATATCTTTAGCATGGTTTTAATAAAGGCGTCTTGTTCCTTCATTAACAATTGTGCTCTGATATGAATTAATTAGTATTCCAATAGCAGGGGTCCTCACGGCGTTGGTATCGAGCATCGTTGCTGTAGGTTAAAGTAGCATGGCAGAAGTTGTTAGAGTCTTCTAATAAAACTATTTTCAAGCGATTAGTATAATTTTGAAAGTTTAAGTATGACATTTTTATTTCTTATCCTCCTTAATGTCACTTCTTAACTTTGTTGGTTTATTTAAAGTGAATTGTTTCTTATCTGTCTTTTGGCCTATAGATGGCGGTTGGTACTTGGTCAAGGAGACTCGGTGAAGATGTTGATGGGTTCCCGCTTGCCGGGACATGATGTGGCGCTCAATTTCACCTATCGGCCGGAGTATGCCATTTATCGGCGAGATCGAGGACCGGGATGGAGAGTCACCGTGCCTTCATCAACGTCATTGCTAGGCATGTAGTGGCGGTGTTCCCCTCGTGTCCAGCACTTGCCACCTGCGAGGCTATGGCGGTTCGGGAGGCGCGAGTAGGATGATGAGCCTTCTTCGTCATGATTTGTGGTTGTCTCAACCACCTCGACCACTTCCCGAATCAGGTCCTACCTCAAGTGAGCATGTTCGAGAATACGGTTTTGGCGAAGACCTCCGGTGCGGCGGTTGTCGAGATGGTCCGCATCATGGACCAAATCCATCGCTTGTCTTGTGAGGTGGAAACTTCGGCGCCTTAATGAGGCCCGAGTACGCTTCTTGAGTCAACATGAACGTTCGTAGCGTGCTTTATGGTGACAACGAGACCTCCCCTGCTGCTGCACCACCTCTTTACCGACTTCGAAGTGGCGGGTGCGTGCTGTTTATGGACAAGTGCGTAAGCCGGATATTGCGAGCTTTCCTCGCACTCTGCGGTGCACCTCTGGAGGTCATCGTACCTGTTGGGTTCCCAGGCGTCTCATGCCGTTGGATCTGTTGATCTTGGTTCCTGGAGCTCATCTTTTGAATGAGTTTCCGGTGAACTTTAAAGGATCTTTACGCTAGCACCTCGGCGATGAATCCTCGTGGTTGAGTGTCTTTCAATCTAGTAGTTGTCCATCAATAAATAAATGTAATGAGGCGTAGCATTTTATGCAGTATGTAAGTTTGACTTTTGGATTGTAAGATGGTTGTTTGGCCAACTCCTATATGTACATGTCAGAAACTTTTGTTTATATGAAGTTTCTGTGGTGTTGGCTTGAATGCATGACATGACATGATGCATTATATGTACAATATTTGTTTCTTTCTGATTGTGACCTTGTTCGCTTTTGCCGAGTTTGTCCTTGTTATATTGTTAACCATGGTTTGGTGCAGGATGACGGGACCTACCACTCGTGCTCGGGCGCAACAAGGAAGAGAATTTCATCTTGGTTCCCCATTCTCGGGAGGGCCAGCGAACCATCCAGTTCCAGGGCCCGCAGGTGGTCTCAAGAAGAGAGCTTCCTCCACCACCTTCAATGGCCGGCGTGCTCATGCAAATTGGCGCAGCCGGATAGACGACAGCGCATCTTGGAGCGGTGCGCGCAGCCGCTCTTCTCTATTGCACCAATTGCCGAGTCGGAGGCCACCATATGCGGTAGTCTTCTTGACTTCGGCGGACTAACCGCCGGTGTTCTCGATTCTCGAGGATCCTATGGAAGGCGAGGTTGGCCGGACCATTGAAGAAGCTTTTGATTGCTCAATGCTCAGAGGAAAGGTTCTTTGCCGACTATCATTTCGATGGGCGGCTAGCATATGGTGGGATAATCTTCTTGCCATTCGGCTTTGGAGACATGTCCCTAGGATGAGTTCGTGGAGGCTTTGCGAAGCTCATATTCTGAGGAGTAATCATGATCAAGCAACAAAATTTCTCGCTCTCAAGCAAGGCGAAAGTGCGTGACCGTATACGCATGAGTTCAATTTCCTTGCGGATATACGATGGCGTTTAGGACCTTCGTAAACCGAACGGTTCTTGAATGGGCTATCGAAAATGCGGATGGCGTGGCTTTGCATGACTTGAAATTTCTCTCATTTGGTCAATAAAGCCATTGTGGCGAGTAAGTAAGGCGTTGGAGGAGTCGGCGCAGCGGCAGTGGACTTCGCGATTTGCTCTGGTGGCGACTCACAAGGCCTCGCATGTGGTTGCCTAGACCACCATGACACCGCTCCATTTTCACCAAGGCGGCGGTGTTTTCGCCCATCCCTCCCAGGTCGATCGGGAATCGGTGGAAATCAGCCCGCCAGTAACAATGTTAATCTTGGGGTTATCTTTTTCATTGTGGTCGTCAGGACATTATGCCAACAAGTGTGTGGCAAGCGGCAGAGATTGCCTCTGTTCGACCATATCAACCGATCGGCCCGGCCCCTGCGAGGCCACCTATCAGCGGTCCGGCTCGGTTCGTGGGCATGTGAACGGATCAACTGCTTGAAGAAGCGGTGATGCACTGAAGTTGTTATGGGTATGCTCCTAGTTAATTTGGTCCGCTCTTTGTTTTATTTGACTCTGGAGCATCTCATTCTTTTATGCAATCATTTCTTTGTTCAACACCATTAGACATGCATACCCTCCAACCACCTTTTATTATTCAATCACACAGGTGGTCTTTAAACCCGTCGAATCTGTTAATAGAGGTCAACATAACAATCCTTGGGGTAAAGTTTTAGCAAATCTAATTGTGATTGACTCTAAAGGGTTGGACGTTATTTTAGGTATGGATTGGTGTCCAGAACGAGGTCAAATCAATTGTTCCCAACGGTCTATTTCTATGACCAATGTAAGCGGCATTCAAGTTGTTTACCATTCCAAAACAGTGGCTCTCATCTTTGTGCTCACCAAGTTGATACCACTCCTCCTTTGGAGTTAGTACCAATTGTGCGTGAGTATGTTGATGTCTTTCTGAAGACCTTCAAGTTACCTCGGGCCAGGAAGTGGGTTCGTAATTGAATTAGTTCTGAGGCTGCTCCCATATCCAGAGTCCCTATAGAATGCACGCAATGGTGATTGAGTTAAAGACACAACTTGGAACTTACTTGACAAAGGTTTCATTCGGCCAAGTTCCTCACCTTGGGGATGTCAGGCAATCTTTGTTAAAGAAAGACAACACTTTACGGATGTGTGTGGATTACCGTCCGTTAAATGAGGTCACCATCAAAAACAAATATCCTCTACCTCGAATTGATGATCTTTTTGATCGGTTGGTTGGTGCCAGCGTCTTTTCAAAGATTGATTTGCGGTCGGGCTATCATCAAATCAAGGTTAGGCGGAGGACATTCCTAAAACGACTTTCTCTACTCGTTACGGTTTATCGAGTATCTTTGTTATGTCCTTTAGTGCGACCAATGCTCGGCTTATTTCATGAATCTTATGAATCTGTGTTCATGGAATTCTTGGATAAGTTCGTTATCGTGTTCATTGGCGACATTCTTATTTATTCAAGTCGATGAAGACCATGAACAACATTTGAGGCTCGTCGAAACTTATCGGCATCGACTATATGCTAAGTTCGACAAATGTGCTTTGGCTCGGAGAGGTTGCATTTTTGGGGCATGTGTTATCTGGAAGGAGGTATCATTTGTCGATCCAAGCAAGGTACAAGATGTACTAAATTGGAAGCCTCCCAAAAGTGTCCAGTTGGAGTTTTCTTGGACTTGCGGGTTATTACAGTAGGTTCATTGAAAATTTCTCCAAGATTGCTAAACCTTTGACTCGGCTCTTGAGAAAGGAAGAAATTTGAATGGTCGACTAAGTGTGAAGAGAGTTTTGGCTTTTGAGAACTCTCTTTGACTAAAACTCGAGTTCTTACTCTTAGGATGTTCTTAAGAGCTTGACATTTATTCGATGCATCTCGCCATGGACTTGGTTGTGTGCTTATGCAAGAAGGCCGAGTTGTGGCATATGCATCCGGCGATTGCGCCCTCATGAAGTTAATTATCCTACTCATGATTTGGAATTGGCTGCGTGGTCCATGCATTAAAGATTTGGCGACATTACCTCCTTGTGTCGTTGTGAGATCTATCACGATCATAAAAGCACGAAGTACATATTCACTCAATCGATTTGAATATGAGACAAAGAAGATGGCTTGAATTGATCAAGGACTACGACATGGGTATTCATTATCATCGGTAAAGCCAATGTTGTGTGACGCTTTAAGCGAAAATGCATGATACAGCATATCTTCTCTACTGCGACAATCGACTTGTGTGCTGATTTTGGTAGCAAGTCTTGAAATGGTGGGAGCGGGTTTCTCGGCTGCGTTGCAAGTGGAGCCTACATTAGAATCCAGTTCTTGAAAAAGCGATGCGAGGTGGCGAAATCAAGGCGAATATGAAAGTAAAGCCAGCGAATTTTGAAGATGATCGCGATGCGATTCGATATCATGTCGTTTGGTAGTACTGCTGATTACGAATTGAAAAGTCTAATTCTCGGAAAGCTCATAATTCCAAGTTTTCTTTGCATCTGGAGTACCAAGATGTACAGGATTGAAGAAAATATTTTGGTGGAGCCAAATGAAGAGGCAAATTGCTCGGTATGTTCTTGAATGTGATATTTGCCAAAGGGTTAAAGCTGAACATCTGAAGATTGGTACCCTTGACCTTTGCCTATTCCACAATGGGAGTTGGTATGGATTTTGTTCTGGTCTTCCCAAGACTTCAGGGATCGATGCCATTTGGGTGATCATCGATCGTTTAACTAAAGTGGCTCATTTTATCCGTCGGGACCGATTTCAACGGCAAGCAACTAGCGAGCTTTATATGGGTAGAATTGTTTGTCTTCATGGTGTTCCTAAGGTCATTGTTTAGCCGTGGTCTCGATTCACTTCCCATTTTGGAGTAGCCTTCATCGGACTATGGGGTGAACTCTCTTCGATCTTGCTTCATCCCCAAACTAGTGGTCAAGCGAAAGAGTGAATCAAGTAATGGAAGATCTTCTTGAGCCTATGTGCTATCTTATGGCAGGGATGGAGAAATCTTTGCCATATGTGGAATTTTCCTACAATAATAGCTACCAAGCAAGTATTCAAATGTCACCTTTTGAAGCCTTGTATGGGAGAGCTGTAGAGACTCCATTGAATTAGTCAAGTCGGGTGAAAGATCATTCTTTGGCCCGGACATGGTAAAGGAAGCGAAGAGCAAGTTAAATGCGATTCGGGATTGTTTAGCCTGCGAGTCTCGTCGGAAGAGCTATCTTGATCATCGCCGTCGTGAATTGAGCTTTGAGGTGGATGACCATGTCTATCTTAAAGTGTCACCCATGAAGGTACTCATCGTTTCGGAGTAAAGGAAAGCTCACACCTCGTTATATCGGACCCTTAGAATAATTGCCAAGCGGTGTAGCTTACCAATGGAACTACGAATCACTCTCGGCGATGCATGATACTTTTCATGTGTCTCAATTGAAGAAATGCCGTGTTCCTATTGAGGCAGCGCTTATGAGCATCTTAATCTCCTTTGATCTTTCCTATCAAGAACAACCGGTCGTATCCTCGACGATGGAGCGCGAGGACAAGAAATCGTTGTCAAGTTCTTGAAAATTCGATGGGCTAATCATTCAGGATGAAGCCACTTGGGGCCTTGAATCGATGCAGATTGAGCACCCCCATCTTTGTTGTTTAGGACTTTCCTTTGAATCAAGAAAGGAAAGTTTAAACAAAGCAATGTAAACAAAGATGTAATAATAACACTATGTTGTTATGTAAAGTTCTTCTTTGTTATCTTGGAAGAAACCAAGACAGAGATGTTGAATTCCTTTATAAATCATTTCTAGTTCACTTCTTTCTAATCTTTAACTTGTCCCAAATCTAGGGCGAGATTTTTTTAAGGGGTAGGTTTGTAACAGCCCCAAGTTTATAAACAGTAATAAAATGCTTTATGAGCAGTAATGAGAGTCTATTCATAGCATTCACTATTCATGTTTACACTTTGACGACATGTTACCAATTAAAACACGCCTTTAGCCAAAATCCTAAAGAACCATTCAAAGTCTTAAAGGAATACAAGATAGAACTTGTATTATGATAGGAAGCATTTTTATTAAAGCCTAGATAAATTATCTTGGCTAAAAGTATTTTGTTGCATTTTAGAAATTATTTGGGCTTAAAGAAAAATTTATTGTCTTTAAATAAATATTCTCGATGCAAAATGAATATTTATGTATTTTACAAAGTGAAAATGTGGTTTATAAAATTTATCTGAAATATATCATCGGTAGCTTGATAAAAGTTTCATGATTTTACAAATTTATTTGCCATTTAAAAAGCCAGTCAAACCTTAAAGCATTTGAATAAGGTTTGGTCAAGCTAAGTCCAAATCCAAACTCAACACGTAGCGACGGTCTCATGTGATTTGGTCCAGCCAGATCAAATTGGTCAGCCCGATCACGTTGAGCGCGAGCGACATCCAGCGTGATGCGAGCGTCGATCTTCAATCGAGCAGGCGAGCTCACGATATCGCGAGCGTCACGTGTATACTTTAATCTCCACCGTTGGATCTTGATCTAACGGCGAGATCGATGTGTGCAATCGGACAACTCGGATCTATTCAATCTCCACCGTTCGTTCTCGATCCAACGGCGCACCTCTTTTCATTTTAAACTTAAAGGCTCGCTTTATCGGCGTTAGATTTAAATCCTACGGCTATTCCTTTTACCGCGTGTTTTAAAGCCCGCTCCTCCGGCGTTAGATCTTCATCGTGTGGTCAGTTAGTGTATCGGGACGACTCGGATCCTCTCACGATCGCGACCGTTCATTCTTGATTGGCAAGCTACGGCAATTTGAAATCGGGCGCGATTATATGGGCCCTTGGATTTAAATCTCTGCTCCTTTTTGAGTGGGCCTAAAGCCCAAATTGGTTGATCGTTGGATTTCAATCGTAAGGTCCATATGAGTGTATGCAATCGGACCATCGGTTCAATTCTCCATCGGACGTGAAATCAAATCCAGCGTGTAGTGCCATCGCATTTAAGCGGGCGGCGTGTATTCTTTTAGGCGATCGTTGGATTTTAATCCAGCGTCTCTTTGAGCGAACCGGGCGCCGGGATTTCGTTTAGATCTCGATCGATCGATCTAGATCGTGCGGTCCATATTAAATGATACCGATTCAAATCATTTAATCTCTCTATTTATCACAACCGCCCATTTCCAATCGGACGGTGACATTCGTTGAGCATTTGTAAGCACGTGCGGTGAGAATGACAATGGGACCCACATGTAAGTATGCTTATCTTCTTCCCTCTCTCTGGTAGTGATTTCTCTGCAGCGAGGAGAGAGATTTATCCCAAAGTTTTTGCAACTAATTTTTGGGATAATTAGCCTAAATGGACACCTCATCAACTCTAGATCATTCCCTCTTGATGCGTAGCTCAACATCCATATATAAACTGAGGCTTTTTGGAGCTTGTGAGACCAGGTTTATTAAACTTGTAATACTTAACCTTCCACGGTTCTAGTATCACAAATAGAATAATCCGTCTCGATGAACATGTGCCTCGAACAAGCGACACATACATCAATTCCAGCATGCATCATTTCCATACAACGAGGTATAACAAGTCTACCAAAGACATACAATAAGTTATTACAACACGGTAGGCCGGCCAAATGACATAAGTAGCAAATAGATAACGTTGAAGCAAAGTTTGCCATAAGATGGCTTAAACCAAAGGCGACGGTTAGCCACAAAAACCAGGGCAACCGGCGGACGCCAAGCTAATCGCCCATAAGCGCCGCAGCAACTCACAAAAGTGAGGTCCATCGGACTCACTATCATCCTCTGCACAACACAAGCAAGCGGTGAGTACAAAAATGTACTCCAAGACTTCTGAGTAGCAAGCCTACATAGCTACATGAAAAGCGTATTCAAAGGAATGTGGTTATATGGTTCTTTGGGCGCATGAAGCAAGTTTCATTTGCAATATTGTAATAGATTGAGCAATGGTTTGCAAAATCTTTTTAATCATTTAAACAGTAAACATAAGTAACAAGTATCCACCTAGAAGTGACTTTCCCTAAAGCCACCACAACATAGCATGAATCCAGTTCATACCACCATCAAGTTTTAATTTTAAAATGGTTGTAGTCTAACTCTTGAAAAGCTTATCCAAGCGTGTCCATAACCTAGGGCCGAGGCTATTGAATAGTTTTAATCCCTGCGGGTGTACCAATGTACCCACACTGGACACAGCCTTTTTGCCAAGCTATTAAGCACTTCCTTTGGTATCTTTGGCACGGCTAAGTCCTCTGAACCCTTTCCAATGGAATATGCTAATCAAGAGAGCGCGCGTATGGGAATCCTTAGTGATCTGCCAGGCGAAATATGGATCACAAGGACCCATCGTGGAGCAAGATACACGACCTCGGCGGGTGTTCTCCTCCTACGTGTCCATGTTGCATATAATCAAATATGCAGCCCACCATGACTCATTAATTGCCACGACCATGCCACTAAGAGAGGTCCATATCCCTCTAGTGTGGTTAGCACGCAATGCTGTAATGCTCGGATAACAGATACTCACAAGTAGTTCGGTCCTTAATTGACGGGCACCATTCCAATCACACCCAAAAGATCACACCATCTTACCATTGTGCCCAAGTCTAAATTGTTTTCATTTTCAGTTTTAGTTTGCAATTTAGACAAAGCACAAGGTGAAATGTACCATAGTAATAGTTTGTGTGATCAAAGTTATCGACAGTCGATAACCGCCCATTTCTACGATAGCTAAGCATGGCTAAGCATGACACGTAAACTACTAAGTGACAAAGGTCCATCCATCGAACCCAAAATCACGACAAGTAACCTAGGCTTGGTGGTAGAGTGATAAACATTTCCTCGATAATGCATCTAGTAGGCAACTACTGACAATAGTTTAAAACAACATAGCAATGCATACATAGAATTTGCAAACAATATATTAGAATTTGAAAATAGTAGGAACAATATGATCAAATGAATGCTCATGCCTTGCACTTGAAGTCTGCAGTCGATGGGTGCTTGTGCTCACTATCAAGATTAATAATATTGTCTTGAACCTAAGGCGAAAAGGCGATAAGCAAATAAGAGCGAAGAACACCAAATAAAACTCCAATAGCAGAGACAACCAAATCTAATGAAATTCACACATGACTAGGAAAGATTTTATAAAGTAGCGAGAACAAAATTACACAATTTGGACTAAGCATGCAAAAGATATAAGCAAAATATCCTTTCTCGACTGCTAACAACCTAATTAATAATTACACTGTTCATGGCGAAATTTTCTAGAAGGATCTAAGGTTTGAAATTTTTATAGTAGGTAGATTATGATATCCTAATAACAGATGTTGGATTTACTAGATTTGGAGTTATGCACATTTCTTGATGATTTTCTAAGGTGCACACATAGCATATTACAATTTCAGAAGCATAAATATGTTTCAAAACTAATTTCTGATGAAGTATACCATGAGGGTTTTCTAGAATTTATTATATATATTTTGCATTTATGAGATAATTACTTGTGCATTTTATAAGTCTTCGAATTTTCTAAATGAAAATAGGTACTAAATCATTAATCAAGGTTTCTTTAATCTTGGACCTACCATCATCTTTATATTAAAATTGGGTTAATAACAAATTTATCAAAGTTGGAATCATTCATTTTGGACATACATAGAGCAAGATATGCACTTTCTAAGTTTTATTCATTTTGGGAATATTCAAAATGGCCAAATCAAGTTATTTCGATTCATAATTTTACACTCTTGAGATTTGCTTAAATCCATTTTATAATAAACTAAAGTGATAACACAATTTATTACTGTTGGAATTATCTAAGCGATTAAAATGAATTAGTTATGAGTTTCTAAAGTTTTACATTTTGATTGCTAAATAAATACTTACGAAATGAACAACCCAAATAAAAGAAAGCAGCGTGGACAACTCCCAACCCTTGATCTAACATCTCGGCTCACGGCGCAACAGGCGCGCTGTGTGAAACCCATTTGAAACCCACGTTGGATCAAGATCCAGCGGCTCACCGAGTGTATGCAGGGCCGGTGCGGTTGCTTGGCCAATCGACGCGGTCGGCGGATGGGCGGTCGAGGCGCACCAACAACGGATTGTCGAGTGCACGATCTCTCGCCATTGATCGCAAGATCGGCGACCGAAATGATCAAGGCATCCGGAGGTCGAATGCACTCGATCAAGCCGCGGATCAAAAATGAGCGGTGGATAAAGATCGTAGTTCAAAGGATCTTGACGCGTGGGACGCGTATCGGTGACTCGAGTCATGCGCGCGATTTAACGTGCCGATTACCACAGGCCCACAAATCGGCGGCGAGAGAATTTCCGACAACGATTAGCCGCCGACACATTAATTAACCAATGATTAGCATTAATGATGTGAGCGATGCGAGATTGAACGAGAGTGATTTAAGGCTATTGGGCCCAGGTGGTGGCTCACGGCGATGATTAAGACACAATTAATAACTAATGATTGGTAATTAATGTGTCCTAATCAAATAGCGAAGGAGGCTCGTGCGTAGGGCCGAAAGTGACTTCAGCGGAATCGCCGTGACCGGCAGCGGTATGAACAAGACCAAATGGATTAGCAATAACACAGCGAATCTAATGGTAGCATTCTCGCCGTGGGGACTAAAGCACGGCTAGCAGGAAGCGAGGAACCCTCATTGCTAAATCAATCGCGATGAGCTCCACTTTGCCAAGCCTAGGATGCGGTGCCAAAGCTTCTAAGGACTAATGAAGCTACCTTAGTGACAAGAAGCTTCAAAGATGGCGGTGCTGATCACGGTGAAAGCTTGCCGGACTTGAAGAAAACCGAGATAGATACAGGCCAAATGAGTGACACGAAGCATCAAAATAGCTTCATAAAGACCCACAAAGCTACATGAGCAAGTAATTTGAAAATGGAGCACTCACTGAGTGAGGAAGAAGATGACCAATTTAGGCGAATTTGAACAAACCAAATTGGACAATTCACGAGAATCAAATCCAAAATTAAGTGAGAAATGTTCAAGGAAGCAAATAGATAAATTAGAGCAAAGAAAGCGTGAAGGAGGACCACTGGAACACCAAGAACACCCAAGGAGCTCCACGGGTCAATAATGGCGATTTGCCATTTTGAGTATTAAGCCCAACAACGTGAGTGAAGCTTGGTGGTGGTCTAAAGACATACCGGGAGGCATTGAGAGTGCTTATAAAGCCATGAAAGCATTAGGGTTTTTACCTCTCCTCTTCTCGGATCTTTTTGTATCGCTTGGATTTTCATGCATTGATGCTTGGAATAAGATCTTTGCTTGAAACTCTGTCATGATTTTCCTTTCTTTCAACCAATCAGACAACTCGTGGCTCAGACAAATTCTTTGTTTTGATTCCAAAGTGGCGTGAAGCATGGCGTAAAGGACTTCAAAGGAGTCTTACCAAGAGTGGAGTGTAATGCGTATTGTACCAATATTCATAAAGTGCCAACCAATTGAACCACTTACTTGGACATGCATGCAACAGCGTAGATATGTTTCAACACATTGATTCACACATTGGTTTGCCCATCCGTGCGAATGATATGCGAACTCATCTGAGTTGTGTTTGGGCTGTAAAATAAATCCTTCCATAATAGTAGTAAACACCCGTCAGTATGCACTTAAGTTTATAACAGTAATAAAATGCTTTATGAGCAGTAATGAGGTAATGTTCATAGCATTCTGTTCATTTCTACACTTTGGGCGACATGTTACAAATTAAAAACCTTCCTTTTAGCCAAAACCTAAAGAACCATTTGAAGTCTTAAAGGAATACAAGATAGAACTTGTATTAGTGGGAAGCATTTTATTAAAGCCTAGATAAATTATCTTGGCTAAAAATATTTTGTTGCATTTTAGAAATTATTTGGGCTCAAAGAAAAATTTATTGTTTTTAAATAAATATTTTATTACAAATAAATATTTATGTATTTTACAAAGTGAAAATGTGGTTTATAAAATTTATAGGAAATATATGTTATCTAGTAACTTCAGTAAATTTCATGATTTTATAAATTTATTTGCTATTTTTAAAGCCAGTCAAACCTTAAAGCTTTTGAATGAGTTAGTCAACTAAACGGTCAAATCCAAACCTAATCTTGTGGCGATTCGGACCACGTGTCTTGGTCAACCCAATCGACTTGGTTGGCTCGATCACGTTAGGCGCGAGCCAAAACTCCGCGTGATATGAACGTTGATCTTTATAACAGCCCAAGTTTATAAGCGATAATAAAATGCTTTATGAGCGGTAATGAGGAGTCTTGTTCATAGCATTCATTCATGTTTACACTGAGACATGTTACCAATTAAAAACACCTTTCTAGCCAAAATCCTAAAGAACCATTCAAAGTCTTAAAGGAATACAAGATAGAACTTGTATTATGGTAGGGCATTTTATTAAAGCCTAGATAAATTATCACGGCTAAAAGTATTTTGTTGCATTTTAGAAATTATTTGGGCTTAAAGAAAAATTTATTGTCTTTAAATAAATATTCTCGATTGAAATGAATATTTATGTATTTTACAAAGTGAAAATGTGGTTTATAAAATTTATCAGGAAATATATCATCGGTAGCTTCTGATAAAAGTTTCATCATTTACAAATTTATTTGCCATTTTAAAAGCCAGTCAAACCTTAAAGCATTTGAATAAGGTTTGGTCAACTAAGGTCCAAATCCAAACTCAACACTTGGCGACCGGTCTCATGTGATTTGGTCCAGCGAGATCAAATTAGTGGCGATCACGTTGGGCGCGAGCGACATCACGGCGTGATGCGGCCGTCGATCTTCAATCGACGAAGCGACTCACGATATCATGCGAGCGTCCGCGTGTATACTTTAATCTCCACCGTGGATCTTGATCTAACAGAGAGATCGTGTGTGCAATCGGACAACTCAGGATCCCTATTCAATCTCCACCGTTCGTTCTCGATCCAACGCACTCTTTTTCATTTTAAACTTAAGGCTCGTCTTTATCTAAGCCGTTAGATTTAAATCCTCACGGCTATTCCTTTTACGCGTGTTTAAAGCCCGCGCTCCTGCGGCGCTAGATCTTCATCATGTGGTCGGTTAGTTATATGCATTGGGCGACTCGGATCCCCTCACGATCGTGGCCGTTCATTCTTGATCTAACGGCGTCGCTTATTTCAATTTGAAATCGAGTCGCGCGATTATATGGGCCTTGGATTTAAATCCTCGGCGCTCCTTTTTGGCCGTGGGCCTTTAGCCCAAATTCGGTTGATCGTTGGATTTCAATCGTAAGGTCCATATGAGTGTATGCAATCGGACCATCGGTTCAATTCTCCATCGACCGTAGAAATCAAATCCAGCGGTGTTGTGCCATCGCATTTAAGCGGGCGGCGTGTATTCTTTTAGCGATCGTTGGATTTTAATCCAACGTCTCTCTGAACGGACCGGGCCCGGGTTTCGTTTAGATCTCGATCGATCGATCTAGATCGTGCGGTCCATATTAAATGATCACAGATTCAAATCATTTAATCTCTCTATTTATCCACGGCCATATTTCCAATCGGACGGTGACATTCGTTGAGCATTTGTGAAGCACGTGCGGTGAGAATGACAATGGGACCCACATGTAGTATGCTTATCTTCTTCCCTCTCTCTAGTGTGATTTCTCTGTAAATAGAGAGAGGATTTATCCCAAAGTTTTGCAACTAATTTTGGGATAATTAGCCTAAATGGACACCTCATCAACTCTAGATCATTCCCTCTTGATCTGTAGCTCAACATCCATATATAAACCCTAGCTTTTGGGTGCAGCCATTGTTGACCATGAAGCTCACTTTCTTCCTTCTTTGTCGAGTGGAGTTCTTGCTCCTATCCTATCCATCCTTAAGCACTGGTTTTACACATTAAAGATTTGGTATCTTTTGCGAGTTAAATCAGACTTGATCTCTCTGTTGATCAACCTCAAATTTTGAGTTCTTGGTATCTTTCCATCTTGGTAAGCCAAAACCTAGTTTAGACATCTTGAGCATCTTAAGAACCTTAGAAGCTGCTGTGAATCATTCTTTTAAGCATCGGTAGCTTGATCTTGCTTCAAGCGAAAAGGCATTATTCTAGCTTTTGAGTCTTTTGTGTCATTTTAAGACCTAGGGTTTCTCCTCGACTTGTTATCGATTAGGTCTAAACTAAACCTAGTAGCTTAACAAGTTGTTCTTTTCATTCTTGTATCATCTCTTTAGATTGTTAGCGGTTTGCCTGCTGTTCTTTATTGTCAGGTTTGCAGACAATACAAATCTTCTTTAGTTTTGGTAGTCTAAGCGATTTAGGTTAGATTGGGTTTAACTTAGGATGTTAATTATCCTAAAAGATCTTCTTGAGTTTCATTTTGAATCTTTGCGTGATGCAGTTTCCTTTTCCCAAAATCTAGAACACATCTGTTTCTTATTTTTTCAATCGAAAACTAGAACTTTGAACTAAACCCTAGTTTACGTCTTTGAAAACCGTAGGTTCTAAAATGGGTTATTATCACTATTAGGGTAAATATAACTTAAGCATCTGTAATCATGCATTTCTTTATTGATCATGCCATTTCGATAATTTATACTAGTTGTCGTTTTGGTATTTATTGGATTTTATTGCTTCTTTTAGAATCTGGTTCTCTGAAGCTTTTGATCATATACGAACAACTGAGCACATACAACGGTCTATTACTATCAAGGCAAGCATCCTCTTTGCACCATATTGATCCCAAATTTTATACATTAGATTTGTCTAAATTCGGTGACAGCCCATGCATATTTTTTTGAAAATACAAATTTTGATCTGTTAGTAGTTAGCTATGACCAAACATGATGGATTACCTCAAATTGTCACTATACACTTAACCCTAGCTGATCTTGTATATTATAACCTTTATTTTCAGATTTGGCTTAGACATGCGATCTAGAGATTGTAGGGTTTGACAAGCATATCTTGTCAAACATAGGAATCTAGCGAACTCTTGTTATTTTAAACTCTTTGTCGGTTTCTTTAAATCAGTCTTGTATTTGAAATTCAAATTGATCTGGACAAGAGGAAGCTAGTGATGGTGCTTTTGTGCAGATTGGGTTTTGTGGTGGACTTGTCGGGTTAATTAAGGACCGAACTCCGACTATTCGATTCAAGTCCCCACGTACTTCCACATGCGGTGTATGGTATTTGTTTGGTTAAGTAAAATGTTGAGACTATTGAGTTGAAGCAGGAGAGTAAGGATATGTGTATTGACCTTGTATGGCATAGATGCAGGTCGGGGCTGCGTTTTATGCCATGTGAGCTTTGTATGTCGATGTCGGATGTTCTTAGGAGGGTGAGGCGTATATGTGCCTCGCATATCGATACCTTAATAGTGCCGATAGCATTCTACTATGGGTAGGGAACCCAATTCGCATTGAATTGTTTGGATCGGCATTCTTGACGCAACATGTGTGCCGGTTAGCGGATGCTATCGATCGTTGTTTAAGCGGGATCGGTTCACACATGGGGTCAACTCAATAGTGTTGGCTTGTTGAAAAATACCAAATCTTAGCTTCCCGGTCGGCATACCAAAGGAAGTGTGTCATCATTCGGAGGCATCGAAGACAACGGCTAGCTTCATGTGGGTAAAGATGTACACCTGCAGGGTATAAAGCATTCGAATAAGTGTCCACGGTCATGGGCGATAACTTGAATTGATGTCACTGTATAAATTTTTGATTTTCAAAAATCTGGTTTTGGTTTATTTTAGGTTTGCATGAGGAATCATGCCTTGTCTGTTTACTTTTATGTCATTTACTTACTGTTTTAAGCAAACTTTGATTTATTAAATTGCTTTATCAAAAGTTAGCCTTTGTAGGTTAAGATGTATCGCTTTATGCAAATTTGAACCTTTATACCTTCTGTTGTAACCTTATGCATATAACAATTCTATTCCTTTGGTTAGGCTCTAATCAACACTTCATTTTAATAGTTTGTGTAAGACTTCTGAGTACCTTCCGTACTCAGGTGCTATCCCCTATGGTTGCGGTGAGGGCGGCTTTCTTTATGAAGTACCGTTAGCGCCCGATCGGGTGGCCTAACGATAACGCTACTTCTTTCCTCCACGCAATTGCTGCGGGTGGATGAGGCCATTGGTGGACATTTTCGTTTATTTTGCCTGCGTATCTTTAAAAGTGACCAAGTCACTTAATATTGTAGTACTAATAGAATGATGTAACCTTATGTTTAATTATATCAATGTATGACTGGTATGTGTTTGATGCAATGTTGATGAAGGATATATATGCAATAGTGGTTGATCACGGGAACCATTGTGAATCATATATATCAGGGAATCCTGTTCTAGATGTCATTTGTTAAATTTATATCTTTAGCATGGTTTTAATAAAGGCGTCTTGTTCCTTCATTAACAATTGTGCTCTGATATGAATTAATTAGTATTCCAATAGCAGGGGTCCTCACGGCGTTGGTATCGAGCATCGTTGCTGTAGGTTAAAGTAGCATGGCAGAAGTTGTTAGAGTCTTCTAATAAAACTATTTTCAAGCGATTAGTATAATTTTGAAAGTTTAAGTATGACATTTTTATTTCTTATCCTCCTTAATGTCACTTCTTAACTTTGTTGGTTTATTTAAAGTGAATTGTTTCTTATCTGTCTTTTGGCCTATAGATGGCGGTTGGTACTTGGTCAAGGAGACTCGGTGAAGATGTTGATGGGTTCCCGCTTGCCGGGACATGATGTGGCGCTCAATTTCACCTATCGGCCGGAGTATGCCATTTATCGGCGAGATCGAGGACCGGGATGGAGAGTCACCGTGCCTTCATCAACGTCATTGCTAGGCATGTAGTGGCGGTGTTCCCCTCGTGTCCAGCACTTGCCACCTGCGAGGCTATGGCGGTTCGGGAGGCGCGAGTAGGATGATGAGCCTTCTTCGTCATGATTTGTGGTTGTCTCAACCACCTCGACCACTTCCCGAATCAGGTCCTACCTCAAGTGAGCATGTTCGAGAATACGGTTTTGGCGAAGACCTCCGGTGCGGCGGTTGTCGAGATGGTCCGCATCATGGACCAAATCCATCGCTTGTCTTGTGAGGTGGAAACTTCGGCGCCTTAATGAGGCCCGAGTACGCTTCTTGAGTCAACATGAACGTTCGTAGCGTGCTTTATGGTGACAACGAGACCTCCCCTGCTGCTGCACCACCTCTTTACCGACTTCGAAGTGGCGGGTGCGTGCTGTTTATGGACAAGTGCGTAAGCCGGATATTGCGAGCTTTCCTCGCACTCTGCGGTGCACCTCTGGAGGTCATCGTACCTGTTGGGTTCCCAGGCGTCTCATGCCGTTGGATCTGTTGATCTTGGTTCCTGGAGCTCATCTTTTGAATGAGTTTCCGGTGAACTTTAAAGGATCTTTACGCTAGCACCTCGGCGATGAATCCTCGTGGTTGAGTGTCTTTCAATCTAGTAGTTGTCCATCAATAAATAAATGTAATGAGGCGTAGCATTTTATGCAGTATGTAAGTTTGACTTTTGGATTGTAAGATGGTTGTTTGGCCAACTCCTATATGTACATGTCAGAAACTTTTGTTTATATGAAGTTTCTGTGGTGTTGGCTTGAATGCATGACATGACATGATGCATTATATGTACAATATTTGTTTCTTTCTGATTGTGACCTTGTTCGCTTTTGCCGAGTTTGTCCTTGTTATATTGTTAACCATGGTTTGGTGCAGGATGACGGGACCTACCACTCGTGCTCGGGCGCAACAAGGAAGAGAATTTCATCTTGGTTCCCCATTCTCGGGAGGGCCAGCGAACCATCCAGTTCCAGGGCCCGCAGGTGGTCTCAAGAAGAGAGCTTCCTCCACCACCTTCAATGGCCGGCGTGCTCATGCAAATTGGCGCAGCCGGATAGACGACAGCGCATCTTGGAGCGGTGCGCGCAGCCGCTCTTCTCTATTGCACCAATTGCCGAGTCGGAGGCCACCATATGCGGTAGTCTTCTTGACTTCGGCGGACTAACCGCCGGTGTTCTCGATTCTCGAGGATCCTATGGAAGGCGAGGTTGGCCGGACCATTGAAGAAGCTTTTGATTGCTCAATGCTCAGAGGAAAGGTTCTTTGCCGACTATCATTTCGATGGGCGGCTAGCATATGGTGGGATAATCTTCTTGCCATTCGGCTTTGGAGACATGTCCCTAGGATGAGTTCGTGGAGGCTTTGCGAAGCTCATATTCTGAGGAGTAATCATGATCAAGCAACAAAATTTCTCGCTCTCAAGCAAGGCGAAAGTGCGTGACCGTATACGCATGAGTTCAATTTCCTTGCGGATATACGATGGCGTTTAGGACCTTCGTAAACCGAACGGTTCTTGAATGGGCTATCGAAAATGCGGATGGCGTGGCTTTGCATGACTTGAAATTTCTCTCATTTGGTCAATAAAGCCATTGTGGCGAGTAAGTAAGGCGTTGGAGGAGTCGGCGCAGCGGCAGTGGACTTCGCGATTTGCTCTGGTGGCGACTCACAAGGCCTCGCATGTGGTTGCCTAGACCACCATGACACCGCTCCATTTTCACCAAGGCGGCGGTGTTTTCGCCCATCCCTCCCAGGTCGATCGGGAATCGGTGGAAATCAGCCCGCCAGTAACAATGTTAATCTTGGGGTTATCTTTTTCATTGTGGTCGTCAGGACATTATGCCAACAAGTGTGTGGCAAGCGGCAGAGATTGCCTCTGTTCGACCATATCAACCGATCGGCCCGGCCCCTGCGAGGCCACCTATCAGCGGTCCGGCTCGGTTCGTGGGCATGTGAACGGATCAACTGCTTGAAGAAGCGGTGATGCACTGAAGTTGTTATGGGTATGCTCCTAGTTAATTTGGTCCGCTCTTTGTTTTATTTGACTCTGGAGCATCTCATTCTTTTATGCAATCATTTCTTTGTTCAACACCATTAGACATGCATACCCTCCAACCACCTTTTATTATTCAATCACACAGGTGGTCTTTAAACCCGTCGAATCTGTTAATAGAGGTCAACATAACAATCCTTGGGGTAAAGTTTTAGCAAATCTAATTGTGATTGACTCTAAAGGGTTGGACGTTATTTTAGGTATGGATTGGTGTCCAGAACGAGGTCAAATCAATTGTTCCCAACGGTCTATTTCTATGACCAATGTAAGCGGCATTCAAGTTGTTTACCATTCCAAAACAGTGGCTCTCATCTTTGTGCTCACCAAGTTGATACCACTCCTCCTTTGGAGTTAGTACCAATTGTGCGTGAGTATGTTGATGTCTTTCTGAAGACCTTCAAGTTACCTCGGGCCAGGAAGTGGGTTCGTAATTGAATTAGTTCTGAGGCTGCTCCCATATCCAGAGTCCCTATAGAATGCACGCAATGGTGATTGAGTTAAAGACACAACTTGGAACTTACTTGACAAAGGTTTCATTCGGCCAAGTTCCTCACCTTGGGGATGTCAGGCAATCTTTGTTAAAGAAAGACAACACTTTACGGATGTGTGTGGATTACCGTCCGTTAAATGAGGTCACCATCAAAAACAAATATCCTCTACCTCGAATTGATGATCTTTTTGATCGGTTGGTTGGTGCCAGCGTCTTTTCAAAGATTGATTTGCGGTCGGGCTATCATCAAATCAAGGTTAGGCGGAGGACATTCCTAAAACGACTTTCTCTACTCGTTACGGTTTATCGAGTATCTTTGTTATGTCCTTTAGTGCGACCAATGCTCGGCTTATTTCATGAATCTTATGAATCTGTGTTCATGGAATTCTTGGATAAGTTCGTTATCGTGTTCATTGGCGACATTCTTATTTATTCAAGTCGATGAAGACCATGAACAACATTTGAGGCTCGTCGAAACTTATCGGCATCGACTATATGCTAAGTTCGACAAATGTGCTTTGGCTCGGAGAGGTTGCATTTTTGGGGCATGTGTTATCTGGAAGGAGGTATCATTTGTCGATCCAAGCAAGGTACAAGATGTACTAAATTGGAAGCCTCCCAAAAGTGTCCAGTTGGAGTTTTCTTGGACTTGCGGGTTATTACAGTAGGTTCATTGAAAATTTCTCCAAGATTGCTAAACCTTTGACTCGGCTCTTGAGAAAGGAAGAAATTTGAATGGTCGACTAAGTGTGAAGAGAGTTTTGGCTTTTGAGAACTCTCTTTGACTAAAACTCGAGTTCTTACTCTTAGGATGTTCTTAAGAGCTTGACATTTATTCGATGCATCTCGCCATGGACTTGGTTGTGTGCTTATGCAAGAAGGCCGAGTTGTGGCATATGCATCCGGCGATTGCGCCCTCATGAAGTTAATTATCCTACTCATGATTTGGAATTGGCTGCGTGGTCCATGCATTAAAGATTTGGCGACATTACCTCCTTGTGTCGTTGTGAGATCTATCACGATCATAAAAGCACGAAGTACATATTCACTCAATCGATTTGAATATGAGACAAAGAAGATGGCTTGAATTGATCAAGGACTACGACATGGGTATTCATTATCATCGGTAAAGCCAATGTTGTGTGACGCTTTAAGCGAAAATGCATGATACAGCATATCTTCTCTACTGCGACAATCGACTTGTGTGCTGATTTTGGTAGCAAGTCTTGAAATGGTGGGAGCGGGTTTCTCGGCTGCGTTGCAAGTGGAGCCTACATTAGAATCCAGTTCTTGAAAAAGCGATGCGAGGTGGCGAAATCAAGGCGAATATGAAAGTAAAGCCAGCGAATTTTGAAGATGATCGCGATGCGATTCGATATCATGTCGTTTGGTAGTACTGCTGATTACGAATTGAAAAGTCTAATTCTCGGAAAGCTCATAATTCCAAGTTTTCTTTGCATCTGGAGTACCAAGATGTACAGGATTGAAGAAAATATTTTGGTGGAGCCAAATGAAGAGGCAAATTGCTCGGTATGTTCTTGAATGTGATATTTGCCAAAGGGTTAAAGCTGAACATCTGAAGATTGGTACCCTTGACCTTTGCCTATTCCACAATGGGAGTTGGTATGGATTTTGTTCTGGTCTTCCCAAGACTTCAGGGATCGATGCCATTTGGGTGATCATCGATCGTTTAACTAAAGTGGCTCATTTTATCCGTCGGGACCGATTTCAACGGCAAGCAACTAGCGAGCTTTATATGGGTAGAATTGTTTGTCTTCATGGTGTTCCTAAGGTCATTGTTTAGCCGTGGTCTCGATTCACTTCCCATTTTGGAGTAGCCTTCATCGGACTATGGGGTGAACTCTCTTCGATCTTGCTTCATCCCCAAACTAGTGGTCAAGCGAAAGAGTGAATCAAGTAATGGAAGATCTTCTTGAGCCTATGTGCTATCTTATGGCAGGGATGGAGAAATCTTTGCCATATGTGGAATTTTCCTACAATAATAGCTACCAAGCAAGTATTCAAATGTCACCTTTTGAAGCCTTGTATGGGAGAGCTGTAGAGACTCCATTGAATTAGTCAAGTCGGGTGAAAGATCATTCTTTGGCCCGGACATGGTAAAGGAAGCGAAGAGCAAGTTAAATGCGATTCGGGATTGTTTAGCCTGCGAGTCTCGTCGGAAGAGCTATCTTGATCATCGCCGTCGTGAATTGAGCTTTGAGGTGGATGACCATGTCTATCTTAAAGTGTCACCCATGAAGGTACTCATCGTTTCGGAGTAAAGGAAAGCTCACACCTCGTTATATCGGACCCTTAGAATAATTGCCAAGCGGTGTAGCTTACCAATGGAACTACGAATCACTCTCGGCGATGCATGATACTTTTCATGTGTCTCAATTGAAGAAATGCCGTGTTCCTATTGAGGCAGCGCTTATGAGCATCTTAATCTCCTTTGATCTTTCCTATCAAGAACAACCGGTCGTATCCTCGACGATGGAGCGCGAGGACAAGAAATCGTTGTCAAGTTCTTGAAAATTCGATGGGCTAATCATTCAGGATGAAGCCACTTGGGGCCTTGAATCGATGCAGATTGAGCACCCCCATCTTTGTTGTTTAGGACTTTCCTTTGAATCAAGAAAGGAAAGTTTAAACAAAGCAATGTAAACAAAGATGTAATAATAACACTATGTTGTTATGTAAAGTTCTTCTTTGTTATCTTGGAAGAAACCAAGACAGAGATGTTGAATTCCTTTATAAATCATTTCTAGTTCACTTCTTTCTAATCTTTAACTTGTCCCAAATCTAGGGCGAGATTTTTTTAAGGGGTAGGTTTGTAACAGCCCCAAGTTTATAAACAGTAATAAAATGCTTTATGAGCAGTAATGAGAGTCTATTCATAGCATTCACTATTCATGTTTACACTTTGACGACATGTTACCAATTAAAACACGCCTTTAGCCAAAATCCTAAAGAACCATTCAAAGTCTTAAAGGAATACAAGATAGAACTTGTATTATGATAGGAAGCATTTTTATTAAAGCCTAGATAAATTATCTTGGCTAAAAGTATTTTGTTGCATTTTAGAAATTATTTGGGCTTAAAGAAAAATTTATTGTCTTTAAATAAATATTCTCGATGCAAAATGAATATTTATGTATTTTACAAAGTGAAAATGTGGTTTATAAAATTTATCTGAAATATATCATCGGTAGCTTGATAAAAGTTTCATGATTTTACAAATTTATTTGCCATTTAAAAAGCCAGTCAAACCTTAAAGCATTTGAATAAGGTTTGGTCAAGCTAAGTCCAAATCCAAACTCAACACGTAGCGACGGTCTCATGTGATTTGGTCCAGCCAGATCAAATTTTGAGAGTTTTTATGCTGCGAATAACTCCCCAAAAATTCTGCAGAGCTCTGTTTTAATGTTTGGCGAGAGTCAAGCAGGTTTAGTTCCTCTAAAAATATTCAAACAATTTCTAAAAAATCGTGAGAAATTTTGGAGGGTCACATACCATCACGAGACTTAGGAAAAATATTTCAGAGAGGATGATCATAAGATTTGACAAGATTGCTTTTGGAATAGCAAGATTTGGATCCAAAGGACTTGTGACAATGTATTCCCATAATTCCTTGTACAAAAATTGATTGACACAAAAGGAAATACATGATGTAAGAAAAAGTTTTAATTTCTCAGATTTTCTTACATTTGAAACACAAGCCCAATGTTGGGATGTTCTGAGTGCGACCATTGTTGACCATGAAGCTCACTTTCTTCTTCTGTGTCGGTGGAGTTCTTGCTCCTATCCTTTGCTTATCCATCCTTAAGCACTGGTTTTACCATGCATTAAAGATTTGGTATCTTTTGCAGATTAAATCAGACTTGATCTCTGTTGATCAACCTCAAATTTCGAGTTCTTGGTATCTTTCCATCTTCAGTAAGCCAAAACCCTAGTTTCGACATCTTGAGCATCTTAAGAACCTTAGAAGGCTGCATTGAATCATTCTTTTAAGCATCGATGGCAGTCTTGCTTCAAGTGCCCAGAAAAATTATTATTCTAGCTTCCAGGTCTTTTTGTCATTTTTAAGACCTAGGGTTTCTCACATGGAAGCTTGTTATCGATTAGGTCTAAACAAAGCCTAGTAGCTTAACAAGTTATTTCTTTTCATTCTTGTATCATCTCTTTAGATTGTTGCGCATGGTTTGCCTCTGTTCTTTGTGTCGGTTTGCAAGCAGATACAAATCTTCTTTAGTTTTGGTAGTCTAGCCCAGTTTAGGTTAGATTGGGTTTAACTTAGGATATTAATTATCCTAAAAGATCTTCTTTGCGAGTTTCATTTTTGAATCTTTAGTGATCTGGTTTCCTTTTCCCCAAAATCTAGAACTTCATCCTGTTTCTATTATTTTCAAAATCTGAAAACTAGAACTTTAAAGACTAAACTAGTTTCTATCTTTTAGAAAACCGTGAGTTCTAAAATGAGTTATTATCACTATTAGGGTAAATATAACTTAAGCATGTAGTTAATCATGCATTTCTTTATTGATCATGCCATTTACGATAATTTATACTGGTTATGCGTTTTTGGTATTTATTGGATTTTATTGCTTAACTTTTAGAATGCTGGTTCTCTGGAAGCTTTTGATCATCTCAGACAACTTTGGCACATAACGAGGGTCTATTACTATCAAGGCAAGCATCCTCTTTACCATATTGATCCCAAATTTTATACATTAGATTTATCTAAATTCGGTGACAGCTGTGCATGCTATTTTAAAAAATACAAATTTTGATACATTGATTGGTAGCTATGACCAAACATGAGTGGATTACCTCAAATTGTCACTATACACTTAACCCTAGCTTTCGATCTTGTATATTATAACCTTTATTTTCAGATTTGGCTTAGAACATGGGATCTAGAGATTGTAAGGTTTGACAGAAAGCATATCTTATCAAACATAGGAATCTGGCCCGAACTCTTATTATTTTAAACTCTTTGTCGGTTTCTTTAAATCAGTCTTATTATTTGAAATTCAAATTGATGCAGGACAAGAGAAAAGCTAGTGATAGTGCTTTTATTGCACGAGATTAGGTTTTGTGGTGGACTTGTCAAGGTTAATTAAGGAATGAACTCGACTCTTCAGTTCAAGTCCCCATGTACTTCCACATGCTACGGTGTTATGGTATTGTTTGGTTAAGTAAAATGTTGAGACTATTGAGTTGGAAGCAGGAGAGTAAGGATATGTGTATTGACCTTGTATGGCATAGATGCTTAGGTCGAGAGTGCGATTTTTATGCCATGTGAGCTTTGTGTATCGATATCGGATGTTCTTAGGAGGGTGAGGCGTATATATGCCTCGTCAGCATATCGATACCTTAATAGTGCGATAGCATTCTACTATGGGTAGGGAACCCATTCGCATTAAATTGTTTGGATCGGCATTACGGCGCAACATGTGTGCCAGATTAGGCGGATGCCTATCGATCGTTGTTTAAAGCGGGATCGGTTTCACATGGGGGTCCAACTCAATAGTGTTGGCTTGTTGAAAAATACAAATCTTAGCTTCCGATGGCATACCAAGGAAGTGTGTCATCATTCGGAGGCATCAAGAGACAGCGAACTAGCTAAGTCATGTGGGTAAAGATGTACACCCTGCGGTATAAAAAGCTATTCGAATAAGCCGTGTCCACGGTCATGGGCGATAACTGAATTGATGTCACACAATAGAATTTTTATTTTCAAAAATCTGGTTTGGTTTATTTTTAGGTTTGCATGAGGAATCATGCCTGTATCTGATTACTTTATGTCATTTACTTAACTGTTTTAAGCAAACTTTGATTTATTAAATTGCTTTATCAAAGTTAGCCTTTGTAGGTTAAGATGTCGCGCTTTATGCAAATTTGAACCTTTATACCTTCTGTCTGACATGACATGCATATAACAATTCTATTCCTTTGGTTTAGGCTCTAATCAACACTTCATTTTAATAGTTTGTGTAAGACTTGCTGAGTACCTTCCGTACTCAAGGTGCTATCCCTATGGTTGCGGTGAGGGCGGCTTTCTTTATGAAGTGCCCGTTAGCGCCCGATGAGGGTGGCGCTAATGAGTGCGCTAACTTCTTTCCTCCGCGGTTACTGCGGGTGGATGAGGCCATTGGTGGACATTTTCCGTTTATTTTAGCTTCATTTCATTATCTTTTATTAAAGTGACCAAGTCACTTAATATTGTAATACTAATAGAATGATGTAACCTTATGTTTAATTATATCAATGTATGGCGGTATGTGTTTGATGCAATGTTGATGAAGGATATATATGCAATGAGTCGTTGATCACGGGAACCATTGTGAATCATATATATCAGGAATCACATTTCTTTGATCTGTCATTTGTTAAATTTATATCTTTAGCATGGTTTTTTTAAATAAAGGGCGATCTTTTCCTTCATGCTAACAATTGTGCTACTGTATGAATTTAATTAGTAACATTTCCAATAAGCAGGGTCCTCACAATCTTCAATCGAGCGGCGAAGACTATAACACCCATGGCTGTCACGTGTGCATTTTAATCTCATGATTGGATCTTGATCTATGGCGAGATCGTCGTGTGTTAATCGGACAACTCGGATCCTTTTCAATCTCCACCGTTCATTCTCGATCCAGCAGCACCTCTTTCGTTTTAAGCGTAAAGCGCAGCTTTATCTGGCGAATTAGATTCAAATCCTCGACTTTTCCTTTTCTGCGTGTTATAAAACCGCGCATCCTGCAGGCGTTGGATCTTCGCCGTGTGGTCCAGGTTGTGTATACATTCGGACGACTCGGATCCCCTCACGATCTGATAGTTCATCTTTGATCTAACCGCGTCGCTTATTCCAATTTGAAATCGGTAGCAGCGTTTATGCGAACCTTTGGATTTCAATCAGATGGCGCTCCTTGGCAACGTGAACGCTTTAAGCCCAAAATCGGTGGATCGTTGGATTTCAATCGTAAGGTCCATATGAGTGTATGCAATGGGACCATCGGTTCAATTTTCCATCGTCTGGCGTGAAATCAAATCCAGCGGTGTTGTGCCGCTCGCATCTAAGCGAGGCGGCGTGTATCTTTTTAATCGATCGTTGGATTTTAATCCAGCGTCTCTCTTTGAATGAACCATGACCCGCCGGGATTCGATTAGATCTCGATCAACCGATCTAGATCGTGCGGTCCATAATGGCGGTGCCGATTCAAATCATTTAATCTATCTATTTATCCACGGCCGCCCATTTTCAATCGGACGGTGACGATACGTTGAGCTTTTTGTGAAAGCGCAGTGAGAATGACAATGGGACCCACATGCAGAGTATGCTTATCTTCTTCCCTCTCTCTCGTGCATAAATCTCTCGTAAGCAGAGGAGAGTTTATCCCAAAGTTTTTGCAACTAATTTTTGGGATAATTAGCCTAAATGGACACCTCATCAACTCTAGATCTTTCCCTCTTGCTCGTGGCTCAACATCCCATATATAAACCTAGCTTTTAGAGTGAAGGCCATTATTGACCACTTGAAGCTCATTTTCTTCCTTAACTTTGTCGATGGAGTTCTTGCTCCTATCCTTTGCTTATCCATCATTACATGCCCTGATTTTACCTTGCATTAAAGATTTGATATCTTTTGCGGGTTAAATCAATTATCTCTCTGTCGATCAACCGAGTTTTTGAGAATAGGTATCTTTCCTATCTTTGGTAAGCCAAAAACCCTAGTTATGATATCTTGAGCATCTTAAGGACTTTAGATGCTCCTGTGAATCATTCTTTTAAGCATCAGTAGCTTCAACTTGCTTCAAAGAAAAGTTGATATTATACCTTTAGGTTTTCCATATCATTTTCAAAACCTGGGTTCTTCTGTCAACCTACCATCTTATTTAGGTTTTGACTAAACCTAAGCGACATGACAAGTTAATCTTTCATTCTTGTCATCATCTATTTTAACTTCTAGTTGAGATCTGTCTCATTTCATTTTTGTGGTTTAGCAGAGCAAAATGACTTTCTTCTTAGTTGTTGTAATCTAACTAGTTAGAGTTAGACTAAGGTTGGTTTGGGATATTAATTACCCTAAAAGATCATGCTAAGTTTCATTTATGAACTTTTGCATGTTCTATATTCCTACCGAAATTTGCAATCACATCTGTTTTGACTCTTTTCAAATCGAAAGCTGGGACTTTACTAAACTCAGTTTACGTCTTTTGAAAAGCATTAAGCTATATTATGAGGTTATTATCATTATTAAGGATGTAGTTGTATGGCTTAAGCATCACTGTAATCATGCATTTCCAAATTGATCATGCCTTTTCCTTCATTTTGAGCTTCTTTGTGAGTTGGTATTTATTGGATTTATTTGCTTTCTATAGAATCTGGTTCATTTGAAGTTTTTGAATCTGCCTACGAGCAAGCACAGACATAGTGAAGTATGTTACTACCAAGGCAAGCATCCTCTTTACCATATTGATCCCAAATTTTGTACAATAGCTTTTACAAATCGATGATATACCATGCATGCTATTTTTGAGAAATACAAAATGTGATCATTAGTAGTTAGCTATGACCAAACATGATGGATTACCTCAATTGTCACCATACACTAAACCCTAGCATAGTCTTGTATATCATAAGCTATATTTTAGTTTTAGCCTGAACATGCAGATCTAGAGATTTTGGGGTTTGACAAGCATATCTTGTCAAACATAGAATCTATTGAACTATTGTTATTTTAAACTCTTTGTCCAGTTTCTTTAAATCAGTCTTGTATTTGAAATTCAAATTGATCTGGACAAGAGGAAGCTAGTGATAGTGCTTTTGTGCACGAGATTGGGTTTTGTGTTGGACTTGTCAGGGTTAATTAAGGACCGAACTCGACTATTCGGTTCAAGTCCCCACGTACTTCCACATCACATTGTATAAGTATTTGTTTGGTTAAGTAAAATGTTGAGACTATTGAGTTGGAAGCAGGAAGTAAGGATATGTGTATTGACCTTGTATGGCATAGATGCTGCAGTGGAGCGTTTTATGCCATGTGAGCTTGTATGTCGTATCGGATGTTCTTAGGAGGGTGAGCGTATATGTGCCTCAAATCGCATATCGATACCTTAATAGTGCGATAGCATTCTACTATGGGTAGGGAACCCAATTCGCATTTAATTGTTTGGATCGGCATGCGGCGCAACATGTGTGCCCGGTTAGCGGATGCTGTCGGTCGTTGTTTAAGCGGGATCGATTCACACATGGGGTCCAACTCAATAGTGTTGGCTTGTTGAAAAATACCAAATCTTAAGTTTCCCGATCGGCATACCAAAGGAAGTATGTCATCATTCGGAGGCATCCGAAGACGCAGGCCTAGCTAAGTCATGTAGGTAAGATGTACACCCACTGCGGGTATAAAGCTGATTCGAATAAGCGTGTCCACGGTCATGGGCGATAACTTGAATTGATGTCACTGTATAGAAGTTTTGATTTTCAAAAATCTGGTTTGGAGTTTATTTTAGGTTTGCATGAGAGTCATGCCTTATATTGTTTACTTTTATGTCATTTATTTCTTTTTCTAAGCAAACTTTGATTTATTAAATTGCTTTATCAAAAGTTAGTCTTTGTAGGTTAAGATGTATCGCTTTATGCAAATTTGAACCTTTATATCTTCTGTTGTAACCTTATGCATGTAAAAACTCTACTCCTTTGAATAGGCTCTAATAACCACTTTCTTTAATTAGTTTGTGTAAGACTTATGAGTACCTTCCGTACTCAAGGTGCTATCACCTATTATTTGCGGTGAGGGCGGTTTCCTTTATGAAGTACGGGTAGCGTAGATCGGGTGGCGCTAACTAGTGCCCTACTTCTTTCCTCCACGCTTGATTGCTGCGGGTGAATAAGGCCATTGGTGGACTTTTTTGTTATTTTAGCTTCCATTGTTGAATAGGTTGTAGTGACCAAGTCACTCTATATTGTAATACTAAACCGAATGTTTGTAAACTTATGTTTAATTATGCAAATGTATGACTTGTATGTATATGATGCAATGTTGTTAAAGGATATATATATGCAATGGTCCTGATCACAGGGAACCATTATGAGATATATATATCAGAGATCTGTTTATTGGAATTGTTGCTTGTTGAATTTATACCTTTAGCATGATCTTTAATTGAGGCGATCTTTGTTCCTTCATTAATAATCATGTTCTTGTATGAATTTAATTAAGTACATTTCAATAATCAAAGAAACCCTACGGTCTCTATACGAAATGATGGATAGAGCGATCCATGAAGTTGAAGATGTTGCATAAACAATTGGGCTACTTGGAATGCAATGAAATGATATGCCATAGCTATAAAATGCCCGTACTTTGAGAACTTGTCAACTACTACCATAATGCAATTGAAGTTTGATGAGCAGGGTAGTCCCTCGATGAAATCCATCGATACAACCTGCCATGCATGATCGGGGCAGCAAAGGTTGTATGAGCCCGAATATCGCACATGTTCAACCTTTGCTTGTTTGCATATTGAACATTGCTCCACAAATGCCTCACGTCTTGTTTAAGTCACAGCCATGCAAATAACTTCCTAACTTGATGAATCGTCACTTGAACACGAGTGACCGCCAATTGCCTTTGGAATGTGGGAGATTTGCAAAATATTTTGTTTCAACTGTTGCATTATTACTTACCCAAACTCGGTCTCCTAGTTTAGAAATTCCATTAAGGCGAAAGTTAGATTTCCCATTTCTGATACCATCAAGTCTTTCACTAGTTTACAAGCTTGTGGGTCGTCTTGATACCATTGGCAATAGCTTCCATCCAATGCGGTATGACGATCGAGATGTTTGTAACCTCCCCATTATCTCCTTTTTCTCTTCTTGACAAAGCGTCGCGCTTTGTTAGTAAATCCGACCTTACAAACAATTGGATGTGCAGACGAGGAACTTGAGTCATGACTTTGCGCTGCCATCTTTATTTGTCGAGTCTCCGATCACCTAAATGCACTGAAGCCCGTTGATGCTGTCCGGATGACAAATTCTCCTAGCTTACCAAATAAGCTTCGCCAATGTTCTCTTGCTAGCGATGTTGCGATCCTTCTTTCGTAGGGTGGAGAGTCCTTGCGCTCGAGAGTCCCAACGCTTTGCTTAGATATGCTGCTGGATGTTTGTGCATAAGTATCGCACCTATTCCTTTATCCCGAAACATCGGTCTCCACTTCAAACTCTTGGGTGAAATCGGGTAATTCTAATCTTGGTGCTGAGATTAAGGCTTGTTGTAATGCTCGAAAAGAAGCTTCCTTGTCCTCGGTCCAGAAAAAACCACATTCTTTTCAATAGATCGGTGAGTGGTTGGCTAATCATGCCAAAGTTTCGAACAAACCTCCGTGTGCTAACTGCTAAGCCCAGAATCCACGCACTTGTTTGCATTCGCGGGGTGGCCAGTGCATGCTTTGTGACACATTCTTTGGGTCGTGGCTACTGACATAGTGATAATGTTGTCCTAGGTAGGTCAAGCGCCTTTGAGCAAACACACATTTGGATGCTTAGAGTTTCAAGTGATCTTTGAGTCATGACTTCCATTACTTATCATAACTTCTTTTCATGTTCCTCGAGTCCGACTATGAACGGATGTATCGTCTATAAACACCAAGACTCCGCAGCGCGTAACGAGATGCCCCGGTGTGTTCATTAGCCACGAAAAGTGGCGGCGCATTGGTCAAACCATGGAGCATCACTCTAAATTCATAATGCCTTTGATGTGTCTTGAAAGCGGTTTTGTGCTCATCCTTTAGATTCATGCGAATTTGGTGGTAACAGGCCTCAAATCAAAACTAGAGAACCATTGGGATCGAGATAATTCATCCGACCAATTCTTCAATGATAGGCAATGGATGCAGACTCTTCACCGTGATTGCATTCAAGTGGCGATAATCCACGCGAGGCGCGAGTTCTAGTCCTTCTTGGGTACAAGCGTGCGGGTGAAGAAAAGAACTAGCGCTATCTTTGAATTGTCCCTTACTGAGCATTGGGAGACTTGTCGCTCGATCTGATCATACATGCGGCATTGCCAATAGGGTCTTAAGTTCGCTGGTTGAGTTCACAGCGACAAAGGTTGAATGATCAAATTCTGGTTGTGGCGGTAGACCTTGTGGTTTCCTCAAAGATGCGACAAAATTAGACAACGGGCGTTGAATAATTATGCAGACAGATCGACTTGTTCGGCGACTATTGCGGTCGACGGAGCCATATCCAACTTTGTGTTTTCCTCATCTGAGTTGTCAATAGTAGGCGGTGAGAGTAATCATCTTCTGCCTCGGAGTAAGATTTTTTTGTCTTGATCTGAGAAAGGATATAGTCTTCTTGCGCCAATGTATCATCATGGGACTATTTTGCTCCAACCAATCCATTCCTATGATAAGATCATAACTTAGCGAGTGCTAACACCTTCAATGTTGTGCTGAAATTCCTCTCACTGAACTTGCCAGTACAATTTGGAAATTCCATGCATGGGTTAACACCCCTCCATCCGCCACTCTGACAGTTAGCATATTGAATGACTTTTGCTCACCTCTGAGCTTCCCTGCCAAAGATTCACTGACAAAGCTATGGGTGCTTCCAGAATCAATCAAAATACTGGCTTCTAGCCCTTGCACACTGCCTTTGAATTTCTTTTTTTTGAATGTGATATCACGATCATTCTTTGCGAGAGATAGTAACACTACTTCTTCTTGCACACTTTCCACTTGAGAGAGAGGCTAACTCGGTTTTGAATCTTGAACTAATTCCCACAACTCTTGGACCACATGGAGTTGAAGCGTAGGACCACAGCGATGTTCTTGATTCCACTTTTCCCCACCAGGTGTGGCACAAGCCTTTAGCTCATCGATATGCTCTAAGGGCCTCCATTTTATCATCAGATCCATTGCGAGCACCTTCCTCCTCTTCGATCATCGACTCTATTTCTGTGAAGCTAAGGCGACCTTCCGTGATCTTCGCCGTGCGCAGCAACGCCATTCGCGCTGAGTTATTCGCCCATTGAAAATTCCGATCGTCGTGTTTCCGGTGTGTGGTCTCCAAAACCTCTTCCTTCAAACCGCGCGGTGAAACGCGATGTCGAGGTCCTTGGGTTGATGCACGAACAACATTTGTAACATCCCAATTTTGAGCTTAAAAACTTTTAAATAGTTAGTAGGAAGAAAATTCACCATTTAGATTTTATTTGAATTTAATTCAAAAGCTTAATATTGGACTTTATAATCAAAAACATTTAATGTGAATAATCCTGACATGAACAATAGCCAAAACTATTTTATTTGGGTTCTATAATGCTCAGAATATATTTTCTAGATTTTCTAGAATTTTTACGAGTTCATTTGCTATTTTCTATTGCTTATTTGAATTTCGGTATTTTCTAAATTAGAAACACTAATTAAAATCTAAAATCCTTTGAACCTAATCTCCAGGCCCATTCCCACATTTACTGCATGAGCCGGCCGGTGCATTGAGCTCCATGACCCTTTCGGCCAGTGCCGTGCGCCTCAGCAGCGAGTGGACCCGCTGCCGACCTCTCTCTCTCTCTCTCTGTGCCAGCTCACTCTCGCGTAGTTGGATCAAGCATGGACGGCTAGATGCGGCGTGGTAACGAACCAGTCGAATGTTTCGTTGATTGTGGGCATTGGATCAAGATTAATGATCGAGATCTTGAGTCGATTTTAATGGCAGTGTCGCAACCTAGCGCGCGCGTCCTAACCTAGCCAGCGACATATGGGCCCGCTTGCAGCGTCGACCGTCTTCGTCGCGCCTTCTTCTCGCGATGTGTCCAGAGTTGGGCGCTTTCCATTGCTGGTCTTCTGAAGCTCAATCGAATAACGAGCTTTCCTAACTAAAGCGCCTGGATTTTCCCGCTTAAATCCTATCCCGCTTATCCACTTTCGTTTCAGTTGGAACCTTATCCGTCATGGACTCTATCTCCGTTTCTCTCTCGTACTCATCTCGGACTCCTTTTAGGTTTTAAGCCGCGCCACTTGGGACCCCAGAGCTCCTATAAATAGGACCCCGGATCACTTGAACACCCGCACAAAACCCCCAACCCTAGATCACACGAGCCCCCCGCCACTTGCCGTTCTTTGGTTTTGGTTTCCTATGGTCTCAGGTGAGCTTTCCGCCGTCCAGTCGATCTGCTTCGGAGCTCTTGTTGCGCACACGCGACATCGCCACGAGCATAAGCAACCTCTGGTCTTGTCCACCGGCCGAAGCATCGTGGGAACTCCGATCGACAAATCTGAAGCTACTCCTCCGCAAGCGTCGCGCCGTACCATCTCCGGTGCCTCGCGCTCGTGGAGTGCACCATCCAGTTCGCGATAACAAGGGCTGTCAATGGTGCCACTCGGACCTCGCCGGGCGCCTCTCCTCGCCGTTAAATGCGGTCCGAACGCCGCCCGTTTTGTAAGTCATCACGTCGGCGCGCCGCGGCCCGTGCGCAGCGTGGCGGCAGGTGGCGCGGTCAGCGCTGGCGTGCGCGCCTGCGGCGATCTTCACCGGACCAGAGTCGAGGCTCGGTGGACCTGGTCCGCGCGTGAGCCTAACCTACGGCATGTGGGTCCACATGTCGAGATTTCTTTTATTATTTCTTTTTCCGAAATTCCTCCGGCGTCGCTTGCGCTAATAATCTGATTTTCCTTTAGGAAAATAATTAGGAAATTCTTGAAATCACGATTTTGACATTTTATGTATTTTCAATCTTCCAAAGGCCATAACTTTTGCATCTAACTCCGATTGAGCCATTCAAATTTCTAAATTTGTCTAAATTCAAGATCTATTTATCTGAGTTTTATTTTAATTTTTAGAGTTTGTTTCGCCTCTGTTATTTATTTGTTTTGGTTGTTTTAGCTTCGTTTGTGCGTAGGCGTGCGATACTTGAGGTTTCTTTGAAGAAGGCTTCAGCCAAGTTCAAGACCAGTACATAGACCTATTCAAGGCAAGTCATACCTTTGATCATGTTGAACCAGTTTTCCAATTACTTTGTTTCAAAAATCTTTGCATTCTATTTTAATTATTTATTTAAATGCTTTGGGTATAGTTATTATCGAATTTGTTATCACACCTTGGCCTTGTATGTCATAATTCCTTGTCACCTAGATTGGTTATTAGTTGGTAATATTAGCACCAGCATTAGGTTGGTTAGATGCAGTACAATTGCTTAGCCATGCTACTGAGTCTCACATCGCATGTAAGTTGCAAATATTAAATTTGACTAAGTGACTATGGAACTTTGTGTAAAGTTGTGTGCTTTGTATGTTATTACTTTGTGATGGCATGTGTTGCACTAAACCAACTAGGTGGTAAAAGATTTAGGCTGAGGCAGAGTGGATCTTTGTATGTGGCTGGTGGCTTTGTGATTGGGATTTATCATTGTGGTTTAGTTAGAAAAATTGGAAGTCTTGCCTTGGTCAATTAAGGACTTAACTTTGTGCGCCATTGGTAGAGCTTTCTTATGTCTGACCCGCATGCAGTATGAGGCCTAACTTAGTAGGTTCTGGAGTTTCAACATTGGGGTTAAGGTGGATAGGTTAAGCTTTGTGATATGGGGCGTGAATAAAACGTCAATGTTGAGGCGAAGTTGCCGGCCTGTTTTGTTACGATTAGTACTAGCTACACTAGTTGTATCGTGTTGGTAAAGTGTACAAACCTCTGCAGTGTTAATCAATCTATTCGAATAACCGTCCTCGGTCATGGACAGCGGCAGAGATTTCACATGAGGGTAGTGTTCATAAAATGTGGGATTGGGAGGCGTGTGATCTCAATCATATGTACGTGTGAATCAATCGGTTTAGTTGTGTCTTTGTGGAAACAACTGTTAAATTAATATTGCTTATTTGTTTTAAATTATGCTTTCAATCTATTATTTGTATTCAATTGCAAATGTTGCATTTGCAAAATAACCACTGAAGCCATTCCTTTGGAATAAGCTGCATCTATACATTGCATTACTGTGGTATGATTTGCGGAATGCGATTGTGTACTCACGCTTGTTGTAAAACTTGCGTCAAACCTACGAGAGTGGAGAGTCTTACTTTGCTTCTGAGGAGGAGTTTGTGGAAGAAGGTTGATCGCTAGGTCATCGATCGATCCGGTTACTGTGGTGTCTTGATTGGAGTTTGCGAGTTTATTTTAGTTCATTTGCGGTATTTCTTTAGTGTTAGCCTGTGTTATGCTTAATAAGTTGTAACCCGACCTTAAGGTCAAAACTCTAAGTTGTTACTCAAACTATTCGTTTATGTTATATTTAACTTGTGTGGATTGATATTCACCTATGTTACTGTTGTGTGCACTAGCGTGATCTGGACTAGTGCGAGAATACCGAGGGGTCAAATGCATTTTGGTCAGAAACAACATTGCGGAGATAACTCACGAAGTATGGTTATGTGAGGACCGGGTATTTAACTAGTAATACCCAACCTCCATGGTTCTAGCATTACTAATCAAATATCAAAGCCTCGATGGACATGTGCTTCTAGAATTGCGGCACATGCTCATCATCACAAAATTATACATCATTTCCATACAACGTTTAACACTAACAACGACATACATAAAGTAAAGTTATTACAAAAGAGCCAGGCGGCCAAATGACACAATATACAAGAATGATAGCGAAGCAAAAGCGCCATAAGATGGCTAAGAACAAAAGTCGAATGGGTTAGCCAACACAGCCCACAAGGCAATGGCCAGCCGGGCATCCAAAGCTAGTCGCATGAATGCCACCACAACACAGACTCACAAAAGTGAGGCCCTTGACGCGCCTTCTTCCTCTGCAACAATTTATATTTAAGCAAGAACAATGAGTACACAAGGTACTTTATAAGGCGACGTGTGGAATAGAGACATATTCATATGCTACATGCAAGCTTATTTAAGTGGAGGTTGTATGTCTCATTTTGCACTAAAGCCAACTTTATTTGCAATAATGTAATACATTTAAAAGCAAGTTAAGTAAATCTGTTTTGGTGTTGAAATAACAGCGAAAATAATGATAAATACAAGTAACCACACAGAAGTGACTATCCCAATAGCCACCACAACATATACGAATCCACGATTCGTACCACCCATCAAGTTTTAATTAAAAGGTTGTAGTCTAACTCTTGAAAAGCTTACCCAGCGTGTCCATAACCTAGGGCGAGGCTATTCGAATAGTTTTAACCACTGAGGTGTACCAATGTACCCACACTTGAGACCTTCTTTAAGCCACAAAGCACACTTAGAAGGTATCTGCAGCCTGACTAAGTCCTCGAGACATTTTCCAATGTTGTGTATCAACCACAGGCAGCTCGTATGGATAGAAAACCATACGCTTACATTTAAAGCTGAAGACAACAAATCCCATCACGGGTGAAGTCTTTCGGACACTACTGTCTCCCAACACCATCCCTCTGCGACCTCCTGTGACCGAAAGCTAATACTGCGCCAAGTACTAAGTCAAGAGGTCCTATGCCTCTAGTGTGGTTAGCACGCGCAGTTACTGGATAGCAGGTACTCACAAGATGTTCGGTCCTTAATTGACTTGGGCACCATTCGATTCACACCCAAAAAATCACCCGTCTTACCATTGTGCCCAAGTCCAAATATTTTTGCTTTTAGTTTTGGTTTTCACAATTAAACATAGTATCAAGCGAAATATAGATACATGGTGAGTATTTGTGTGGTGAAGGTTATCGACAAGTCGATAACGCCATTTCTCTGGGAAGCTAAGCATGGCTAAGCAATTAATCCATAAAAGCTACTAAGTGACAAGAGCTCATCCACGAACTCTAAATCACGGCAATAACCTAGGCTCAATGGTAGTAAAGGATAATCATTTGCCTAAGGAAATGCATCTACTAGGTCAACTACGCGACAATAGTTTAACACAAACTAGCAATGCATACATAGAATTTGTGAAACAACATAAATACTTGAAAATACGAGTTAACATTATCAAACTACTTGCCTTGCTAGGTTGCTCTTGTTGCGAGGAGGATTCTGGGTTCAATAAACTCTTGGAACCTAACGGCAAAATACGATAAAACCGATAAAACGAAAGAACACCAAGTAAAACCAGCGACAAAAGACATCCAAATCAAATGAAACTTATCACAGGCTAGAGGATGATTTTAGAAAATTTTAGGAACAAGAATCATGCAATTTGGAGTTAGGATGCAAGGTTACAGCCAAATATACTTTCGGACCTATTAAATCACTAAATTAATTATTGATATTGTTCATGGTGAAATTTTCTAGAATGATCTAAGCTCTGAAATTTTATATAAGCGGATTATGACATCCTAATGGAACAAAGTTGAGTTTACTAAATTTGGAGTTATAATGATTTACTTATGATTTTCTAAGTTGTAAACCTAGCACAAGTTATTCGAGAAAAAAATAACCATGTTCAAAACCTATTTCATATTAAAGTACACTAACAGAGAAGCTTAAATTTGATTTTGCACATTTTGGAGTTATACAAGAAAAGATATGCATTTCACAAGTTAAATTCTATTTTTGGGATATTCAAAATTGTCGAAAACAAGTTATTTGAGTTACACAATTTTCTGCGATAGAAACATGCCCAATTGCATTTTATATTAAACTCTGGAGACATAGAAATTTATTCTGATTGGAAACATCTAAAAGGATTTAAAATGAATTGGTTATGAGTTTCTAAAGTTTTGATATAATTTTTAGTTGATAAATAAATACTACGAAATGAAATCCAACCAAAGCGAAATAAACAGCGTGGGCCTACGAGAACCCTTGATCTATCATCCTCGGCCTTGGCGCGGGAACGGCACGTGCGCGATCTCTAAAAAGCCCATCGTTGGATCAAGATCCAGCGACTCATGAAGGATGCATTGGACCGGTTGCGGTTGCGCTTGGCCAACCACGGCGCATATCGAGGATGAGCGGCTGCGAGCACACCTCTTGCTCGGAGTCCGATTGCACACCGCGATCTCGCGCGGATCGTGGGATGAACGATCGAAATGAAGAGGAACGGATGGTCAGAATGTTTTCGGTCTGGGCGTTGACCACGAGATCGGCGGCCCACAACCAACGAAGAACAGCGCACGGGACTTAAGTGCGTTTGGGGTGATTAAATGAGAGGGCCCATATGGCCCGGTGAGCGCAGAGAGATTCTAAGACAACAATTAAATCTAAACTAATCATTAACATTAATTGTGTCCTAACGACTTTTCTCGAAGAGGGTTTAAGTGGCGGGCCCTGACGGCTGACACGAGGGTTATCCCGACAACCATTAATCGCGACACTTAATTAACCTATTATTAAGCATTAATGATGTGGAACCCGCCGCAATGCGACGGCGGTGATTCTGATTGGGCCCATATGCGGTGAGACATTAGGCGATTAAGACACAATTAATACTTCTAATGATTGGCAATGATTAAGCGTGCTTTGTGTCCTAATTATTTGGCGACAACGAGCGCTCGGTTGGCGAAAACCGAGTTTCGCATGTGCGGCGACTCGGTCGCGGGCGTACAAATACCAAAATGGGTTCGCAATAGTGTTGCGGACCCAATGATATTGACCTCACCGTAGGTGGAGGTCTAGGGCCGCGAGCGAGAAAACCTGAGAGGAGGCCATTTCGGCAAAAAGCATGAAAATAGCAAAATGCTCATTGCGGTCGAGCGGTGCCAACACTCTAGGGACTAATAAAGGCTACCTTAACGGATGAGCTTCAAAGATGGCGGGAAGACTTGAACACGATGAAGCTCACGGGAGTAAGAGGAGAGCGAAGAAAATGAGGTTACGAGCAAAATGAGTGGAACCAACTCGTTACCATAACTTCATTATAGCTCGAGAAACTCTAACGGCAAGTAATTGCAAAATGAACCACTTCTAGGAGTTGGAGAAAAAGGGGGTGAAATCAGTGAAAATCTCAAACTTAAAATTGAGTGATTCTGTGATGCAACCCAAAATTAAGTTAGAGGAAATATAAAGGAAGTTGAGGAGCTCAAAGGGTGCAAAAATATTGAAGATGAACCACTGGACACCAAGATCACCAATGGAGCTTCTCGGTCAACAATGGTGCATTCTTGTTTTGAGACTTGCAGCTCCCAAAAGTGAAGGAGCTAAAGGTGGTGTAAAGGAACACGAGGAAGGGGTTAAGGGGCAATATATAGGAAAGGATTAGGGTTTGAGCAAGAACATGGGTCCATGGTGGGCTCGGTTCATGCTCTGACCATGGACCAAAATGATGGGGCAAGTGAGACTCGGGATGGAGGGAAAGCACAGGCGCATTTAATACCCAGAGCGTTGGCGAGAGCAAGCTCGAGTGACACAATGAGCGCACTCTCTCTTCCGCCATTGCTCACATGCTTGCACGGGCCGGAAAGAGAAGACGAGAAGGAAGCGCGTGGCCGTTGGATGCGAGATGAGCAGTCCGCGATTAAGATCGGTTGAGGTTTCTAACACTCCAAGCAATCGGGCGGTCCGATCAAAATGACGGCTCGAGATGGATGGAGCGTTCATGGCGGTCGAATGTTCCTACTGAGCGAGGGCGGCGATTTAAATCAACGGTGATATCAATCGCTCTGAAAGGGACCGGTGCAATTAGTGGGTTGGCCAGAGTCAAGTGGCTCGAGCGGCAGAGCTCGAACCCAAGGAGCGAGTGAAACCGGTTTTAGGTTTTTAAATAAGCAGAGGCTTTGAGGATTATTAGAGTAGCAACCTAACTCCAAAAATTCTGAAATTTTACAGGAGCTTGCTGACTTAGATATTGACTTTGTGTAAAATTTTCAGAGGTTTCTATGCATTGCATTTTTCTCAAAAATTCTACAAAGTACTGGTTTAGGTTTGACCGAGTCAAGCAGGTTTATTGCCCTCTAAAATATTCAAACAATTTCTAAAAATTGCGAAATTTTCGGAGGGTCACATACCATCCCAGAACTTAGGAAAATATTTCCAGAGATGATCAAAAGATTAGACAAGATTGTTTTGAAGGATCAAGATTTGGATCAAAGACTTGTGACTATGTATTTCCATAACTCTTGTACAAGAATTGTTTTGCACTCACGGAAATACATGATGTAAGAAAAATTTTAATTTCTACTCATTTTCTTACATTTGAAACACAAATCAAAACTTGGGATATTCTGAGTTCCCATGGTTTTTCAGGGTTCGGAAAGTTGATAGGTAGGGCGGTGGCCACCAGAATCATCGTCACCTTCTTTCCTCGTCTCCTTATGCTTCAGAGTGCTCTGCAGTCGGCAGCCAAGAGGTAATCGGTGGTCTTGGATCCGGATATCAGTGCGCGGGCCATTTGCTGACGATCTCAACTCACAGAGCTTCACCACGTGATCGCTCCGGCTTCTACCATAGTTGGTTTCCATTCCTTTAATTCAAGCACCAGGTTTGATCTACAACAACGAGAATCCACGGTGTGCGGATCGTGGCGGCACGCGTGGATCATGCGGGTGGCGCGCTATTTCTGCTCCATCGCTAGAGTCTTCTCTTGAGCTCGCGTATGATACTTGGCCTTCTCTGGCTTGTCGTCAGAGGATCGATGCGGCTCACGATACCGGTTGTTATGGTCAAAGTTGAGAAGACAATGGATATCATCGAATCGAGAAGAGTAGAGAATGGAGAAAGGCGGTGGAAGAAGTAGTTTGAGGAAAAAGTAGTTTGAGTCTTTACAATTTCGATGCCCTCATCGTACGCGAGGGCGGTACAAGACAGCGCTTGTGGCGAGCTAACGTGGTGGCTTCGATTACGATACGATTGACCAAGGCTATTTGGTATTCGGTATCCAGCGAGTGTTGGGCTTCTTGGTCCTCTGACCCTCTCCCTCATCTCTTCCTTCGCGCTAAGTCAACCATGGGCGTGACATCCACTAACTAAAAATACTAATTAGTTCTCTACACTTACATGGGTCCGCGTATGTCAGTCAACCTGAGTCAAACCTATTCATGAGCTTGGTCCACCGTGGACTAGCATATCTCTGTGGACTGGTCCATAGACCGATGGCCCATGTCAACCCAATCCTATTTTAGGAATTAATTTAATTCTTGAAAAGTCATTTATCTTATTGGTCCCACTTGTCACTCTCTCTACCTTATTTCAGAATTATTTTAATTCTAGAAATTCATAAATAAGTCGGTCCCACCTATCATACACTTATTCTTTTTCTAATATTTTCGGAATAGAATATTGAGAATATTCATCAGATTTTCATCATTTCATGAATTCCAATCTTAGAGAGCCATATCTTCTTCATCAAATTCGATTGAACCCATTCAAGTTTCTAAATTCATCTAAATTCAATATCTACCTTCCAGTACCATTCAATTTCAATTTGGAGTTTATTTGATTTGTCTTTTCAATTTAGTTTGTTTTTCTTTCTTTCGTTAGACGTGAAGTCCAGGAATCGTCATGTAGGAGTGAAGATCAAGCAAGTAGAGGATTGAAGATAAATAAGATCACCATTGCTATAGCAGGCAAGTTATACCTTTGATCATATTGAATCAGGTTTTCAAAATTACTTTGATTCAAATTATTGCATTTACTTTAAGTAATGATTTAAATGCTTTTGGGTTTAGCTATTAATCCAATTTGTTATATCCACTTTGTCTATTGTATGTCATAATTTTTGTCACCTAGTCCGATTCATATTTAGTTGGTGCTATGGTATTACCAACGTGGGTTGGTTAGTACAAGTAGATTGCTTAGCCATGCAGCGAGTCATCATCATCACACGAGTTGCAATTATAAATTTGACTAAGTGACTATGGAACTTTGTGATAAAAATGTGTATCTTGTGTGCTATTACTTTGTGGATGGCATATGTTGCACTTAACCAACGAGGTGGGAAAGAATTTAGGCGAGGCAAGTGGTGGATACTATGTGATAGGGTGAAAGCTATGTGCATGGGAATGATAATCTTTGTGACTTAGTTAGAACATAGAGTCTTGCCTTGGTCAGTTAAGGACTTAACTTTGTGCGCCATTGATGGCCTTCTTCATGCGACCACATGCGGTATGGGGCGGGCCTAACAATAAGTTATGGATTCGGCATTGATGTTGGTGGATAAGTTAGGCTATGTGACGGTGGAGGTGTGACTACTTGGTGGTTGCATCGCGGGCACAGTTCGCGCATCCCTGTCTGGCGGTGTGTGTTTATACTAGTTATATGTGAGTTGGTATAGCGGGAAAGCACATCGGGAATGTCAATGTTTGAGATGAAGTTTACGAAAGGTTTTGTTATGATCACTACGATCGATTGATTGCATCTTTTGGGTAAAGTGTACAACCTCTGCAGTGTTAAACAATCTACTCGAATAGCGCGTCTGTGTCATGGACATGCTCGAGGATTTCACACTAGGGTAGATTTTCATAAAACTATTGGGAAGGGACAGCTATGTGATTTAAGTCATATGGTTTGTGTGAGAAAGAATTTGATTAGGCTATGTGTCTTTGTGAAAACAAATATTAAGTTAATATTGTCTATTTATTTTGAATTATGCTTTCAATCTATTATTTGTATTCAATTGCAAATGTTGCATTTCTGCAAATAACCACATAAGCTATTTCCTTTGGAATAAGCCTACATCTATACATTGCATTACGTGGTATGACTTGCGAGTGCGGTTGTGTACTCACGCTTGTTGTAAAACTTGGCAAACCTCGAAATGGAGGAATGCGTCAATCAACAAGGTCTACTTCAGGATCCGAGAAGAACTGAGGTCGCTTAGCGATTGCTGTAGGCATATGGATGGGCTTCACTTTGAAGTTATTAATTTTGGTTCACTGCGACTTCATTGAGCTATTAAGCATACGAGGCATTATCTGTAAGCTTTGACCTTAAGGTCTTTACTCGATATTTATTGTTATTTGCCTATTTATTAGTCATCTTTGTATATAGAAATGATATTTCATCGATGTTGCCCTTTGTGTGCACTAGCGTGATCTGGACTAGTGCGGTATACAGAGGGTCGAGAATTGCATTTTGGTCCCAACAAGCGCCATGACCTTGTTCCTTGGTGCACTAGCTCCCAATATGTGCCATGTGTTGCAGGGGTAAGACAACTCAATCTCATATCATACATAACATGATCAAACTCAAATGAGTGGAACAACCAGTATCACAACGCATGTCTGTTGTTGTGGTCTTCTTAGAGGCACGTGCGCCGATTGAAAATAGCATAAATCAATCCCTCGGGACCCTCAAGAATAAGTCTGCTGTTGTAGTAAATTTTGAAGTTGGTGGCGTCGACATATTTGACGTCTTGTCAGTAAACAAGATTTTCACGATTAACCACATATGTAAACTAAACTACCCACCAAAAAAATTATGTACAACATACTACACTACATGTAGTACATCTAAAACTATGTAATCCATTCAATTAAAAAAATTGCCTAAAAGGTAGGCGGCCAGGACGACAGCGCCGTTAGTTTCTCTCCTCCCCTCTGCTCCTCTCCCTTCCCTCCATCTTTCTCTTTTTTTCGAATAAAAGTGAGTTTTCCCAATTTTAGGGTTTCAAGGGTCTTTTATAGGGGATTGTGTTACCATTTAGAATGAGCAGCAGTGACTTGTGGGATCCTATTGCCATTTAAAATGATGGTTTTCCAAATTTTAATATTAAAAATTAAGACTCCTTGTCATCATTTGAATTAGCGATGAGGGACCTACCACTAATTTAACTAACGACAGAGAGTTGAGCCCTCTGTCATCAGTGCACAGGTCTCTGTCGCCAATTGGAATGGCGACAGGACAGACATATAGTTTTGTAATTTTTTGGCTATTTATTTTTACAATTATATTTTAAATTAATATTATTTTTTAAAAAAATCTTCAAATGATTGGACAGTGAGTTTTTCTTAAAAAAATAATATGAACAGATAAACACGGGAAGAAAATAAGGATCGATATTGTTTTTGGTAACTAACCAGTGCATACAACAGGGTGTAATCTCCAGAGACGGAATTTTTTAAAAAATAATATTATTGTAACATCCCAATCTTGGGCTTGTGTTTCAAATGTAAGAAAATTAGTAGAAATTAAAACTTTTTCTTACATCATGTATTTCCTGTTGTGCCAAACAATTCTTGTGCAGAGGATTATGGAAATACATTGTCACAAGTCTAGTTGATCCAAATCTTGTTATTCCAAAACAATCTTGTCAAATCTTATGATCATCCTCTGGAAATATTTTCCTAAGTCTACGTGATGGTATGTGACCCCTCTGAAAAATTTCACAATTTTTAGAAAGTGTTTGAATATTTTAGAAGCGGTCAAACCTGTTTGACTCTCAGTCAAACTTATTAAACAGAGCCTTGCAGAATTTTTGGAGAATTATTCGCGTATAAAAACCTCTGAAAATTTTACTCAGGTTAATATCTGAGTTAGCAAGCTCCTGTAAAAATTTCATAATTTTTGGAGTTAATTTGCTACCTCAAATAAATCATTCAAAGTCTCTGTTCTTATTTCAAAGTCAAACTTGGTTTCTTGTACTTGGGTTCGAGTCGGACTCGGGCTCGAGCCAAGTGACTTGGTCGATCAACTAACTTTGCGCGCCTGGTTTGAAAATCCGCGATCGATCTCAGCCTTTGGATCTAAATCGTGCGGCCGCGCTTCGTGTAACGCCGGACCTTAGGTTGCAAGTTTGATTATCGGCCAGTTAGATTCCCATCAACGGTTGAGATTTCCGAACGCTTCCGGACCCTCGGTTGCATTAGTGAATCGAGCAGTTGGATTAAGATCCAACGCCGCGTGTTCGCCGTTGTAAATTGAGTTTTGCGGCGTGGGGCTATCGGCCGATTCGTTTCTAATCTGGGCTCGGAACCTCTCCGTTGTGTTTGAAGCCGGGCGTGGCGCTATCTCGGTAGTCGCGTATCTCATCTATGGTGTGAATCACCGGGAGCCTTTCGCGGGTCGTCTTCAACCTCGGCGTGCATGAGCAGTAGGAGAGTAATGGCGGTGTCATTTCTTGCTCCCTAAAGCCACCTAGCCGAGGCGTTTAGGGGTATGGGAGGTACTACAGGCGAGCCATACCCTAATGCACGTCTTCCCCCTTTTCCTTGTCGGCGCACCTTGTGCTTTGTGTTTCTTGCCAGAAAGATGTGTGGTGCAAACCCTAATGCTTTCATGACTTTATAAGCACTCTCAATGCTTCCTAGTATCTCTTTAGACCACCACCAAGCTTCATTCACCGTATTGGAGCTTAACACCTCAAAAATGGCAATGCGCGTTGTTGACCCGTGGAGCTCCATTGGTGTTCTTGGTGTTCGGTGGTCCTCCTTCCGTTTCTTTGCCTAACCTTATCTACTTACTTCCTTGAACATTTCCCCTCACTTAATTTTGGATTTGATTCTCGAAATTGTCCAATTTGGGGTTTGTTCAAATTCGTGAAAGTGGTCATCTTCTTCCTCGGCTCAGTGAGTGCTCCATTTTCAATTAATGGCTCATGTAACTTGTGGGCCTTAATGAAGCTATTTTGATGCTTTGGAATCACTCATTTGGCTCAGGTATCTATCTCGGGTTTTCTTCTCCAAGTCGTGAGCTTTCAGAGATCAAGCATCTCGGCCATCTTTGAAGCTTCTCGTCAGGTAGCTTCTTATTAGTCATAGAAGCTCGCACCCGCATTCTAGGTTTGCGGTGAGCTTTTAGCTATTTTCGCACTTAGCGATGAAAGCTCCCATTTTCGTTTCGGCTAGCGGCGTTCTAATCACTCACGTGGCGAGAATGCTACCATTAGATTCGTTGTGCTATGCGAATCCATTTTGGTTCTTGGTTGGCGACAGCGTGACGGTGTCATCGGCGGTCGCCGTGAAATCGCTTCGGGTTTCTGCGGCGCGGCGGCTCCGTTTCGTCGCGATTAGGACACACTAATTGCTAATCATTAGTTATTAATTGTGTCATAATCATTGTCGTTGAGCCACTAACGATGGGCCCAACATCCTTAAATCGCCTCACGGTGCAACCCCACGCCTTTATTCAGGACATCATTAATGCTTAATCATTGTAATTATTGAGTCGGCATTTAATCCTTCATGGGAATCTCCTGCAGGTCACGTGACTTGTGGGCAGGGGTTAAAATCAAATTCGTGATCATTAGTGTTTATTTAATGATAATCATTAGAAGCATTAATCTGTCTAACCACTCTTAGTGCGTTGACAAGTGGGCCCGATTACTATGCGCGTGGGTTAAACCAGCGTGGGTGACTCGAAGTCAGCGACATGCGGTCCCCGATGTCGACATCTCCCTTTGACTGCGATCAATATCTGCGTTCATTTTTAGATCTGCGGCCACGATCTTTGTGTGCGTTCGGACCCTCGGTTGTCTTGATCATTCTCGGCGTCGATCTTTTGATCAACGACCAAGATCGTGTTTATGTGCACCGATCAGAATGCATACACTCGTGTGCGGCGGGTTGGATCTTGATCAGCGGTGGGCTCGTTCGAGTTGGCGCGCGTGCGTTGTTTCGGTCTTGGCGTGAGCAAGTAGGATTTTAGATCAAGGGTTGGGAGTTGTCCACGTCGTTTTCTTTTATTTGGGTTGTTACGTATTTGGTAAGTATTTGTTTAACAGCGGAAAATGATGTAAAAACTTTAAAAACTCATAACTAATTCATTTTAGCGCTTTTAGATAATTCCAACGGTAATAAATTATGTTGTCACTTTAGTTTATTATAAAAATGGAATTGAGCATGTTGATGTGAAAAATTGTGTAATTAGGAATAACTTGATTTGTCATTTTGAATATTCGAAATAGTTTTAACCTTGAAAGATGCATATCTTTTTACTGTATAAATCAATTTGTGCAAAATCAATTTTGTTAAATCCATCTGTTAGTATACTTTCATATGGAATAAGATTTGAGCATGTTCATAATGCTGTAAAATGACTTGCATTAGAATTACAACTTAGAAAAATCATAAGTAAATGTGTATAACTCCAAAATTAGTAAATCCAACTTTCTTTGTTATTAGGATGTCATAATCTACTATAAAAATTTCAGACCTTAGATCATTACGGAAAATTTCGCCATGAGCAGTGTTAATTATTAATTAGGTTGTTATAAAGTGAGAAAGAGTATTTTGTCCATATCTTTTGCATGCTTAGTTCAAATGGCATGATTCTTGTTCCTATCATTGTCTTAGATCATTCCCTAGCTGTAGTGTAAATTTTATTAGATTTGGATGTGTTTTGTTGTTGGAGTTTATTTGGTGTTCTTAGTTCTTATTTGTATAAGCCTTTTCGCGTTAGGTTAGAGGATAATTTTATTCGCGATATTGAGCCACGTGACCATCGGACTTCGCACTTGACCAGCGAAAGCGGATGTAGCATTCATTTGATCATCTTGTTCCTACTATTTTCAAAGTCTAATATATTGTTTACCAAATTCTATGTATGCATTGCTATGTTGTTTTAAACTATTGTCGATGGTGGCCTACTAGATGCATTACCGATGAAATGTTTATTCCTCTACTACGAAGCTTAGGTTACTTCTTTGTGATTTTGGGTTATTGGATGGACCCTTGTCACTTAGTAGTTTCACGGGTTATTATGCTTAGCCATGCTTAGTTATCGGTAGAAATGGCGGTTATCGACATGCCGATAACCTTGATCACCTAGCGTTATAATATGTATATTTCGGCCTTGTGTTTGTCTAAATTGCAAAACTAAAACTGAAAATGAAAACAATTTAGACTTGGGCACAATGGTAAGATGGTGTGATCTTACAGGTGTGAATGGAATGGTGCAGGGGTCAGTGGGGACCGAACTACTTGTGAGTATCATTATCAGGCATTACGTGCGTGCTAACCACACTAGAGGATATGGGACCTCTCTTAGATGAGTACTTTGGGTTGTGTTAATTAATGAGTCGTGGTGGGTTGCATATTTGATTATATGCAACATGGACACGTTTGTAGGGAGGAGAACACCGGTAGGGCCGGTGTATCTTGCTCCACGTATGGGTCCTTGTGATCCATATTTAGTCGGCGGATCACTAAGGATTAACCCCATACGTCGTCTCTTGATTAGCATATTCCATTGGAAAGGGTTACGTAGGACTTAGCGATGCTTGGCATACCAAAGGAAGTGTGCTTAATAGCTTGGCGAAAAGCGATGCGAAGTGTGGGTACATTGGTACACCCCTGCGAGGGATTAAAACTATTCGAATAGCCTCGTCTAGGTTATGGACACGCTTGGATAAGCTTTTCAAGAGTTAGACTACAACATTTTAAAATTAAAACTTGATGGTGGTATGAATCGGGATTCATGCTATGTTGTGGTGACTTTTGGGAAAGTCACTTCTAGGTGGATACTTATTACTTATGTTTACTGTTGTTATTTAAATGCTTAAAAGCAGATTTTACAAGCTGCTGTTCAATCTATTACAATATTGCAAATGAAACTTGCTTTATGCGTCCAAAGAACCATATAACCACATTCCTTTGTATACAGCTTTCATGTAGCTATGTATGGGCTTGCTACTCGTAAGTCTTGCGAGTACATATTTTGTACTCACACGCATTGCTTGTGTTGTCTGAGGGGATGATAGTGAGTCAGATAGACCTCACTTTTGTGAGTTGTCTTTGTGGCGGTTCTGAGGCGATTAGCTTGGCGGCGGTCGGTTGCTACACAATGGTGTTATGTGGCTAAGCGGTCGTCTTTTGGTTTAAGCCATCTTATGGCAACTTTTTGCTTCATTACTTATTTGCTACTTATGTCATTTGGTAGGTCATTTGTGTTGTAATAATTTATATTATGTATGTCTTTTAGTAGACTTGTTATAATCTATTGTATGGAATTGATGCATGCTTGGATATGATGTATGTGTCTTTGCTTGTTAGGAGGCACATATTCATCGAGGCGGATTATTATTCTATTTGTGATACTAGAACCGGAGGAAGGTTAAGTATTACAAGTTTAATAAGCAGGGGTCTCCAGGAGCTTAGTATCGAGCCATACTAGCAGTAAAAACCCTAGCTTGGTGGTCCCTAGTATATTTTGAAAACTTACTCTCCAAATATCGGTTGCTTTCTGAAAATCTTAAGTGAGTTCTCAGTTTTACTTCTCACCTATCTTAGTTTGCTCATCTCACCTTGTTGGCTGAATTTGAAGGTTGAGTTTTCCTCTCATCTCCTTTCAAAAGATAGTTGTTTCACCAGAGTAGATTGGTTTTGGGTACATCATGAGAGTTATAAAATGAAAGTATGGCTGCCTTGAGAAGATTAGGAGGCTGGGAGCTACAAATTTACGAGAAGTTGAATAGGAAAATCTGGACAGCAAGCAAGAATTTTACGGACAGCTAGCATTTAGGTAGTAAAAGTCTTGAAATGAGAGGTTAATCCCACTAAAACTTGTGGGGATAAAGGGTAAGTGATATGAGATAGCTAAGCATTTAACCCTTCTTTGCAAATTTCCCACCGTTTCCTTCTTTGTTTTGAGCAGTTAATGTTCAGAAATTTCCTTCTGAAAAATTGATTACTCGTTTTCCCATACGAGTTAGTCATAATAGGAAGATGGTTGTTATCTTTATGATCTTGCTGTAATTTTATGTAGTTACTTGAGCTTTTAAAAAGGTTGTTTTGTTTAGAGGTTAGTTGTTTTCTTTGTCTCTGTTCCGGAGTTGTGTTTAACCTATTTTTGTGGAGCAGGATGACAAGAACTCACACATGCTGATCCCGGTAGTGGTTCCGATGAGCTTCCCCCTCCTCCGGACCATGGTGAGGGTTACGGCTCGAATCGGCGGAATCGCATGGACGGACCGGATCTTGGAGGTCATTGCGAGAACACCTCGCTCCGTCTGCGCCGGGATGCGGAGGTGGTGGCCACGATCGCGTGGTGGGCTTGCGGAGTTTCTCCGTCGCGGCGCCTACCTTCTCCGTCGAGATGATCCACTCGGCGCGGATGATTGGCTGCGTCTTGTTGGCCAGCTCAATGCTCGCTTCGATGCGAGAAGCGAGGCGGGCCTCTTGCATCCATCGGCTTGAGTGCAGCCTCTCTTGGTGGGAGAACTTTCTCGCCATGCGGCCGCGAGCTACGTTGTCTCATGGGATGAGTTTCGATCGCTTTCGTCGGGCCCACATGCACGATGGCTGATGAAGCTCAAGAAGAAGAGTTTCTTGCGGCAAGCGAGGCGCCAAGTCGTCTCGGAGTACCTTTACGAGTTTAACCACTTGGCTCGTTATGCTCGGGAGGTGGCCTCTGATGAGGCTAAGCAGGAGAAGTTCATGGATGGTTTGTCAGGAGCTACAGGGACAAGCTATCTATAGTGGACTTTCTTGACTTCCGAGGCCTTGGTTGACAAGGCCATCGTCGCCGAGAGCACAAGGCAAAGCGTGGAGAAGTCCACGCAAGTGCAAGTGGGAGGCCCAGAGTGCGCAGGCTAGCCTCACTCATCCGTGTTGGGCCGCACGAGGGCTCGTGCTTTGGCTTCACCCGCGCCGAGGGCGTCGGTGCCGATTGCTCGTCCCCGCGGCCGTGTTTCACCACGTGCTGCGACTCGGCGGCGAGTTGCGCTCCGCCCAGCAGCTGGCGGCGTTACTAACTTTGCAACAAGAAGGGCCACTATGCTGCGATTGCCTCGAGAGATTGGAGCAGCCCCTGCGTCTAATGGAGGACGCGGAATAGTCACACACGACGAGAAGGTGATCGAGAAGACCAGTGTCGGGAGTGGTCAGTCAACCACATCTCGGTGAGGAGGCTCGAGGAGGCACTGACGTTGTGTTGGATACGTTTCTTGTTAGTTATCGTCTTCTGCGAGTCTTGTTTGACTACGGAGCTTCACATTCCTTTATTCGAGATCTTTTCTTCTGATTGTGACCTTTACCTTGTTCCTTTGGGATTCCTTTGTATTCGCTCTCGGGAGGCGGAAATGAGAAGGCGATCAAGAATGTCGGGCGTCCTATTAATATTGAAGGTGGAATTCTTGGCGAACCTCATCTTACTTGACTCGGCGCGTCGGATGTGATTCTTGGTATGGATTGGTTGTCCCAACACTTGGGGCAAATCGATTGTGCGGGAAGATGGTTTCCTCACTAGTCCTCGGCGAGCAAGTTGGGATTTATGCCATTTGCGGGGCCACACCTTTGTGCCCTTGAAGCTAAGCCGGCCATGGAGATTCGAGGATGTGCCCACGATGCGTGACTTTGTGGATGTCTTCCTGAATTTGCTGGTATGCCTCGATTCGAGACTTGGAGTTTGTGATTGAGTTGTTGCGTCTGCTCCAATTTCTAAGCGTGCGTACGAATGCCTCCCAATGAGTTAGAAAGAGTGAAGAAGCGGTTGGGTGAGCTTCAAGCAAAAGGCTTCATCAGTCCTAGCTCATCTCCTTGAGGTTGTCAGTCATTTTGTGAAGAAGAAGGACAAGACCCTGCGTATGTGTGTGGATTACCGTCATTTGAATGAAGTGACGGTGAAAAACAAATATCCTTTGCCTCGTATTGATGATCTCTTTGGCCAGGTTGGTTGGAGCTTGTGTGTTCTCAAGATTGACTTGAAGATTGGGGTACCATCAAGTGGGATCGAGTGAGAGATATTCAAAGGCGGCGTTCACTACTCGTTATGGCCTTCGAGTACCGTCATGTCTTCGGGTTGACCAATGCTCCGGCTTTGTTCATGAATCTTATGAACTCGGTGTTCATGGAGTATTTGGATAAGTTTGTTGTGGTTTTCATTGGCGACATTCTTATCTACTCCAAGAGTGAAGAAGAGCATCTTGAGCATCTGCATTGTATTGGGGAAAGCTGCGTGAGCATCGTTTGTATGCTAAGTTCAAACAGTGCGAGTTACGGTTGAAGGAAGTGGCATTCTTGGGCCATGTTCTTTCAGGTGGTGGTGTCATGATAGATCCTAGCAAGGTCGGCGATGTTCTATCTTGGGGGGACCCAAGTCGATCACCGATGTGAGAGTTTCCTTGGTTTAGCGAGACTCTTTGCCGCGCTTTATCGAGAACTTCTCCAAAATTGCTAAGCTCATGGCCAAATTGCTCAAGAAAGAGAAGAAATTCGTGTAGTCATCTGCTTGTGATTTGAGTTTTCAAGAACTCAAAAGGCGATTGGCGTCGACACGGTGCTTGTTCTCCCTAATGTGCATAGAGCTTTGACATTTATTGTGATGCCTCGTCGAGGACTTGGTTGTGTTCTTATGCAAGAAAGGCAGGTTGTGGCCTATGCATCGAGGCGATTGAGGCCTCATGAACTCAATTATCCTACCCATGATTTGGAGTTAGCGGCGATGGTTCATGCACTCAAGATTTGGCGGCATTACCTCATTGGTGCCATGTGAGGTGTATTCGATCACAAGAGCTTGAAATATTTGTTCACCAGACGGATCTGAACCTCGAGCGGAGAGATGGTTGGAATTGATCAAGGATTATGATATGGGCATTGGTATCACCAGGGCAAGGCTAATGTTATTGCGGATGCACTCGATCATGAGTGTGTTGCAATACCTTGTCACTTCAAGAGCAACAACCTACCCTTCTCGAAGAATTTCAGCGGCTTAATTTGGGATTGATTGAGCATGGTTCTCTTGCTACCTTGGTTGTGCAACCGACTTTGGTGGAGCAAATCAAGGCTGCCAATGAGCGGATGTTGGTGTGATCCAAATCAAGCGAGAACATCAAGAATGGGACGACTAAGTGCTTTTACGAGGATGAGCACGGTGTTGTGTGGTTTTGAGCAGCGCTTGGTGGTTCGAAGGTCATGGAATTGCGGGATTTGATTCTCCGCGAGGCCCGCGACTCCCTTTGTCTATCCATCTGGAGCTACCAAGATGTATCAAGATCTTCGGCGAGATTACGGTGGACTCGCATGAAGCGCGAGATTGCTAGGTTGTGGCAGAGTGTGGCGTATGATGTCGTGTCAGGCGAACATCGGCGTCGGCGAGGCCTTCTTGACCTTTGCGATGCACGAGTGGAAGTGGGATTAGTTGGTATGGATTTCATCACGATCGCCCGTACTTCTTACGGAAAGGATGCTATACGGGTTGTTATTGATCGATTGACAAAGGTGGCACATTTTACGCGGTCGTGCCAATCTCGGTGTTAGTCGGTGGCGGACCTCTATGTGTCTCGCATTGTATGTTTGCATGGTGTGCCATGAGCGATTGTGTCGGATCGTGGTTCTCTTTTCACCTCTGCTTTGGCATAATGCGCAAAGGCGATGGGTACACGTCTTTCTTCGATTCGACTTATCATCCTCAAGCCCGATGGTGACGGAAGAGTCAACCAAGTGTTGGAAGATATGCTCGTGCACACGTGTTCTTTCCTATGGAAAGAAGTGGGAGAAAGTGCTTGCCGTTTGCGAGTTCTCCTACAACAACGGTTCCAAGCTAGTCTTGGCATGGCACCGTTTGAGGCTTTGTATGGGAGGAAGTGTAGAACCCCTTTCAGTGGTGAAGGCGGTGGCGTCGGTTCTTGGGCGGATTCCATCAATGAGGCCGAAAGTCGAGTCCGGTGATTCGTGAGCATTTGCGCGTGGCCGATCCGGGCAAAAGAGCTATGCGGATCGTGCGTCGTCGGGAGTTGAGCTTTGAGCCCAATGACTTTGTTTATCTCAAGGTCTCACCTTGAAGGCCATCAGCGTTTTGGCATCAAGGGCAAGCTAGCTCCTCGATATGTTGGGCCTTATCATCATCGAGAGGATTGGAGTGCATTTGCATCTGATTAGTTGCGTAGCTTAAGCGAGGGTGTGCCACGCGTGTTCCATGTGTCACACTTAAAGAAGTGCCTCCGTGTTCCCAGTTGAGGAAACTCGTTGGAAAATCTCGATGTGCAAGAAAATTTGACCTATCGCGGGCATCCTGTTCGTATTCTCGAAGAATGCGAGCGAAGGACAAGGAAGCAGTGTCATCAAGTTCCTTAAGGTTCGATGGTCAAACCATTACGAAGATGAGGCAACTTGGGAGCGCGAAGATCGTCTTCGTGCGAATTACCCATCCTTCTTCTCAGAAAGCGAAATCTGAGTGAGATTCTTGTAGAGGGGAGGTTTTGTAACATCCCAATCTTGGACTTGTGTTTCAAATGTAAGAAAATCAGGTAGAAATTAAAACTTTTTCTTACATCATGTATTTCTGTTGTGCCAAACAATTCTTGTACAAGGGATTATGGAAATACATTGTCACAAGTCTAGTTGATCCAAATCTTGTTATTCCAAAACAATCTTGTCAAATCTTATGATCATCCTCTGGAAATATTTTTCCTAAGTCTACTGTGATGGTATGTGACCTCGAAAAATTTCACAATTTTTAGAAAGTGTTTGAATATTTTTAGAGCGATCAAACTGTTTGACTCTCGATCAAACATTAAAGCAGAGCCTTGCAGAATTTTTTGGAGAATTATTCGCAGTATAAAACCTCTGAAAATTTTACTCCAGGTTAATATCTGAGTTAGCAAGCTCTGTAAAAATTTCATAATTTTGGAGTTAATTTGCTACCTCAAATAAATAATTCAAAGTCTCGTTCTTATTTCAAAGTCAAACTTGGTTTCTTATTGTTTGGTTGAGTGGGACTGGGCTCGAGCCAAGTGACTTGGTCGAGTCAACTAACCGCCCGCGCGGTTTGAAAATCCGCGATCGATCTCAGCCTTTGGATCTAAATCGCATGACGGCGTGCAGCGTGTAACCCGCCGGACCTTAGGGTTGCAAGTTTGATTGTCGGCCGTTAGATTCCCATCCAACCGTTGAGATTTCCGAACCTTTCGGACCCTCCGGTTGCGTGCGTGAATCGAGCCGTTGGATTAAGATCCAGCGCGCGTGTTCGCCGTTGTAAATTGAGTTTGCGACGTGGGGCTATCTGAGCCGTTCGTTTCTAATCCTAGGGCTCGGAACCTCTCCGGTTGTGTTTTGAAGCCGGGCGTGGCGCTATCTCGTGCCGTCGTATCTCATCTAACGGTTGTGAATCACCGAGCCTTTCGCGGGTTGTCTTCAACCTGGCGTGCATGAGCAGTAGGAGAGTAATGGCGATGTCATTTCTTGCTACCTAAAGCCACCCTAGCGGCGTTTAGGGGTGTGGGAGGTACTCTAAGCAGGCCATGCCTAATGCGTCTTCACCCCTTTTTCCTTGTCGGCACCTTGTGCTTTGTGTTTTGCTAGAAAGATGTGTGGTGCAAACCTAATGCTTTCATGGCTTTATAAGCACTCTCAATGCTTCCTAGTATCTCTTTAGACCACCACCAAGCTTCATTCACTTGTGTTGGAGCTTAACACCTCAAAAATGGCAAAGCCGCCATTGTTGACCGATGGAGCTCCATTGGTGTTCTTGGTGTTCAGTGGTCCTCCTTCACGTTTCTTTGCCTAACCTTATCTACTTACTTCCTTGAACATTTCCCTCACTTAATTTTGGATTTGATTCTCGGAATTGTCCAATTTGGGGTTTGTTCAAATTAGTAGTGGTCATCTTCTTCCTCATTTCAGTGAGTGCTCCATTTTCAATTAATGGATCATGCTTAGCTTACGTAGGCCTTAATGAAGCTATTTTGATGCTTTGAATCACTCATTTGGCTCGGGTATCTATCTGGGTTTTCTTCTCCAAGTCGTGAGCTTTCACGAGATCAAGCATCTCGGCCATCTTTGAAGCTTCTAAATCGCTTTGGTAGCTTCTTATTAGTCCTAGAAGCTCGGCACGCGTTCTAGGTTTGCGTTGAGCTTTTAGCTATTTCGCACTTAGCGGTGAAAGCTCCCATTTTCGTTTTCAGGCTGGCGGCGTTCTAGTCCTCATGCGCGCGAGAATGCTACCATTAGATTCGTTGTGCTATTGCGAATCCATTTGGTTCTTGGTGGGCAGCGCATGGCCCGGTGTCGCGGCGATTAGCGGTAAATCGCTCGGGTTTCAAACGAGGCGGCTCCGTTTTAAATCGCGATTAGGACACACTAATTGCTAATCATTAGTTATTAATTGTGTCATAATCATTGTCGTTGAGCCACTAACGATGGGCCCAACATCCTTAAATAAGCCCTACGGTGCAACCCGCCTTCCGAGACATCATTAATGCTAATCATTGCTTAATTATTGAGTCGGCATTTAATCCACCGGAATCTCCTGCAGATCATTGACTTGTGGGCGAGGGTTAATATCAAATTTAATGAGTCATTAGTGTATATTTAATGATAATCATTAGAAGCATTAATCTGTCCTAACCACCACTCTTAGTGCGTTGACAAGTGGGCCCGATGCTGCGTGCTGCGTGGGTTAAACCGGTAGCGTGGGTGACTCGAAGTCAGCGACATGCGGTCCCACGTGTCGACATCTCCGCTGACTGCGATCAATATCTACCTTTCATTTTTAGATCTGCGGCCACGATCTTTGTGTGCGTTCGGACCCTCGGTTGTCTTGATCATTCTCGAAGTCGATCTTTCGATCAACGGCCAAGATCGTGTTTGCCGCATCCGTCAGAATGCATACACTGCGTGTGCGCCGTTGGATCTTGATCCAACGGTGGGCTCCGTTTCGATTGGCGCGGCGTGCGTTGTTTCGATCTTGTGTGCGTGTGGATTTTAGATCAAGGTTGGGAGTTGTCCACGTCGTTTTCTTTTATTTGGGTTGATTCACGTATTTGGTAAGTATTTGTTTAACAATGAAAATGATGTAAAAACTTTAGAAACTCATAACTAATTCATTTTAACTGCTTTTTAGATAATTCCAACGGTAATAAATTATGTTGTCACTTTAGTTTATTATAAAAATGGAATTGAGCATGTTGCGATGTGAGAAAATTGTGTAATTAGGAATAACTTGATTTACTCATTTTGAATATTCGAGAAATAGTTTTAACCTTGAAAGATGCATATCTTTTCTGTATAAATCAATTTGTGCAAAATCAATTTTGTTAAATCCATCTGTTAGTATACTTTCATATGGAATAAGATTTGAGCATGTTCATAATTACGTAAAATGACTTGCATTAAATTACAACTTAGAAAAATCATAAGTAAATGTGTATAACTCCAAAATTAGTAAATCCAACTTTGCTGTTATTAGGATGTCATAATCTACCTGCTATAAAAATTTCAGACCTTAGATCATTGGAAAATTTACGCCATGAGCAGTGTTAATTATTAATTAGGTTGTTATAAAGTTTGAGAAAGAGTATTTTGTCCATATCTTTTGCATTCTTAGTTCAAATGGCATGATTCTTGTTCCTATCATTGTCTTAGATCATTCCCTAGCTGTAGTGTAAATTTTATTAGATTTGGATGTGTTTTGTTGTTGGAGTTTATTTGGTGTTCTTAGTTCTTATTTGCTTATCGCCTTTTAGCGTTAGGTTCAGAGATAATTTTATTCGATATTGAGCCACAGTGACCATCGGACTGCACTTCGGCGAGGCAGCGGATGCAGCATTCATTTGATCATCTTGTTCCTACTATTTTCAAAGTCTAATATATTGTTTACAAATTCTATGTATGCATTGCTATGTTGTTTTAAACTATTGTCGGTAGGTGGCCTACTAGATGCATTACAGTGAAATGTTTCTTCCTCTACTCTGAAGCCTAGGTTACTTCTTTGCGTGATTTTGGGTTATTGGATGGACCCTTGTCACTTAGTAGTTTACGGGTTATTATGCTTAGCCATGCTTAGTTATCGGTAGAAATGGGCGGTTATCGACTTGTCGATAACCTTGATCCTAGCTGTTATAATATGTATATTTCGGCCTTGTGTTTTGTCTAAATTGCAAAACTAAAGCTGAAAATGAAAACAATTTAGACTTGGGCACAATGGTAAGATGGTGTGATCTTAGGTGTGAATGGAATGGTGCCGGATCAGTTAAGGACGAACTACTTGTGAGTATCTGTTGTCAGAGCATTACCGTGCGTGCTAACCACACTAGAGGATATGGGACCTCTCTTGGCTGAGTACTTTGGGTTGTGTTAATTAATGAGTCGCGTGGTGGGTTGCATATTTGATTATATGCAACATGGACACGTTTGTAGAAGGGAGAACACCACGTAGGGCGGTGTATCTTGCTCCACGTATGGGTCCTTGTGATCCATATTTTAGTCGGCGAATCACTAAGGATTAACCCCCATACGTGCGTCTCTTGATTAGCATATTCCATTGGAAAGGGTTAGTAGGACTTAGCGATGTGAGAGCATACCAAAGGAAGTGTGCTTAATAGCTTGGCGAAAAGGCGTGATGCAGTGTGGGTACATTGGTACACCCCTGCAGTTAAAACTATTCGAATAGCCTCGTCCTAGGTTATGGACACGCTTGGATAAGCTTTTCAAGAGTTAGACTACAACATTTTAAAATTAAAACTTGATGGTGGTATGAATCGAGGATTCATGCTATGTTGTGTGACTTTTGGGAAAGTCACTTCTAGAGTGGATACTTGTTACTTATGTTTACTGTTGTTATTTAAATGCTTAAAAGCAGATTTACAAGCTTGTTGTTCAATCTATTACAATATTGCAAATGAAACTTGCTTTATGCGTCCAAAGAACCATATAACCACATTCCTTTGAATCGACTTTCATGTAGCTATGTATAGGGCTTGCTACTCGTAAGTCTTGCAGTACATATTTTTGTACTCACTGCATTGCTTGTGTTGTCACGAGAGGATGATAGTGAGTCAAATAGACCTCACTTTTGTGAGTTGTCTTTGTGCGCGGTTCTGAGGCGATTAGCTGCGGCCGGTCGGTTGCCACAATGGTGTTATGTGGCTAACAGGTGTCATTTGGTTTAAGCCATCTTATGGCAACTTTTGCCTATACTTTGTTACTTATTTGCTACTTATGTCATTTGGCGATCATTTGTGTTGTAATAACATATTATGTATGTCTTTTGGTAGACTTGTTATAATCTGTTGTATGGAATTGAGGCATGCTTGGATATGATGTATGTGTCTTTGCTTGTTGCAGGAGGCACATATTCATCGAGGCAGGATTATTCTATTTGTGATACTAGAACGAGAGGAAGGTTAAGTATTACAAGTTTAATAAGCAGGGTCTCACAATTATTTTAAAAGATATTTACAAAAATAAATAGCATACCAAAAATTACAAAAATATGTCCACATGCTTGGTGAGTATCTATCGCGATTGAGCCGGCGACGAAGCTATCGCTAGTTGCACTAACAGCGGCGATAACTGTCGCAACAGCGATAGATCTGACCTAACTGATTCTTTATTTTCCCTATTCCACTTAGCGGTTTTTATTTTCATAAATTTCAAATGGTACCAAATCATTAGACGCGCAATAATATTTTTGTCATCGTCGTATGTTGTTCTACTACGGTTAATTTTGGAGAATTTAGCGAGGGCGTTTGAGGCATGAGCGATTTGTAAAGGGAAGGTAAGTGATATTGCGATTCACGGGAATTCGTACACAGCGATATTCTGAACTTGTGCGAGCGTCATAACACTTAATTGAAATGATAATTCACCACATTGGTAATAATATATTTGCGTGGTCGCGACCTCAACGTCTCCCATGTGGACTACCTCTAGTCGGGCACGAATGAGGTCCATGGCGGCGTCAGGAATGCGATGTCTTCTTGGTCCTAAGTATTTGGCGTGGGGTATGTCTTGAAGGTGTGCCCGGACTCCACGCAAATGGAGCACTTCTTACCGTCTGACGTCGAAACCGCCTCGTCCATATTGTTCACGATGCGCGTGTACGTGTCATCGGTCAACCTTTCCTTGAGCCTACCAATGTCGCGGCCAGTTAGTTGCTCCCGGGTGGGATGGCCAATGAAATGGGCAACAACGGTAGTAACCATAAATCTCTCCACTCCATGTTTGCATCACGCCTCCTTGGTGAAATAGTGAGAGAGGTACTCCAGGGATGCTACACCAGCATCGAGCAATTGGCCATGACATGGGAGGCGGGGCCTATCTGCGAGAAGAAGGGCTTGTTACAAGTGCATACGCAACTTCTCGCGGCGTAGCGTGCACTCATGAGTGATCCTCTGCGGTTAGTCTGCGGCGTCCTTTATCCACGCACATTATCTCGGCGAAGCTCCCTGCGTATCCATCTTCAATGCGGTGCATCTCACCCTTCTTGCTCTTCTCCTCATGTCGTGCGGTGATCATGGCGGAGTAAGTACTCTATCATTGCCATGGCGGCGGCGCATTCTGCATCTGTTAACAAAGTAGTTTGTGGTACGCGGAGAATTGCCTCCACAATACCAACCAAAGGGAGGCACCTAGCGTCAGCGCATGACCGGTTGTAGACCTCGGCTAGGTTGGTTGTCGCATGATACCATATCGAGCACCACCACATGTCATGTAGCGACCACTTCTCCGCCAGGCTCGTGCTCAATCCGATCCGAAAGCATTTCACTGTGCCCTGTCTTCCTCGAGGCGATAGGACCGTCAGTGGTAGGCTGTGGCAATGCTTTGGGGGCACAATCGGTAGCAGGCGGCCCTTCTCCACGCCTCCATTACGTGGGTTTGGGTCAGATCATCCGAGAATCTTCTGAGTGTTTGAACTTCGGCTGCTGCAGTTACGGTTGCCGACCATTGAATAGGTTTATCAAGTCCTTGTTGCGGGCGCTTATAGAAGTTTGCACCCAAGTGCCTCATGCACCACACTCGTAGATCCGGCCATGGAAGTGATGCGTTCTCTCCTCGTTGTGGGCGAGTTATTGCCGCGGCGAGCTGCGTGCCGATCATGTATAAGGCATCGTTGGGGCGGTCTGCTGACATAAATCCTCACATTCTTGGGAACTACAACCAGCTATCAGTGTTCTACGCTTTCAGCAGCGAATACCCTGAAGAACTTGATTATTTCCATCGGTCGCTATTGTAGTCGATGTCGGCCCTTGTACCTCGATTAGAATGTGCCATCGATGCACAAGATTGGGCGACTTGATCTTGGAATGCATTGATGCATAGACCAAAGCGAAGAATGCTCATTGTAGTACCCTCTTATTAGGCCACCGGATCGTGGCATCTTGAATGTCGACATGAGTCTTTGGGATTCTGTCTTGTATGACTCGGAGTTACCTAGGGAGGTTGTGGTAGGAATCCTCGAGCGTCTGAACCTTGATTCCAATGCCTTACATTTTACCCTCCAAGCCTTAGCATAGCTTATAGTGTCTTTGGAATCTTGCCTCAATGGCGAATGATGGATCGTGGCTCAAAATCTAGGTTATCCACGATCTCACCGTACATGAGATTGGCGATGAAGCTGATGTGAGTTCGGTGGGGCTACCGCGACTCAATGAATAGCGCATGTGTGAGGAACCACTATAGAGCACTTCGATGGGTGTCCAGCAGGCTGAAATGCATGCAGCGCCAAGGGCATCCCTCTATCGCGCACTTTACATCGTAGCATCTTGGGGTAGACTTGCGGCGGTGAATGTGCGCGCAGCAGATAATGCCCAATTTGTCGCATCTGCCACGGTCTCCTTGCATTTGTACATAGCTCTAGTCGACCTCGCTGCAGTGGTACTCCCACGGTACGGGAGGCTTTGTTGACAACGAGTTCGGCGGTATGTGTTCCTCGGATGGAACGCTTTGCTGAGTACGCATCATCATCATCATCATCAGAACCTTCATCTTTGGACAATGCCATGTACTCACGTTCTTGAGATCCATCCTTTGCACTAGCTCTTCCGGCTCCTCCCCTGCGTCAATGAGCCCACTGCTTTGTCTCATCTGAAGGAGATACCGGCATAGTCTTCGTCGATGGCATCGACAACCTTGTCCTTCGGCCATTGTGTGTGCGCTCTGGAGTCACCAATTTCTTCATCGATGTCGGCCAACTCCTACTTGTTGACGGATCTTTGGAGTGGGTTCGCATAAGCACGGACGGAAGGACCAATTTCCATCCTCTCCCTCGCCATGCGTGCGTCGGCCGCCATGAATTTGTTCCCTTTAGTTGCACTAACTCTCAATCGTGGGGTGTCTGCCCGAGGGCAAGGCAACTCAATGTCGGTCGTACACATCACGGTCCACTTGGAACATGTGGAACAACCATCGCATCTGACGCCAAAATATTGCGTAGTCGGTCTTGGTAGAGACACGTCCGTGGTGAAAATAACTCAAATCAATTCCCTAGGGACCCTCCATAATAGTCCCTCGCCCATAGTAAATTTTAAAATTGGCGACGTCAGACATATTTTACGCACTGCGGTGTAAAGAACATTTACACGATGAACTACGTATCTAGAAATAAATAGCCCACAAAAAGTATGTAAAACGAACTTCACTCATGTAGCAGTACATCAAAAACCATGTAATCCATTCAGTTAAGAAAATTACACGAGAGGTGGGCAACTGGACGAACAATGCTTCGCTACCTTTTCTCCTCCTCTCTCTTCTGTCCTTCTCTTTTTCTGAATAAAAATGAGTCTGTGTGGAATTTTGAGGTTCAAGATGGTTTTATAGGGGTGGGGCTTGTCGCTTGATTGAGTGGCGGCGAGGATCTCAACCGGCGATAAGGGTTCAATTGGCGGCGAGGATTTATTTTGTAATTTATTACGGTGGCTATTTATTGTTGGAAATATCTTTTTACAATATGTAGTGTATTGTTGTACTAAGGTGAATTTTGTAAGATTTTTGAGGGCGATTGAGGTGCGAGTACATCGAGAGTCGAACTACTGACTACGGACCATGGAGTAGCACTGCGGTGGTGTCGCGAGGCACGCTCTTGCATCGGCTAGGTCGAGCCGGGATGCGCGTGCGGTGAAAGCCTCCACGAGAGAACTACGTGTCCACGGGTCGCTAAAGAAGTCCTCGATGGGTGCGGATGAGTGCGCATCGTCCTCCCAAGCCGTTCTGCGAAGAATTACGTTACAAACATAATCATGGAGAAAAACGTTACGCAAACAAACTGAACTTACCTATTGGGCGAAAAATGTGCTCGGGCGGCGCGGCATACTCTGGCGCATACGGGTGGGCGAGGACACATGTGAAGATCATCATTACTAAGCTATAATGCCCTAACTTAGGTTTGTATTTCAAATGTAAATTATGAGGAGAAATAAAAACTTTTGTTGTCTCATCAAATCATTTGGAAGTTTTCAAATTTTCCCTAACAATTTCCATTTTCTAGAATTAAATTCTTGTGAATGGAAATTGTTGTCGATAAATTCTTAGCCTTCAAACTTGTGATCATCCTCTGAAATTATTTTTCCTATCATCTTGATCATCCTATCTACCTCCTGAATTATTTCACCATTTTTAGATTTTGTTTGCTATTTCCAATGACAAGTCAAACTAGTTTGAATTTCTGGTCAAACCCTAGGTCAGCAGCTTGTGAATTTATTGGGAGAAATCTATTGCATGAAAACTCCTGGAAAAATTACACAAGGTTTCCCTCTTTCCAGTAAGCTCCATAAAAATTTCGGAATTTTGGAGCTCAGAACCTCTAAAAATTCCCAAAACCTTCTCATCTTTCTAATTCGAATCAAATCATTGTTCCTCGGGTTCAAACCCCACTTGGGCTCGAGTCAGAGCCGCACCTAATGGACTCGGTCATACCGCCTGGTTGCCGTCTTGAGCAGATGGTATGTCGGCCGTCCGATGAAGATCGAGCGGTCCACTACTCATCTCGTCGGCCGGTCGAATGCATCTGAGATCGGCCGTCCATCTCAAATCAGCAGTCGGCACAATCGATCGAGTCAAACCATCTAAGCGTCTTTGCACGGACCCGGCTCGGCAGCTTTGCCACCGTCGGCGTGTGGGCCCTCCTTGTCGATGTCGCGCGCGTCTTCTCCGCGGCTTCGCCGAGTTCGGTGGCAAGTCGCATGCGTGCCACGCGGCTCGTCGTTGCCACGTCGTGGGCGCGTGTCCTCTCGGTCGCCGCGAGTCCATCTACCCCACGAGACCATCCATTCTCGCCGTGTCCATTCTGTATTTTCTCGCCCAAATTTCCTTCTTGGCGGAGAAGAACGAGTGTAATAGCCTTGCGCCGTGTCGGAGCGCCTCGAGCCGCGCGCGCACCATTGTGATCCTTGCTCGCGCCACCTCCATTTTGCCCGGCCGGATCATTGTAGTGTACCTTTGTATCACGAGAAGCAAGTTAAATCGTCTCATCTCCGGTGATCTTGGTCTGTAAGCCCTCGGTGTTCTAGTGAGTATCATGCCTCGGCGTTTGGTCCCTTAGGATCGCCTTGATCACGAGTCTAATGGAGGTCTTGTTTTGCTCTTTGGTGCATCACCAGTAATGCGCGACCGGTTCTTCTCGGGCTCGGTATTTCCGCCGCGCGGTGATTCCGGCCGCCTCGGACCTCGCCGTCGGCATTATGCGGGCGTATCCTTCACAGGGCGGCGATCTGTGGCGCACCTTCGGGGTCTTCTCGGCTTCGCGGCGTCTTCTCCGCGAACCACCGCGTCCTCTTCTCGCCTCTCAGTTCGCCGTCATTCGCCGTGGCATCCTCGAGTCGGTCACTGTCATCAAGTTCGCGAGGTCTTTGCGAACCTAAAGGTATCTTCGCTCATACGAGACCTCTGGTTCGCGAGCGATCGTGCGGCAGCGCCACCGTCCGTGGTCATTTGGTGAGCGCCGGCAACATTAGGTCTAACCCTACTCTTTAGTGCTAATCATCTTTTAGTCAGTATCAACGACTTGTGGGCCTCTGCATTGTCGCGTTTAGAAATCCTTTAATCCAACCGTTATGTTATTCTCTTAGTCATTGCCATGTGGGTCCATCTTTGTCGGTTGGTGGTTGTGTAGCTTTGATTCTCGTCTTCTTTGTTGGGAGCGTATTTCTGCGTGGGTATAAGTTAGAGTGCACTTTGATAAGTCAAGGCGTATTCTTAGAATACGCCGGCGTCGTCTTAAGCGTGGCAGTCGGGCGACTGGTCGAGCGCCCTTACTCCCGCGTATCGATGGCTATAGCTAGGTGGTTGTCGGTAGAAAAGGTTTAAATGCTTTAGAATTTACGAAATGGTTTTCTGTTGCCTTTGTCAAATCATTTAAACTTAGAAAATTCATAACTAATTCAATTTTATCTAAATCGCGTGAATCGGTCTTTGTTAATTTTCATTTTAGATGTATTATTTACTAAAATTAGTTTCAATCCTGTCACATTGTAAAAATCATTAAATGATTAAATGATGTATTATGCATTTTCCAAAATTAGAAAGTTCATATCTTTTCAATAATTGTCCAAATCGATAAATCCAGTGCGTAAATTTTCATTTTTAGTGCACTAATTATCGGGATAGATTTTAGATCTTTTTTTCTGTTCATGAAAATTTGTTAAGTAATTAACTAGTGTTTTAATGTGTATGTTAGCTTAGAAATTGCTAGAAAATTCATTACCACTTCAAATAATTATTTCCCTCTCTAAAAATGTGTTAAAACCTGCTTAGGTTCTTTGTGTAAGTTTTGGTATGTTTTGTTGTTGTTGTATGTTTGAGTTTGGTCGGTGTTATTCGTTCTTATTATTTGTTTTGTTCAATCGTTGAAGCCGATATTTGCGGTAACCACGAGAACAACCCTCATAACAAATTGAGCAACGGCGACCGAGCAAGCGATTTGATCATTTTATCGATATTTTAAAGTCTAATATTTTGTTTCAAGCGTATGTATGCATCGCTTATCTTGTGTTTAATTGGTTAGTTAAACCTTTAGATGCATAATCGTAAGTAAATATTTGTCCTCTACTACTTGAGCCTAGGTTATTTCTTTGTGTTTAGAGTTATTTGGATGAACTCTCGTCATAGTAGATTCGAGTTCGGTTGCTTAGCCATGCTTAGCTCTTTGGTAGATTTGGCGATCATCGACTTAGTCGATGATCTTGATCTATAAAATTATTCTTGTTCTTATATTCCGACTTGTGCTATGATAATTGCAAAACAAAACCGAAAACAAAAATGATTTAGGCAGCGAACTGTGGTAAGATTGGTGTGATCATTGGGTGTGTTGGAAAGGTGCCGGGTCAGTGGGACCGAACATCTTGTGAGTACACATTATCAGGCATTTCGCGTGCTAACCACACTAGAGGTATGGGACCTCTCTTGACCTAGTACTTTGGCGTGTATTGGCTCAGGGTGCGGGAGGTCGCGGGAGGGATGGAGGTGGGAGCATGGTAGTTGTCCGAAAAGCTTTATCTGAGTGGATAGTTGTCTTTTCGGCTTTACCATGTAGCGTATGGATTTCTATCCATACGAGCGGCTCATAGTTAATACACAATATTGGAAAAAGTCTCGTGAGGACTTAGTTGTGTGAAGCATACCTTGTGAGTGTGCTTTGGCCTTAAGGCGGTATGAAGTGTGGAGTGCGATGGTACACCTGCGGTTAAAAACTATTCGAATAGCCTCGTCTAGGTGATGGACACGCTTGGGTAAGTTTATCAAGAGTTAGACTACAACATTTAAATTAAAACTTGATGGGTGAGTGCGAATGCGGGATTAGTGCTATTGTTGAGTGACTATTGGGATGGTCACTTCTAGGTTGTTTATCTTTCTCTTTTGTTATTATTATCTTTCTTGTTATTTCAACATTAAAAATGAATTGCAAATTTGCCTTCATCTTGTATTATATTATTGCAAATGAAAATTGGCTTTATGCAAATGAAACATATGACCTCCACCAAACAAGCTGCATGTAGCATATGAGCAGTGCGCTAGTTCACCGTCAATCTTGCGGGTACAAAGACAATCTTTGTACTCAGGTGCTTTGCTTAATGTTTTGTTGCGAGAGGAAGATGGTGAGCCCCAAGGGCCTCATACGTGAGCTGTGTTGTCGTTTAGTGGGCGACTAGACTTGGCGATCGGTCGGATGCCTCGTGGGTTGGAGGCACGGCGATTGGCTTTGTTCTGACCATCTTATGGCACTTTGCTTCATTGTCGTTCTTGTTTATTTGTGCATCTTGGCACATCGGCCTTTATGCGTAATAACTCTACTATTTGTTTATCTTCCGTTTGGTAGTGTGGTGTTTGGACTCTATGTTTGGAATGGAGTTGATGTCTAATTTTGTGCAGGGTGTGTATCTTTGCTTCAGGAAGTATACATATCTAGAGATCAATCTATTTGATTTGTGATGCTAGGACCGGTGGTTGGTTAAGCATTACAAGCCAAATAAATTAGGGTCCTCACACTAACCGAGAGTTGAAATGAAGAAGAGATGTGAGTGTGTCGTACTCACCTCAGACATGTCCCACGGTGCTCCCCACGCTGCCCACGACGACAAGCTGCCACGTCGCGGTAGGAGGCGTGTCACTGCCACCTCGGTGACCCCTCGTCCTCGCCTTTGGTTGGTCCACGGTCGGTCGTCGTCGACGATCGTGAGTACGCACTCCGCGTACTCTGCCTCCTGATCATTGCGGGATCCTCTAGTCTCCCAGCGTCATGTCTTTGCGCGAGTCTACCAACTCGATAATCTCGGTGAAGATCCACGCACAAGTAATCAATAAGTTGTAGACCCAAGTCTATCAAATTAAATATGAAATAAGGACCGTTGAATACATACGCGGTGGAAAGCATAGTCTGGTGGGTGGGAGTGCGTGTCGACATCGCGTCCTCATGTCGGGAGGGTCGACCACGACCGGACCACCGAAACCTCGTCAGGTGGCGTGCCACTCCATGTCTTGGTGCGTGCGTCTCGGGGTTGTAGGGATCGTGCTCACCTTGGATGAGGTGCGTCGTGCGCGCCACTCCAACCCTCAACCCAGGGGCCATCTGTCAGACCAAGACATCGTGCCACGAACTCCCTTCCTAGTGTACTGTGGGCGGCAAGAAAATTATTTGGTAGGGATGTAACACATATTATGCGAAAGAAGTAAAGTGAACTTATGTGTGTACGTGCGTGGCACCGCCTCCCCCAGAGTGGGACCTCTGTCCGCGAACCGAGGCTGGCGCATGACCGCTACACTGGTACTCCTCCGCGAAGATATCATGCACCAAGGCACTTGGCGTGTACGGTACCGTAATCTCGTGTGCCGCACAAGCGATCCTCGAGAACGCGCGCGATCACCCTCTGCGTCAGCATGCGGTCTCGGATAGCGCGGTCATCGGTCGGTGATCGAACATCGCAGCGTACTCGGGTAGGAGCCTGCGAGTGATCGGCGTTAAGGTGACTGTGCAATAGAACACGCAAACTAAGCACGAAATAGTGATTGCAATCTGAAAAAATAAATGACTATGAAACTAACCGTCGCGGCACCACCACGGTGCCCACGGTTGGCGATCGAGTGCGTTGTCGGGGCGTACAAGCTCTCCTCGTGCGCTCCCAAGTCGGTAGTGGTCGTCCGTCTGGAAATGCTCCAACGACCACAAGCTGCGATGTGCGGGCATCCCGAGAGGATGGGTGTCATGCTCCGCGGCCGCACGTGTCACCTGGTCTTGTGATCGTCGCACATAACGACCGAACCCCAAGCGTCTTTGCGGGATCTGCGTCGATTGGCGAGTCGCCACCTCACGCTTCGTCTGGGGATGTAGTGCTTGTCGTATTTGTCGCCGTGGGAGCCGGGAACATGCCCGCGAACAATTCTGCGGTAGGCCTCGAAGTACCTCCTATGGCGGCGTCCCTGCGTTACGTGCCATGCGCTCGGGCTACAAGAAGACGCGTACCGCGTCGGCAAGGTTCGCATACAAATTGTTGCGAGAGGACAATAGTTATGAAGACTTACGTGGCGGCGAGATCCTTGCCGTCGGCGGTGAGGTGGTGAACTCCACGTGCCGTTGCTGGCGGCGGCACGTGGAACACGGCTGGGAGGTCCGTCGCCGCGTGGCGGGATGTCGTGCGCCCATCGCATCGGGCGCTGCGCGAGCAACCTGGTCGGGTAGCTCCGTCTGCGGCGTCGGCGCCATCTCCGCCGCGGGAGGTGGGCGTGTGGGTCTCGGCCTCGGCGGTCAGCAGCGCGTAAGTAGGTTCGATCGTATGGAAGCGCCTGGGCGTGCGACCCGGCCGTGGTCTGGTGCGTCCTCCCGTCGCCTCCACCATCCTTGCTAGTGGAAGGAAGTGCGCGCTCTCAACACTGTGTCGAAGCGATTAAGAACAAGCGTGAGTCCACAAAATAATCGGGCCGCGATTGAGTGCATGAAGGTCGAACTACTACGTACCTCGGAAGCGGTCTCGGTCGGCCTCCATGCCACGATGGGTGTGCGTGGCCGAAGCAGCGCCAAGCTCTATCGGCGCCTCGCCTCGGGGATCACGATGCGAGGCGGCTACTGATGGCGCACGTCGATCAAGGTCAAGCAACTCGTAGTGGCTCGCGTGCGCCATACACGAAAATGCGACAATAAACAAAGTTCATATTTTTTCATGCATCTTTACATAGCCTATGTAGCAACTACAATTTTCTTTATAAATTTAATACATATCATGCTATTTTCTAGTTTAAATGGTATTTTGGCACTAACAAGATATTTACAGCGTCTAACACAATAATAATAGTGCACTAACAAAATAATAACACGCGCAAAAATAATAACCGCACACAAATATTCTCATTGCTCTTTCGACCTACTCATTACAACGTATTTTCTTTACAACTTTAAAATGTGTCATGCAATTCTTCTAGTTTAAAGAGAACTCTGCATTAATTATATAACTACGGTCAACCACAGTCATACTCAATTCTATGTCACTATTGTGTCTATTCACAACTCAAAATATATACTACTACAGTTTGACTACATTTATCTAACCTACTCAATTCTATGTATTATTGTGCTACACAACTCAAAATATGTACTACTGCAGTTTGACTACATTTATCTAACCTACTCAATTATATGTCGCTATTTTTGTTTGTTAACTCTGAGGATTACTACTGCTTGATTGAGCGGCGGCGAAAGGCTGCCCAACTTCACATCGCCAGTTCAGTAGCGATGAAGTAATTGAGCCGGCGGCGAGCGGCAGGTCCTGTCATGCCATTGGCGGCAGTATATATTTTGTAATTTTGGGAGCAGCTATTTATTTTTATAAATATCTTTTAAAATAATATTATTTTAAAAAAATCTCCAGAGATAGGGATGGATGACAACATCGAATAAACTAGCTAGGGAAAAAGTTGCTCGAATCAAGAGGCAAGGCAAATCTCTGTGTCTCTCCTGCGAATTTGCCCTCAATCTCGCGACTTCTGCATAATTCCATCGCCTCCATCCACGGCCGATTCTCAATTCCACTCCAATCCCTCTCCCTCTCATGGCAGCCGACGTCTCCATCCCCACGCCGCCTCTCGGTCCTCAGGTCTCCCAACCACCCGCCCACCGCCACTAATTCTTCCTTCTTGCGGCTAGCCTTGTTTTCCAGTTTCCTGGTGGAAATTCCGTCAAAGGTTCGGCCTTTTCCTCGATTACTTGATTTTTTGTCTGCAAAGATTAGATTCGGCCTTTACTGGCTTAAGTTTGCGGAGATGCAGATCTTAGTTAATTTGATGGGGGATCCTTTGGTCGGATGGACTCATCTTTGGCGAATTTTGGTAGCCGTGTTGCGAGATGCCGCCGCTTTTTAGTGAGCTTTTGGCTGGTTTCGAGCTAAAAATGCCATCTTTTAGCCATACTACAGTTTTCTTTTAGTTTTTCGGAGGTGATTTCAGAGCTACGGATTGTTAATATTCTAGTTGGATTTCTTTTATTCTCTGCATAATTTTGGAGATTATTGAGGCTTTGGAGCCAGGCTGTGTCCTCTCTCTCTCTCTCTCTCTCTCTCTCTCTCTCTCTCTCTCTCTCTCTCTCTCTGTCTAAATTCTTTTTTTGACGGAATTTTTTTTGTCTAAATTCTAGAGGGTGGATGGGGTCATTGTTAGTGGTAGAAATATCTTGCTCCTACTTTTGGAAAGCAGGTTGAAAATAAAGGAGCCTTTTTAACCTCTGATTTGTTCTTCTAGGTTTCTCTTTTATGTACTACATTTGTGATCGGTGCTTTGGAGCTGCAGGGTGTGGAGCAAGTGGTCGACACTGGTGGCTACCAGAGTAGCAGATTTAGAGTTCTAAATTGGTGCATCTGCGTTCGTTCTTTCGTTGTACAGTTGTAACAAAGGAGGAGCTTTGATAAGATGAGCTGTACAAGAGGAGGAGATTATTTTCCCCCCTTTGGTTATGTGCAGTGGTTTGCCTCATGGCTCAGCTGGGAGCTTGCAATGTCGTGTTGATGGCGAATAGCACGACCTTGTCGTTGGATGACGTCGAGGCAACCTTTAGTGAGTGTTACAAATTACCCAATATCCCTGCATTTCAGCACCAAGGCACCAAGCAATTATCAAGCTGTGAATGTTTTATTTAGCTGTTACTGTAGCTTTCCTTTTTAATGCTAAATTGGTAATTTTGAAGTGATTACTGATGAATGGATTGATAATTGATTGCTTCTCCTGCGTCCCGTAGTTACATGAGTCTTCTAATTATTGTGGTTGCTTTTATTTCTTCTTGTAGGAAGTTTGAACCGTTTGATAATGTGCAATGCTTTATAGGTGCCTGAACCAATCTGTGTTATGAAGAACTTACTAATGTTTCAACCATTTGCAGCTCCAGCAGTGAAAGGTTCAGGTGTTAATGGTGTAATTTACACTGTGGAACCTCTGGATGCATGCAGTCCGTTGAAAAAAAGCGGTTGAAGGTCCTGCATCACCATTTGCATTGATTATAAGAGGTGGCTGCCAATTTGGCGATAAAGCTAGAAATGCTCAGAGTGCTGGATTCAAGGCTATGATAGTATATGATAATGAAGATAGCGGTGTCCTTGTTTCAAGTAATGTTCCTTGAGTCTACCTTATGGTCCTGATATCATTTTTTTATGTTGTATCTTTAACGGCGTGTTACTCATGATCAACACATATAAAAGTGTCTCTATGCATTTATTTAAGTGTTTTATAATTCATGATGCTTTGATAGCTAGACATTAGTGAGGTGAGAGGAAGAAAAAGGATATATACAAAAATCCAATTCTAGATTATTATGTCCATCACGAAATTTAAATGGTAGGAAACATTTGCAACCTTATGCAGCCTATGCCTCACTAAGATAAAGAGCATAAATCAATGGTAAAACTTGCTGTGGTGTAAAAAAGTTATGTCACATTATTTTTTTATTAGCTAGTTTTGTTTATACTATCTATTCAGTGCACATATTTGCAATACTATTTAACTAGGAAGTGTTACAGTGGCTGGAAGCTCATCTGGAATCCACATATATGCGGTGTTCATCTCTAAGAACTCAGGAGAGGTGTTGAAGAAATATTCAGGTCAAAGTGATGCGGAGTTGTGGATAATACCAACATATGAGAACTCAGCTTGGTCAATCATGGCAATTTCATTCATATCACTGCTTGCTATGTCTGCTGTCCTAGCAACTTGTTTCTTTGTGAGGAGACACCAGATAAGACAGGACACGGCTAGAATTCCTGCAACCCGAGAATTTCATGGAATGAGCAGTCAATTAGTTAAAGCAATGCCAAGTCTTATTTTTACAAAAGTGCAAGAAGACAACTGTACATCATCAACATGTGCCATTTGCTTGGAAGACTATAGTGTTGGACAAAAGCTAAGAGTGCTGCCTTGTCGTCACAGTATGTTCCTCTCACATTAAAGATCACATTTATTTTCTGATCAGCATTATTGAACTTTGATGGTTTGGGAGCTGACTGCCTCTGCATTTTTAGCACTTATTTCAGATTAGGAAATATAGATACAAATGCAATATAGCATTACTAAAATAGTACAAAGACTGATAAAATCTTCCATCATGATCATCATAACTCCATCTATTCCCTTAGTTGGCTTGAGATGTCAACTGAATTGAATATGGTCTTACTAGATTTCATTTGCTTCCTGATCCCATACTGTAGATAAATCTTGGCAGAAATGCTGCATCTCTGCAATTTTAGTTTCATCGGTGGGTGGTTTCACAATGAATTTATGTCAAGAAGATTAATGCTTGCATTTAAAACAGTCACCTTAGGTCTTGAGTGTTGCATTTTAATTGATCCCAACTCTATCTAATTTTTGTTCTTGATTTGTGTCCTGAGATTTGGTTGTCGCTTTACAGAGTTCCATGCAGCTTGTGTGGACCTGTGGCTCACCTCATGGAGAACATTCTGCCCTGTATGCAAGCGAGATGCAAGGGCTGGAACATCAAACCCACCTGCATCAGAGTCTACCCCTTTGCTTTCTTCTTCTATTCAATTGCCTGCTGAATCAACGGCTTTGTCTTCCTTCCGGTCAATTGTGGCAGCATCACCCCCTAGGCCAATAAGCCGGCATCCTTCATCGCAGTCCATATCCCGCACCTACTCCAATTCCGGCATTCCCCGTACTCCTAACCCCCATAGATGTTATACCAACTCACCTGCTATCAGTACAAGTAGAAGCAATGTAGACCTTGCAAATATGTCATCCCCATGGTCTCACACCTCGCACCTCGCATCCACACACTCTCTGGGTGGGGGCCATTTGTCTCCACCAATCAACATCAGGTATACATCACCACATCTCGGCTATGGATCTCCCAGTCTGTACATCGGTTCATCCCACATCTCCAATTCTGCATACGGATCTCTGAGCTATTATCCTGGCTCTTCGGGGCAGCAGTACCCTTACCTGAGCCACCGCACGGAGTCAGGGCCGAGCCTGTTTACCATGGTGCCCCAGTCACCGCAACAGACCCAGCTGCTGCACGGTGGCGAGTCGGGGACAAGTCTATCAGCTGCGGCATCAACTCAATCGTTGCGTCAGGCCTACCTGCAGCATTGTCCAGATTCTGATGCAAGCTTATCTGCTATGACATCAGCTCAGTCGCTACCAGGATGCTGATTGCTCATACAAAGTTCACCATTTCAGAAGAGCCCTTCTGCATGGCACTGGTTGTTTTTCCTGGAACCTCCATGTCTGATGAGAAATCCTATTTGATGCAAAACGTCCTGGTTAATGGAAGCTTATCCACGGAACCGTTTGGCGCCGGCCACCATGGCGATTGAGCAAGTGACTCGGTTACTTGTAAGAAGTGAGAATCAGTGACCTAAATCTGACCAATTACTTGCCTGGAGTCTTGAAGAAGCAAATGGCTATGATTGTATTAAGGATCGGCTTGACTTGCGTAGGGTTTGAGGCACGCACCATAGTCAGAAGTGATGCTCAAGAGCTCGTGTGTTTGTTTAAATTTTCAACTACTGTTTTATGTAATGAGTGTATGCTATTACAGCTTAACAGGAATCTGTTAGTTGTGAGATATCTTGTTTAACTAGTTAAGTGCCCGTGTGTTATTACGAAACATCTCATGAATGTAATCATTTATCAATTAAGTAGATATAATATATCTTAATTCGTCAAGGCGTGCGGAGCGAAGCGAGAAGCGGGGCGGAGAGAAGTGATGTTAAATGCAGATACGGTGATGGAAGCGGTGACGGGCGGCGGGCGGGCGTGTGGGCGAGCGAGAAGAGGGGGTGGGCGGGGGTGGAGAGAAGAGCGCGGCGATGCGAGAGAGAAGCGATGAGAGCGCCGCGATGCAAAGAGGTAGTTTGCTAATAACGTGATCCATATGTTAATAGAGAGGGATAGGGGTGGGAGGATGGACGACCACTAACTTCAATTTTTAAGTAGTAGAGATTTTCAGCTACCGGTTCTTTTTTGACCATGTTGTAAGATGACTTCTGTTCTAGAATATTTCACAGAAACTAATTGTTCTTGCTTCTTTGTTCTTCCTTTTGAAGGATATCAGTGTAAAGGCGCACTTGTAAACTTGTAATCATGTTTATAGTATTTATATATTCAGAATAACACTACAAAATCAGAAGATGACCGACATCACTAATATAACATTATAAGACAATAGGGTAATTACGGCACACTATGTATATTAAGTTATTAACCATTCCCTGCTTTCGAGTTTCGAACAAAATTGATCATATGGAAATCGTTCCTTTAAGAAAATGCTGCATGTGTGTAAGGTTGAAGCCGTTTCTTCTGTAATGTCCAACGAGAAAAATCATCCATCTGTTTTCAAATGACTCGAGATATCATAGAAAAGTTCTAAGCATTGTAATGCCGAAAGAGCAAACCTTGGCAGAATGATGCCCTGCTGTAGGTGTGCTGTCAGGAGCTTGGGTAGATGCGGAAGGAGTGGAACGGAGAAGTAGTCGTGCGGGTTGTTCGGACCAAGTCCTGGGCCTCGGCGGTGCGGCGGAGGCGCCGTGGCTACGGCAGCCGCGCGGCCGAGACAAGCTCCGTCGAGCAGAGGAAGAAGCGAGGATCTCTCTCTTAAATAGAGAGTCTAACAATCTGGACTAAGAAGCAAATTCAAATTACAGAAACCAAACTAATAAGTATTTCCTAACGTAGACTAAGAATCGGAAACAGAAACCTCAGCTTGTACTAAGCCAACACAATTGGTAAGCCTGCTGGCACAACCGAGGTGGACGGTGAAGGCACGCCAGCCAGCAGCTTGTCTTGAGTCGCCTGTATGTGATGCCCTACATGACATCTCTTCCTGCCTTTTCAAACAGCTCGTCCTCAAGTTTGAATGAAGGATAGAGCTGTTGAAATTGCTCTAAATCTTCCCAAGACACTTTCGTTTTGGGCGCATTCTCCTATTGAACAGGAATATAAAGACAGTCGTGAGCCGGCGAGACTAGAGTACTTTGGCTGTAGAGGACAAACGGACCATACAATAGAGTAGGCGGGGCGGCGGTGATTGTGGAGATTGAGCAAGCGGCTTCAACAAACTAACGTGAAACACATCACGAATCTTTGCACAAGCCGGCAATTGCAAGCGGTATTCCACTAACCCTATTTTACGAAGAATTTGATAAGGTCCAAAATAGCGAGGCCCAAATTTTCCTTTGGTTGTGAGAGACAAGGATGAGGTCGGGTGATGATGTAAAGCTAGACCCAGCGACCTTCAAAAATTCCAACTCATGGTGACCTTGTCGTAATGATGCTTATAGGTGCATTGCGCGGCGATAGCGATCATGAATTTCGACCAGAAAGTGTCCCTATCGTGGAGTAGTTGGTCCCGCTGCCGAAAGTCGCGTGCTCCCGATTATAAGAGCATAAGGTTGGTGGTTCCGACCATAAGCCACCTTAAATGGTGAAGTACAAAGTGATATGCGGAGCGGCGTATTATAACAATATTCAGCCCAAGATAACCAACGAAACAATTGTTTAGGGCGATCCCTAGTAAGACAACGGAGATACATAACGGTAATCTTATTAACCACTTCGATTGTCCATCGATTTGGGGTGAAAAGCTGAAGCGAGGTTAAGCAACACATTAAGCGAAAGAGTTCGGACCAAAAATTGTTGGTAAAAACCGGATCATGGTCACGACAATAGATGTCGGAATGCCATGAGGCGACGATCTCGCTAAAGAACAAATGAGCTTACGAATAAGCTGTGTATGGATGAGCTAGTGGAAAAAATGAGCAAATTTGGAGAAGCGATCCACCATCGTGAAACGACTATTTTCCATGAATAAGGAAGCCCTTGATGAAATCCATTGATATGTCGCCCAAGCGATGAAGGTACTTCTAAAAGGTGAAACAACCAGATCGGATGCAGCTGTTCCCTTTATTCGTTGACAAATGTCACAAGTGCGAATATAATCTGTCGGTATGCGAGCATTTGGAACATGGAAGTCGGCCGAAGGCGATGAAGTGTTTATGAATACCTTCATGTCTGTCATGCAGTGGTAGTGAAGGATGGAAGGTAACAATGCCTGCGTGGCAGTGCGTATACTCGGCTATTATCGTGATGAATCCATTCGTGATTGCCCATGGGCCACGTTGGAGTGGCGGAAATTGTGGTATGGAGAGATTGCATGGCCACATCCTCCGAAAACTATGTGGTAAATCATTGAATAATAAAATTGTGGTGAAGAAATAGCGGAGATGCGAGATGTAGCTCGTGTCATGTCGGAGACAGAGAATCGGCGACCACATTGGTCTTTGTCGGGTTTGTACTCGGCGAAAAAATCATAACCTAGTAGTTTCTTGACCCGCGATCTTTGCGGGTTGTCAAAGTCTTTGATCAAGCAAGAACTTTAAGTTGTAATGGTCAATCGTGCGAAACTTGCACCCTCGTAAATAAGGATGCCAATGATGAGCTGGCAGGCGAGACCAATTAATTCGTTCGTAGACTACGAGTGAAGCATGGCGTGGTCGCAAGCCATATCCCAATGCATCACACTCAACAATAAAATCAACATGGAAATTCATGGTTGTAACACTAGAGCCTATGCCAATCTTGATTTGTGATGAAGAAAAGTGTTTTGAGCCGATGTCAATACAAAGCCTCGCGCTTGAGCAAGCGCATCAATGGTGCCGCAAGAATTCCAAAGTCACGGATGAACTTTCGATAATAGCCACCCAAACCAAGAAAGCCCGGATGCTGGATTGATGCGAGGGCACGACCAAGTGAATCTTGTGCAGATTTTAGCAGTCATTGCAACAACTTTGGCGAAGCGACAATTTTTTTGAAATAATACTTTTTAAATTTTTTACAAAACTAGGTCGTCGCGCCAAAAAATACAAAAATAGGTCATTGTCTCTAGTTCATCTGCGAGCGAGCTCCTATCGATTGAGCTGGCGGCGGGAATACTGAGCAGTGAGGCGAGGTTCTGTCGTTAATTGAAGCTGGCGACATAAATCTAGGAATTTTAAATATAGTAAATAAACTTAAAAATTACAAACTTTTGTGGAGCCTCTCGATGCGGTGTTCTTGCTTGTGTATTTTTTCATAATTTTATCCATTCTAAATTTGTCTCCAAAATTCATTTAATTATACTATTTGTAGGAATTTGTAAATATATCAAATGAGGTCCAAACATTCTGAAATTTTTGTGAATGCTCCTTACATAGTGTAATTGTTTGTGTAATGTTTCCAGGATTTTATGTATTCTTAAATTGTCTAAAAATACTTAATTTAGGTTTCCTTTGCTTAATAAAATATTGTTGGAGGAAAAGACTTTGCAGTCTTGATATCTCGACCATTTGGGCGCTTCTGATCGATTGCTGTGGCGATTGGTGACCTCTGCTACTTCTTCTTCGTCTTCGTTGTGTTCTTTATTGTTGTCTTGTAAGCTTTTTTAACAAACTCGATGTTTATTAATAAAATTGTGTGAATTATGAATGTTATCATATTTGTTTATTGTGTACATTAGCTCTTTGTTCGAGGACTAGTATAAAATACATAGAGGATTTGGGGTGTTACTCCAGTGCGATAATTTTCTTTTCTCAATACATGGGGTTGTGAGGCATATGTAAACGTTTGACATCAATAAACTCACACCCAAGTCGGATAAATGATTCTTTGTGGGGTATCTAAGGAAACTAAAGGATATTATTTTTATAAGTAGATGATGACAAAGTGTTTGTTATGCAAAATAGTGTCTTCTTAGAGAAGAGTTTCTTTCCAAAGGAGTCGATGGAAGCAAGGTGCAACTCGAAGAAATTCAGAAAATATCTGAAAATATTTCATGTCCTACTAAACCTCTATAGGATGAATAAAATATTATAGAACCTGTAGATAAGGCATCAACCTCACATAGGTCTAAAAGGCTATGTCAATTGCCTATAAGATGCGAGCATGACGTTTTATTATTGAGTAATGATGAGCCTAAGACTTATGAGAAAGCGACGATGGGCCCGGACTACGAGTCATTGCACGAAGCCAAGAGATCAGAGATAAAATCCATGTCGACAATCAAGTATGGGCGTGGTTGATCCACTGATGGTGTTAAAACCATTGAGTGCAAATGGGTTTTAGAAAAAGATAGATATGGATGAAAATATTCACATTCATAAGGCACGACCAGTGTAAAGGGTTTTAAACAAATTCAAAGTATTGATTATGATGAGACCTTCTACTTTGTCGCTATGCTCAAGCCTATCAGGATTATTCTAGCTATTCTTGCATATTTCGATTATGAGATATGGCAAATGGATGTCAAAGCGGTTTTCTAAATGGAAACTTAAGTGAGGATGTGTACATGACACAACTTTGAGGTTTTGTTGATCCATTTGAAGCTAGAAAGATATGCAAGCTTAGAAATCCATCTATAGATTAAAGCAAGCATCTCGGAGTTGGAATATTCATTTTGATGAAGTGGTCAAAGGTTTGACTTCATCAAGAATGAAGAAGAACTTTGTGTTTACAAAAGGATAGTGGAAGGAAACTTGTTTTTACGATCTTATATGTGGATGACATATTCTTGGTGAAATGATATTCTTATGCTTGAATCTGTTAAAACTCTATTAAAAATAGTTTCTCCATGAAAGATTTAGGAGATACAACATATATTTTAGGCATAAGGATATGTAGGATAGATCTAAAATGCTGATTGGATTAAGCCAAGATATGTACATTAACAAGGTATTGAAGTTGTTCAACATGCAAGATTCCAAAAGGGTTTTGCCCATGTCACATGGAATTAGTCTTAGCAAGTCGGTGTCCTTGACACCTCATGAGCGAGATAAAATGAGTAGAATTCTATATTCTTGGCTATTGGATCTATCATGTATTCCGTGCTTTGTACCACGACCGGATGTGTCATATGCTCTAAAGGTTAAGAGTATATATCAATCGAGATCTAGGTGAGGGTCCTTTGGATAGCGATCAGAATATCCTAAAGTACTTAAGAATGACTAAGGATGCATTCCTTGTTTATGGCGATGTGGAAGATGCGGTCTTGAATGGTTCTGCGATACTAGCTTCCAAACCAATAATGATGATTTCATATCACGATGCAGGTTTGTGTTTTCTCTTAATGGAGGAGTAGTGTGTTGGAAAAGTTCCAAGCAAAGAAGCGATTGTTGATTCTACAACGAGTGAGTACATTCTGACTTAGAAGGCTGCAAAAGAAGTCATGTAGATTAGAAAGATCATTATGAATGGGTATGGTTTCTATACTTGCACTCCAATGGATCTCTATTGTGATAATAGCGGAGCCATTGCACAAGCTAAGGAGCATAGATCGTGTAACATCCCAATTTTAGGCTTGTGTTTCAAATGTAAGAAAATGAGTAGAAATTAAAACTTTTTCTTACATCCTGTATTCCCTATTGTACCAAGCAAGTATTGTACAAGAAGTTATGGAAATACGAAGTCACAAGTCTTTTGATCCAAATCTTGAACTTTCAAAAACAATCTTGTCAAACCTCTTGATCATCTCCTGGAGATATTTTCCTAAGTTCTTGGGATGGTATGTGGACCCTCTGAAAAGTTTCACAATTTTTAGAAAATGTTTGAATATTTTTGGAAGTCGGTCAAACCAATTCAAAATCTGGTCAAACCTTGGACCAGTGCCTTGTTAAATTTTGGAGGAAAATCCACAGCCCCAAAGCCTCTGAAAATTTTATGCTGGGTCCTCGTTTGAGCTAGCAAGCTCCTGTAAAAATTTCATAATTTTGGAGTTCTATTGCTACCTCAAACAATCCTCCAAATGTCAGCCTTTCTCTAATACCGGAAAATTTAAATGCGGTTGGAGTCAAACCGGGCTCGGACCGAGCCCAACTCAACCAACTTGGTTGGACCATGTCGCCAGTGCCGCGCCGAGCTCGGTCTCGTGCGCGCTCGTTCTAGCCGTTGGATTTCAATCCACGCTCACGACCTCCCGTCGATCGAGGACCTCTTGGCGCCCTCGGCGCCTCGAGTGGTCAAGCCCGCTGGATCTCCATCCAGGTCCACGACCTCCCGAGACCTCCTCGCCGCGCTCGGACCTCCCACCTCGGCGATTCTTGGGCGTCGGGACCTCCCAAGCAAATGCGGGGCGTCGGGGACCTCCTTAGCGCTATGTTTCTTCCTCACGACCTCCACGAGTGCGCATATGAAATTTCGCACCTGCATGCGTGTGTCGAAATCGAGCGGTTAGAGGCGGTGAGATGTCACCTTGCCTCTTGTCAGCGGCTCTTTCTCGCGACATGCATTTATGCGGTCGGCTTTAACCTCAAAGTCTTCACCTGCTCGCCACTTGTCGTCGTGCGTGCGGTTGGCGAGGGCATGGTTGTTGCTCACGATGGGTTGCCTAGCCCTTGCCAGCTCCCGGGCTATACATAGCTGAAAACTTCCTCTCCTTTTCCTTTTCGTTCTTGGTGTGGCAGGCTCCCTCGGTTGAGTGGTCCTCAAACTCAAACCCCAAGAACACCACCACCGAACCCTCCATTGTCACCCTTGGGCTCCTGCCGGCTCGAGCTCGGTGGTTCCATCAACGTTCTTGCTGTTTTCTTGTCATCTCGAGCACCTCGAGCATTCTCTAACTGCTGTGGTTATCCATCGCGAGGTGGTCAAGTTGGGGCGCTTGCGGGGTCGAGTCGTCTTCTTCTTCTTGGCAGGCAAACACATCACCGCGGGACTTCATCGACCTCCTCCAAGTCCCTCAGTCTTCCTCTGGACCTTCCCTACACTCGGGTGAGTTCATTTTAGTCCCTTAGAGCTTAAGGTCTAGCTAGCTTAGCTCGTGGCGCTCGATTTCACCATTTCGGTTTTTGCGAAACACTTGTCCTCCGTCATTCTCGGCTCGCGGCGTTACGAGTCGTCGCGCGTAGTCGAGCACATCCTTTGGGTTCTGGCGTTATTTGGAATCAACCATGCCCTTGGTTTCTGTGGCGAGTCCCCGTCGCCGTGGCAAGCGTTGAGCCCTTCGGGATTTTGCGGTTCAAAACCTCCGTTTCGTCATCTGGTTAGGACATCTTAAATGCCCATTTATTACCAATCATCGATGGCGGTGAGTTGTCTTAGCCGCCACCCTTTGTCATTGTCAGGAGGTCCCGCGCCTTTACCACGACACCTTGGACCTCCTCGAGCTCTTCGTAGCCGTCTAAGACCTCCCAGCGTTTAGATCGGACCTTTAGATCTTTCAGTAAAGCCCTTATCGCACTAGGACCTCCCCTTGAGTTGATCCTGGCCGTCTAGGACCACCTTGGTTAAATCCTAGCCGCTAGGACCACTCTTCATAAAAGACCTCCTCGAGGTCATTTTTGTAAAAACCACCTTGGGACCTCCAGAGGTCCTCTTTGCAAAGACCTCCTTGGTCATTATGCAAAGACCACCTCGAGACCACCCTCGGGTCGTCTTTGTAAAAGCCACCAGTGGCCTTTTACAAAAAAACCCTTCGGGACCTCTTAGGCTCGATCCTAGCCGTTCACGACCTCCGGTTTAGATCGGCGTTAGATCTCATTTTGTAAAATCTTTAGCGCTCAGACCTCCCTCGCGTCGATCTGGACCGTTCAGGACCTCCTAGGTCTAATCCAGGCCGTCGGATCTCCTCCGATTAAAACCCTATCGCAGGACCTCCCAGAAGATCTTGGCCATCCAAGACCTCCTCGTGTCAATCCCGACCGATCAAGACCTCCCGGTAGATCTTGACCGTCTAGGGTCTCATCCTTTAGATCAGAAGCTTTAGGACCTCCTCCTCTGGTCTAAGCCGTTAGATTTAGATCTAACGGGCTGACCTCCTTCCTCAATTTAAAGCCTTAGGACCTCCTCGTTCATCTTGGTGGCCGGGACCTCCTCTCGGGATCGTGTCAGTTAAAGACCTCCTCGGAGATCTAGGCCGTTGAAGACCTCCTCAGTGAGCTTTTAGCCGTCTAGACCTCTCTCAGAAGGTTTACAGTTGGACCTCCTCTAGTGCTCGGGATCGCGGATCTCGTCGGCGATCCACGACCTCGGTTAGCGCGTGAACCTCCTTGCGTGCGTTGTGCATGCAGCTGTCGTGATCGTTGGATCGGATCTCAACGGTCGGACCTCCCGATCTGGGGAGGAGGTCTTCCGTCTTGTTGTGCCAGTGCAGTGGCCTGCGATGCAAGATCGACGACCCGACCTCTCCTTGTCTTCGATTCGGTTGGACCTCGAGAGCTCAAAAGTTTCCTAAGTCTTTTCTTTGTTTCAAATTTCAAAGTGCATAACTTTGTCATTTTAACTCCTTTTGAATGATTCGATTCTTTGTAGCTTTGTTATAGTATAAAATTTAATCGAGAATGAATTTAGGCCACTGTGTTGTATGAAAATGATTTAAATAACATGATCTTATTTAATGCAAATTGATGTCTAGAAATTCATGGAAAATTTGTAAACCCCATAACTCCCTCTCTGTGGTTGCAAAGTGAGCAAACTCAACTTTAGTAAATTTGGCTGTAGACATGCTTTAATTTGATCTAGGCTTTGTCTTTATTCATGTTCTGAGAAATGATATATGCTAGTTGTAGAACTTAGAAAAATCATAATTAAATCATTTTAACTCCAAATAACCTAAAATTTTATATGAGTTACCACTATACCAGTGGTAGCTACCATAAAAATTTCAGCTGCAAAACATTTCTAGAAAATGTTTTGCTCTGATACTAATTAGAAGTAGAAAATGGGTTTTAGGTAATATCTTTTGCACCACAAATCCAAATTAGGTTTTCAGTTTCTATATCTAGGTATATTAGTATTCTACCTTATGTATAAATTTCGTCGCTTTTGGATAATTGTTGCTTGCTCATTGGTTTATTTGTGGCTCGCCTTATCGGTTGTTCTTGGTTCTTTTGCCTCTCGCTTAGGATTAGACATTTGCGGTAATCCAGGAGGCGACCCTCCACAACAAATTGAGCAACGGCAAGAAGGCAAGCAGTTTGATCATGTTAATCCCGATATTTTAAGTATTTATGTTGATTACAAATTCTATGTATGCATTGCTATTTTGTGTTAATAGTTGGCCTAGTAGATGCATTTCCTTAGCAAATGATTATCCTCTACTACCATGAGCCTAGGTTACTTCTGTGATTTAGAGTTCGTAGATGGGCTCTTGTCACTTAGTAGTTGCGAATTAATTGCTTAGCCATGCTTACCGGTAGAAATGGCGATTATCGACTTGTCGATAACCTTGATCACATCAAACTTATTATGATTATGATTTCCACCTTGTGCTATGTCTACTTATGAAAACTAAAGCTGAAAACAAAATGATTTAGACTTGGGCACAATGGTATGATGGTGTGATTTTTAGGTGTGGCGGAATGGTGCAGGGTCAACAAGGACCAGAACATCTTGTTACACTAAACCAAGCATTTTAGCGTGCTAACCACATTAGAGGGTATGGGACCTCTCTTGACTTAGTACTTTGGCGTGTATTGGCTCAGGGTGAGGAGTCGCGGGAGGATGGAGGTGGGAGCATTGTAGTGTCAGAAGGTTTCCACGTGCGGGTGGTTGTCTTTCGACTTGCAATGTAGCGTATGGTGTTTCTACCCATCTGAGCGGCTCGTAGTTAATACACAAGATTGGAAATGTCTCGTAGGACTTAGCGGGCGGCATACCTTGATAGTGTGCTTGTGGCTTGAAGGCGGTGAAGTGTGGGTACATTGGTACACCTGCGAGTTAAAACTATTCGAATAGCCTCGTCTAGGTTATGGACACGCTTGGCAAGGTCTTTCAAGAGTTAGACTACAACCTTTTAAATTAAAACTTGATGGGTGAGTGCGAATCGAGGATTAGTGCTATGTTGTGGTGGCTATTGGGATTGTCACTTCGGTGGTTACTTGTATGTATCTTTACTTACTTGTTACTTTGATAACAAAGCAGTTTACAAACTTGCTTTTGAAATATATTACATTATTGCAAATAAAGTTGGCTTCATGCAAAATGAGACATACAACCTCCACCTAAATAAGCTTGCATGTAGTTTATGAATAGTGCGCTATTCCACACGTCGATCTTGCGGGTACAAAGACAATCTTTGTACTCGGATGCTATGTTAATTGTTACATTGCGGAGGAAGAAGGTGAGCTGAGGGCCTCACTTTGCGGTGTGTTGTGGTAGCTGCAGGCGACTAGCTTAGCGGCCGGTCGGTTGCCTTGTGGGTTGTGTGGCTAGCAGGTCGACTTTTGTTCTAGCCATCTTAGGCGCTTTTGCTTCATTGTCATTCTTGTATATCGTTCTATTTGGCGGTCGGCTCTCTTTTGTAATAACTTTACTTTATGTATGTCGTTGTTGAACTTCATTGATGTATGTGTATGGAATTGATGTGTAATTTTGTGATGATGTACATATCTTTGCAATGCAGGAAGCATATGTCCATCGAGGCTTAGAATGTTTAATTAGTAACGCTAGAACCAATTGGAGGTTAAGTGTTACTAGTTAAATATTCAGTCCTCTAAAGTTGGTATCGAGCCATCTTGGCCAGTAAAACCCCTAGCTTGGTAGCCTTTAGGATATTTTGAAAACTTACTTTCAAATAGTTTATGAAAACTTAAGTAAGTTCTCTAATTTTGCTCCTTACCTATCTTAGCTTGCTCATCTCACCTTACCCTCACTTAAGTTTGAAAAAGTCGTTCTCCTCTCCCTTTCAAAAATTAGCCTCTATCGATTAACTTGGTTTTGGGAGAACCATGAGAGAGCTTGGAGAAAGAAAATAGGACAGCTAGCTAGTGGTGAGTAATTAAGGTAGGAAATGAGAGATAAATACAACTAAAACTTGTGGGAATAAAAGGGTAAGAAGTGATATGAGATTAGCTAATGCCTATACTCTATTAGGTGGGTATACCTTGAATTTTGGACTGGTTTAAGCTGGAAATTAGTGCTGAAATTTTGGGTCTTCTCAAACGATTACTCGTTCTTCCATACGGGTTAGTCGTTTCGGGAAGTTGATTCGGTGACTTATGGTCTCATGTTCTTTTGTGGCTATTTTTGAGTCGTTTTAACTAAGTTTGGGTTACGTGCTCTTGGGTCTTGAGCGTATCTAACTTATCTCGGTGAATCGGGATGGCGGGTGGGACACGTGGCGGCGGAATCAGCCGGAGTAGTCCCAGATGAGGAGCTTCCTCCTCCTCAGACCATGGCGGAAGTCCTCATGCGGTCGAGCATGTCGTTCGGAGGACCGTAGGGTGTTGGAGGTCATCGCCGGGAACACCTCCACTCACTCACGGTGCCTCTGGATGCGGAGGTGGTTCCCGGTCTCGTGGGGACTTGCGGAGTTCGCCGCCGCGACCTCCCACCTTCTCCCGGTCAGAGATCCCTTGGGCCATGACGGCCCAGCTGCGTCGATTGGCGAGCTCAGCGTTGCTCGGTGCCGGGGCGGGGCGGGCGCACCGCATCTCATCGGTGGAGGTGCGGCACTCTCATGGTGGGAGAACTTCCTCGCCATGCGACTGCGGGACACGTGGTCTCGTGGGAGGAGTTCGGTCGACTTTCGTCGGGCCCATGTCCTGCCGGCTGATGAAGGCGAAGAAGAAGGAGTTCCTGCGCTCAAGCGAGCGCAAATCGTGGCGAGTACCTCCATGAGTTCAACCATTTGGCGAGTGCGCTCTGTGAGGTGGCCAGGTGAGGCCAGCGGGAGAAGTTCATGGAGGCTTGTGCGAGAGCTTGGGACAAGCTCTCTGTTGTGGATTTCCACGACTTCCGGACCTTGGTGGACAAGGCCATCATCGCGAGCACAAGGCGAGCGCGGCGAGTCCCATAGCGCAAGTGGGAGGCCCGATGCACGCAGGCGGCCTCGTTAGATCCCGAGTTGGGCTGCACGGTGGCCCGTTCGCCAGCTTCACCGCGCCGAGGCCTTGGCACGGCTCCCGTCCTCGCGAGCGTGGCTTCGATCCGTGCGCTGCGACCAGCGCAACGGTGTTCCCGCAACCCGCGGCGGCGTCACACGCTTCTCGCCATAACAAGGGCCACTACGCGGTAGTTGTCCTAAGAAAGCTGGCGCGGCCCTCGTCCTAATGGAGGGCGCGGGCAGGAGTGGTCACCCACGACCGAAGACCCGGGCTTGGGGGCGGCGAGTCAACCACATCTCGGTGAGGAGGCCGAGGAGGCACCGGCGTGGTGTTAGATGCGCTCCTTGTTAATTTGCGTCTGCTTCTGATTTTATTTGACTCTGGGGCCTCGCATTCTTTTATTTGAGGTCTTTTCTTTGTTGATTGTGGGCTTCATTGTGTTCCTCAGGGATTCCCTTCTTGATTCGCTCTCGGGTTGGAAATGAGGCGACCAAGTATGCGGGATGTTCCTATCCACATCGAAGAGTGGGATTCTTGGCGAATCTTATCCTACTCGACTCGGGCGCTTGGATGTGATTCTTGGCATGGATTGGTTGTCCCAACACTTGGGGCCGTCGATTGTGCGGGAAGATTGTCTACCTCGCGATCCTTGGTGAGCAGGTTGGATTTCGCCACGATTGCGAGAGCCCCATCTTTATGTCCTTGAAGCGAAGCGGCATTGGAAATTCACGGCGTCCCCACGGTGTGTGACCAGCGGGCGTCTTTCTGAAGATTTGCGGGGATGCCTCTGTTCGAGATCAGGAGTTTGTAATCGAGTTCTTTGCACAGTACCCCTATTTCTAAGAGGCCGTATCGCATGCCTCTAATGAGTTGGAGGAGTGAAGAAGCAAGCTGGGTGAGCTGCAAGAGAAGGGTTTTATCAGTCCTAGCTCATCTCCTTGGGGTTGTCGATTATCTTTGTGAAGAAGAAGGACAAGACCTTGCGCATGTGTGTTGATTACGAGTCAAGCTTAATGAGGTGGCGGTAAGAACAAGTATCCTTTGCCGGATTGATGATCTCTTGATCGGTTGGCCAGAACACGAGTCTTCTCAAGATTGACTTGAGATTGGGCTATCATCAAGTCGGGATCGAGTGAGATATTCCTAAGGCGACCTTTGCTACTCGTTATGGCCTTCTGAGTACACCGTCATGTCTTTTGGTTTGACTAATGCTCTGCTTTATTCATGAACCTAATGAACTCGATATTCATGGAGTATTTGGATAGGTTCGTGGTGGTATTCATCGATGATATCCTTATCTACTCCAAGAGTGAGGAAGAGCATCTTTGAGCATCTTAAGCTTGTATTGGGCAAGTGCGTGAGCACCAGTTGTATGCCAAATTCAACAAGTCACGAGTTCGGTTGAAGGAAGTGGCATTCTTGGGCCATGTTCTTTCAGCGGGAGGTGTGGTGTGGATCCTAGCAAGGTCGGTGATGTGCTATCTTGAGGTCAGCCAAATCGAGTCACCCGATGTGCGAAGTTTTCTTGGTTTGGTGGCTACTATCGCGCTTTATCGAAAATTTCTCCAAGATTGCAAAGCCTATGGTGAACTACTCAAGAAAGACAAGAAGTTTGAGTGGTCATTGCTTGTGATGTGAGTTTCGGGAACTCAAGGCGCGGTTGACCTCATTGGTGCTTGTTCTCCCTGATATTCACAAGAGTTTTGATATCTATTGTGATGCTTCTCGTCAGGGTCTTGGTTGTGTTCTTATGCAGGAGGGCAAGGTTGTGGCCTATGCATCGCGGCAGTTGAGGCCTCATGAACTCAACTATCCTACTCATGACTTGGAATTGGCTGCTGTGGTCCATGCACTCAAGATTTGGCGGCATTATCTGATTGGTAACCGTTGTGAGGTGTATTCCGACCACAAGAGTTTGAAGTACTTGTTCACCCAGCCAGATCTGAACCTCAGGCAAAGGAGATGGTTGGAATTGATCAAGGATTATGACATGGGTATTCAGTACCATCCGGGCAAGGCCAATGTCGTTGCGGATGCACTCGATCGAAAGGTGTCTTGCAACATGTTGATGCTCCATGAGCGTACTTTGCTCGTTTGAATTTCAGCGCCTTAATTTGGGTTTGATCGAGCACGGTTCTCTTGCTCCATTGGTTGTACAACCAACCTTGGTGGACCAAATCAAGCGGCACGCGTGACAGAATACGGTGTGAGCCAAATCAGCGAAACATCAAGGATGGGATAGCCAAGTGCTTTTGGAAGGGCGAGCATGGCGTTGTGTGGTTTGGGCGCGTCTTGTGGTTCCTAAGGTCATGGAATTGCGGGGTTGATTCTCATGAAGCCCATGATTCTCCTTTGTCCATCCATCCGGGGCTACCAAGATGTATCGGGACCTTCGTCATAGATTGCGGTGGACCCGAATGAAGCGTGAATTGCCAAGTTCGTTCTTTGAGTGCGGCGTGTCTTTGTCGTGTGAAGGCGAACATCGGCGTCAGCGAGTCTTCTTGGCCTTTGCGGTGCAGTGGAAGTGGGATTCCGTTGGCATGGACTTCATCACGGATTGCCCGCTCGTCAAAGGAATGATGCTATTTGGGTGCGTGATCGACGGGTTGACTAAGGTGGCACATTTCCTTCCGTCAAGACTCGACCGTGTGGGGCCTTTGGCGAACTTTATGTCTCGAGGATTGTGAGTCTTCACGGTGTCAGAAGGCGATTATTCGATCGTGGTGCACTTTTCACCTCGCGGTTTTGGCATAGTGCGCAGAGGCTATGGGGACCCGCCTTCATTTGCCTGACCTTTCATCCTCGGGTGATGGTCGAGCGGAGGCGAGTCAACCAAGTGTTGGAAGATATGCTCCGTGCTTGTGTTCTTTCCTATGGGAAGAAGTGGGAGAAATGCCTACCATTTCTTTGAGTTCTCCTACAACAACGACTTTGAGCCGGTCTTGGCATGGCACCATTGAGGCTTTGTATGGGAGAAGGTGCGAGAACCGTTGAAGCCCAGTGAGAGGCGGTGGCGGCGATTTTGGCCAGTTCGATCCATGGGCGAAAGTCAAGTTCGATTGATCGCGAGCATCTGCGCGCGGCCCGATCCGGACAAAGAGCTATGCGGTCGTCGTCGCCGTGAGTTGAGCTTTGAGCCCAATGACTTTGTGTATCTCAAAGTCTCACCCTTGAAGGAGCCATCGGCGTTTTGGCATCAAGGGCAAGTTGGTTCCTCGATATGTTGGGCCTTCGGTATCATCGAGAGAGTTGGAGCGATTGCATCTGATTGGAGCTACGGTGCGCGAGGTGTGCATGATGTGTTCCATGTTTCACACACGAAGAAGTGCCTCAGTGTCCGTGAGAAGCTCAGTTGGAGGTTCTCGATGTGCGGGAGAATTTGACCTCTGCGAGCATCACATTCGCATTCTTGAGAATCGAGCGGAGAACAAGGAACCGTGTCGTCAAGTTCCTTAAGGTTGATGGTCAAACCATTACGAAGATGAGGCAACTTGGGAGCGAGAAGATCGCCTTCCGTGCAGATTTTCCTTCTTTCTTCTCAGAGTAAGCGGAATCTCGGTCGAGATTCTTGTAAGAGGAGAGTTGTAACATCCCAATTTTAGGCTTGTGTTTCAAATGTAAGAAAATGAGTAGAAATTAAAACTTTTCTTACATCTGTATTTCCTATTGTACCAAGCAAGTATTGTACAAGAAGTTATGGAAATCTGAAGTCACAAGTCTTTTGATCCAAATCTTGAACTTTCAAAAACAATCTTGTCAAACCTCTTGATCATCTCACAGAGATATTTTCCTAAGTTCTTGGGATGGTATGTGGACCCTCTGAAAAGTTTCACAATTTTTAGAAAATGTTTGAATATTTTGGAGGTCAGTCAAACCAATTCAAAATCTGGTCAAACCTTGGACCAGTGCCTTGTTAAATTTTGGAGGAAAATCCACAGCCCCAAAGCCTCTGAAAATTTTATGCTAGGTCCTCGTTTGAGCTAGCAAGCTCTGTAAAAATTTCATAATTTTTGGAGTTCTATTGCTACCTCAAACAATCCTCCAAATGTCGACCTTTCTCTAATACCGAGAAAATTTAAATCGGTTGGAGTCAAACCGGGCTCGGACGAGCCCAACTCAACCAACTTGGTTGGACCATGTCGCCTTGCGCCGCGCCGAGCTCGATCTCGTGCGCTCGTTCTAGCCGTTGGATTTCAATCCACCGCTCACGACCTCCCGATCGAGGACCTCTTGGCGCCCTCGGCGCCTCGAGGTGGTCAAGCCCGCTGGATCTCCATCGGCGGTCCACGACCTCCCGGACCTCCTCGCCGCGCGCTCGGACCTCCCCACCTTGGCGATTCTTGGACGTCGGGACCTCCCAAGCAAATCTGGGCGTCCGGGACCTCCTTAGCGTGTGTTTCTTCCTCACGACCTCCACGAGTGCGCATATGAAATTTCGCACCTGCGTGCGTGTGTCGAAATCGAGCGGTTAGAAGCGATGAGATGTCACCTTGCCTCTTGTCAGCGGCTCTTTCTCACGACATGCATTTATTGCGGTCGGCTTTAACCTCAAAGTCTTCACCGCTCGCCACTTGTCCGTCGTGCGTGCTGTTGGCGAGGGCATGGTTGTTGCTCCTGATAGGTTGCCCTAGCCCTTGCCAAGCTCCCGAGGCTATACATAGCACGAAAACTCCTCTCCTTTTCCTTTTCCGTTCTTGGGTGTGGCAGGCTCCCTCGGTTGAGTGGTCCTCAAACTCAAACCCCAAGAACACCACCACCGAACCCTCCATTGTCACCCTTGGAGCTCCCTGCGGCTCGAGCTCAGGTGGTTCCATCAACGTTCTTGCTGTTTTCTTGTCATCTCGAGCACCTCGAGCATTCTCTAACTTCTGTGGTTATCCATCGCGAGGTGGTCAAGTTGGGAGGCGCTTGTGGGGTCGAGTGCGTCTTCTTCTTCTTCGCGGCAAACACATCACCGCGGGACTTCATCGACCTCCTCCAAGTCCCTCAGTCTTCCTCTGGACCTTCCTACACTCGGGTGAGTTCATTTTAGTCCCTTAGAGCTTAAGGTCTAGCTAGCTTAGCTCGTGGCGCTCGTTTCACCATTTTAGGTTTTTGCGAAACACTTGTCCTCCGTCATTCTCGGCTCGTGGCGTTACGAGTCGTCGCGGCGTCGAGCACATCCTTTGGGTTCCTAACGTTATTTGGAATCAACCATGCCCTAGTTTCTGTGGCGAGTCCCCATCGCCGGCGGCAAACCGTTGAGCCCTTCGGGATTTTGCGGTTCAAAACCTCCGTTTCGTCATCTGGTTAGGACATCTTAAATGCCCATTTATTACCAATCATCGATGTGATGAGTTGTCTTAGCCGCCACCCTTTGTCATTGTCCGGAGGTCCGCGCTTTACGACACCTTGGACCTCCTCGAGCTCTTCGTGGCCGTCTAAGACCTCCCACGTTTAGATCGGACCTTTAGATCTTTCAGTAAAGCCCTTATCGCACTAGGACCTCCCTTGAGTTGATCCTAGCCGTCTAGGACCACCTTGGTTAAATCCTAGCCGCTAGGACCACTCTTAGCAAAAAAGACCTCCTCGAGGTCATTTTTGTAAAACCACCTTCGGGACCTCCAGAGGTCCTCTTTGCAAAGACCTCCTTGGTCATTATGCAAAGACCACCTCGAGACCACCCGAGAGTGCGTCTTTGTAAAAGCCACCGTGGCCTTTTACAAAGAAAACCCCCTCGGGACCTCTTAGGCTCGATCCTGGCCGTTCACGACCTCCGGTTTAGATCGGCGTTAGATCTCATTTTGTAAAATCTTTGCGCTCGGACCTCCTCGCGTCGATCTGGACCGTTCGGGACCTCCTAGGTCTAATCAGAGCCGTCGGATCTCCTCCGATTAAAACCCTATCGCTTAGGACCTCCCCGAGAAGATCTTGGCCATCCAAGACCTCCTCGTGTCAATCCCAGCCGATCAAGACCTCCCCGAGTAGATCTTGACCGTCTAGGGTCTCATCCTTTAGATCCGAAGCTTTAGGACCTCCTCCTCTGGTCTAAACCGTTAGATTTAGATCTAACGGGCTAGACCTCCTTCCTCAGATTTAAAGCCTTAGGACCTCCCTCGTTCATCTTGGTCGCCCAGGACCTCCCTCTCGGGATCGTGTCCGTTAAAGACCTCCCTCGGGAGATCTAGGCCGTTGAAGACCTCCTCAGTGAGCTTTTAGCCGTCTAGACCTCTCTCAGAAGGTTTACGTTGGACCTCCTCTAGTGCTGGGACGCGGATCTCGATCGGCGGTCCACGACCTCGGTTAAGCGCGTAGACCTCCTTGCGTGCGGCGTGCGCGCATGCGGTGCGTGATCGTTGGATCAGATCTCAGCGATCGGACCTCCCGGTCGCGGGAGGAGGTCTTCCGTGCGTGTGTGCCAGTGCAGTGGCCTGCGATGCAAGATCGGCGGCCCGCGACCTCTCCTTGTCTTCGATTCGGTTGGACCTCCAGAGAGCTCAAAAGTTTCCTAAGTCTTTTCTTGTTTCAAATTTCAAAAGTGCATAACTTTGTCATTTTAACTCCTTTTGAATGATTCGATTCTTTGTAGCTTTGTTATAGTATAAAATTTAATCGAGAATGAATTTAGGCCACGTGTTGTAGTGAAAATGATTTAAATAACATGATCTTATTTAATGCAAATTGATGTCTAGAAATTCATGGAAAATTTGTAAACCCATAACTCCCTCTCTGTAGTTGCAAAGTGAGCAAACTCAACACAGTAAATTTGGCTGTAGACATGCTTTAATTTGATCTAGGCTTTGTCTTTATTCATGTTCTGAGAAATGATATATGCTAGTTGTAGAACTTAGAAAAATCATAATTAAATCATTTTAACTCCAAATAACCTAAAATTTTATATGGGTTACCACTATACCAGTGGTAGCTACCATAAAAATTTCAGCTGCAAAACATTTCTAGAAAATGTTTTTGCTCTGATACTAATTAGGGTAGAAAATGGGTTTTTAGGTAATATCTTTTGCACCACAAATCCAAATTAGGTTTTCCAGTTTCTATATCTAGGTATATTCGTATTCTACCTTATGTATAAATTTCATCGCTTTTGGATAATTGTTGCTTGCTCATTGGTTTATTTGTGGCTCGCCTTATCGGTTGTTCTTGGTTCTTTTGCCTCTCGCTTAGGATTAGACATTTGCGGTAATCCGAGGCGACCCTCCACAACAAATTGAGCAACGACAAGAAGGCAAGCGGTTTGATCATGTTAATCCCAGTATTTTAAGTATTTATGTTGATTACAAATTCTATGTATGCATTGCTATTTTGTGTTAATAGTTGGCCTAGTAGATGCATTTCCTTAGCAAATGATTATCCTCTACTACCATGAGCCTAGGTTACTTGCTGTGATTTAGAGTTCGTGGATGGGCTCTTGTCACTTAGTAGTTGCGAATTAATTGCTTAGCCATGCTTAGCCGGTAGAAATGGGCGGTTATCGACTTGTCGATAACCTTGATCTATCAAACTTATTATGATTATGATTTCCACCTTGTGCTATGTCTACTTATGAAAACTAAAGCTGAAAACAAAATGATTTAGACTTAGGCACAATGGTATGATGGTGTGATTTTTGGGTGTGGCGGAATGGTGCGGGTCAACAAGGACCGAACATCTTGTTACACTAAACCAAGCATTTTAGCGTGCTAACCACATTAGAGGTATGGGACCTCTCTTGACTTAGTACTTTGGCGTGTATTGGCTCAGGGTCGCGAGGAGTCGCGGGAGGATGGAGGTGGGAGCATTGTAGTGTCAGAAGGTTTCCCCGTAACGGGTGGGTGTCTTTCGGCTTGCAATGTGGCGTATGGTGTTTCTACCCATCTGACGGCTCGTAGTTAATACACAAGATTGGAAATGTCTCGTAGGACTTAGCGGGGCGGCATACCTTGATAGTGTGCTTGTGGCTTGAAGGCGGTGCGAAGTGTGGGTACATTGGTACACCCTGCGAGTTAAAACTATTCGAATAGCCTCGTCTAGGTTATGGACACGCTTGCAAGGTCTTTCAAGAGTTAGACTACAACCTTTTAAATTAAAACTTGATGGGTGAGTACGAATCGGGGATTAGTGCTATGTTGTGGTGGCTATTGGGATAGTCACTTCCGGTGGTTACTTGTATGTATCTTTACTTACTTTACTTTGATAACAAAGCAGTTGCAAACTTGCTTTTGAAATATATTACATTATTGCAAATAAAGTTGGCTTCATGCAAAATGAGACATACAACCTCCACCTAAATAAGCTTGCATGTAGTTTATGAATAGGTGCGCTATTCCACACGTCGATCTTGCGGGTACAAAGACAATCTTTGTACTCGGATGCTATGTTAATTGTTGCATTGCGGAGGAAGAAGGTGAGCTGAGGGCCTCACTTTTGCGGTGTGTTGTGGTAACTTGCGGCGACTAGCTTAGCGGCCCGATCGGTTGCCTTGTGGGTTGTGTGGCTAGCAGGTCGACTTTTGTTCTAGCCATCTTAGAGCGCTTTTGCTTCATTGTCATTCTTGTATATCGTTCTATTTGGCAGTCGGCTCTCTTTTGTAATAACTTTACTTTATGTATGTCGTTGTTGAACTCAGTGATGTATGTGTATGGAATTGATGTGTAATTTTGTGATGATGTACATATCTGCAATGCAGGAAGCATATGTCCATCGAGGCTTAGAATGTTTAATTAGTAACGCTAGAACCAATTGGAGGTTAAGTGTTACTAGTTAAATATTAGGGTCCTCACGAATCGCATCAAAGTCCAAACACATACTTGACGATATTACATTATTCGTGAGATTGTTGAAAGAGGTGATGTGAGGATACACAAAGTGCACAGTTTGAATTGTTGATCCGTTGACAAAGCCTCTCCATAACCTAAGCATGAGGTGCACACAAGAGCTATGGGTATTTGATACTTGTGTGATTGACTCTAGTACAAGTGGGAGACTGTTGGTGATATGCTCTAGAAGCAATCAATAGAGATGATTGTATCACATCTATGTTTATGAGTAATAGAATAAATGTTATTATGTTCCTTGGATGAATTATCGTTTATAAAGATTAACAAGGATGTGACTTTTTGGTGAAGCTTTTTAACTTATATGATGCCATTCTAAATGTATTATTGGTCGGAACGCTAGTGACTTATCGACCAGCACATGTATTGATTGATAACCATGTTTCACCAGTTATGGATATGGGGATATCGAATCAATAATGTGAACACATGTTAGAGAGCATGGTATTGGATTGACCCACCTTGAGACACTAGTGAGATTGTTATGATTTTATGTCATCAGTTGGTCTCAAGCAATAGTGATGTATAATCCTTAGACCTGATATCAGCATGATTTTCTATATGTGTAATAGTATACTTAGGGGTTGTCAAATGCTACTTACGTCTTGGGTAGTTATAAAGGTAACTTTTGGGTATACTATGAAATATGCGAAAGGAATGTGTTGAGTCGAATATGGATTTGTCTCTTCTATCATAACAAGAGAGATATCTTTGGGTCCTCGATGTGGCGAATAAAGAAAATGCATGGCGTGCTACTAGTGGTCAAAGAGTCAACCATATTAAGTTATATGGCATTTGATCGAGAAAATATTGAACATTCCATAGATGACAAAATATCTCACTGAGTTCAACCGGATATCGTAAGGCAAGAGGAGAATACACAAGCAAGTCATTGATCGACGGATACAAGCTGTTCGTATGGAGATATGGACTAGTCGTATCTTGATCGAACATGATCATTAACTAGTCGATGGCTGGTGCGTGGGAGTTCTGAGCTGGTCATGACTAAATATGAAGCGATCGTATGGAATCGAGTGGTCGTAAGTGATAAGGACTTGGTGCATGATTATATTGCATAAGGTTCGTCGATATAATATTTATATGTATTCGAAATCGTTATGTCTGCTAGGAACTGCCCTCTGACTTATGGTCGGAAAGGAGTTTTGAGTTGCAGCGATTCGTATGAACCTCTGGGGTAACACACTAGCAGGTTAAAACAAGCGAGTTCGGATAGGATCCATTATGGGCTCTTTTATATGGGGATGCATAGGGCTATTAGTGCGTAGAGTTGCTCTGCAAAACCCTAACCGCCATCTTCTGAATGCCCTACAGTGCTCATTGGTGCAAGCATATTGGTGTTGGCGCTCCACCCACGGGCGTGTGGATCTTTGTAGAGGCAACTGCTTTGTGGTTCTTTGCTATCTGCGATCAAGGATGATCCACGACATGCGCAAGGAACATCATAGGTTGATGTGGGAGATGGTCGCTGCTGAGGATATTGGACGATCAACTACGACCACTACATTGTCGCGCTCGACATTAGATCAGGCTACTTCAACTCTTCTTCCGTTGCATTGCGCATCTAGTGGTAACGATCTATGATCTCTTACTTGGATGGTTTCTTGGTTTACATGATAGATTTTTGAATTACCAGCTAGTGTAGCCTACCCATATCCCTACAGAGGAGGTCCGTGCCCTTGGGGCGCGGACAAACTCTAGCTCCGACCCCTTGGGGCACATGTCGCTGACTCCGGCGGTGCTATTTTGCATAACGTGGAGATGAGGCTAGAGTTGCTAATTCGCGTGTCAACCGTGCCAAAAACTCTTGGAATATGGTGATACTAAGCAATTTTTTTGTTTCAACCGAGTCGGATCTAACTCCAAAGAAACAAATGGGCCCATCTGTCAGCCTTTCTTGCTTGCCAACCGTGGTCACTGCAACCACCGTCTCCTTGTTTCCAAGTATTCTTCGTGTTCTGTGGCGGTTAGTTTTTTCTAAACCATGGACTAACATGCGACGTTGTGTGGTGACTTAAAATTGGAGTGGATGGTCGTCCTACCTTCCCAACCTCTTCGATGTCTGTTGAATCGTGACGGGACATGACAATCTAGATCGTGTCGCTGAGTATAGTGATGGTTGACGACGACATGTTGAGACTATGATGTTTTAATCCGTAACAAAACACAGACATTGAACTAGTTGTACACAACATCAGAATGGATGTCTGAACTACACTGTGGACGATACACATCTAGCCTCTTTCTATAGCAGCTCCGCGTTGAATTGTTAGAGATTGTGTTTTGTAGGGAGGATTATATACGGAGGAATGTGGCCGGGTGATCAGATCCACTAAACGAAGGATTAATAAGGGCTGAAAAATATTTTGAGCGTTCTTAATCTGTAGGAACAAGATCGACGTACCCACGTTATAAATCAAACTCCAAAGCCCAAAAATAACGTGTGTAAACAGTATATGTAGGTTAACTGCAGGATAATTAAGTAGACAACGAACTGAAATTTGACGAGCTTCGTTTCAGTACATACCAGTATTGACGCACGGGCGTACGGTAAAAAGGTAACATATTATTGATTACTTAAGCAAATCATGCATGCATGCGTGCAGTAAACTTAAGCTCGAGCGGTGGATGATGATGATACGATCTCTAGCTCCGTCGACGTCAACTCCATCTTGCAAACAGTGAAGAAGCAGCTGCTTAATCAGGCGGTGAGCTCCTCCTCCTTGTGGGTCTCGATGACGAGGTCGGACTGGGGGTAGGCGTGGCAGGTGAGCACCCAGCCGGCGGCGATCTGGTCGTCGTCGAGGAAGCTCTGGTCGGACTGGTCCACCTGGCCGGAGACGACCTTGCCGGCGCAGGAGGAGCAGGAGCCAGCGCGGCAGGAGTAGGGCAGGTCGATCCCTTCCTCCTCGGCCTGGTCGAGGATGTAGACGTCATCGGGAACCTCCAGCTCCACCTCGCCCTCCGGCGTCACCAGCTTCACCTTGTAGGCCGCCTGCGCCCGCAGCCTGGCGCCGCGCACCAGCTGCTTGCTCTTGGTGGTGAGCGCGACGCGGGCGGCTACGGGCGCCGGCGCTACGCGCAGGGAGAAGGGCGCGGAGGCTGCTCAGGGCGGTGGCCATGGCTGGCTGTTGGTGGCTAGAGGCGATCAGCAGGAGTGGTGCCTAGAGCTGGCGCGCGGCTTGACGACAGGTGAGGAGGCTAGGCTAAGGCTAGCTGGGGGCGGGGTGGCAGTACCAATATGAAGGGATGGGGTGGGTGCCACGTGGCGCGGTGTGAGTCGTCACCTTATCGGCGCGGGGATGGCTGGAGCGACGAGGACCGCATGCTGCTCATCATCGACGGCCGGCGTGTGGAGGCCGCGGGCTAGCAATGCAATATTGTTTGTACGCCATACGTACGTCTATTATTTTTGGGGCAGTTGGCTGTATGATACTGAATGATTTTGGATCTTCACGATATGTCATCGGTGTTCTTGGTCAACAGGTTAGCCTCACATTGAGTGGCATATTGTGAATCATGTAGCTATTCGGTTGCATATATACTATAAATTTTCTCATTATTTTTTGGCCGTTGGTTTGTTTTTACGCTGCCTATTTTTTCTAGCCGTAGGTTTATTATTCTTGGGAACAATCATCGTCGCCCTAGCTACATACATACATACATACATACATTATGTGGTGCTTTCTAAACTGCACCATCGACGTCGCATGTATAAATTCAGTAAAGATAGTACAATTTTAGTACAATTTTAATTAGTACCATGTGTTGTGAAGAGCATGGCATGGAAGGGGAGCGGGCAACACTTGTATATTCTTTTAAGATGTGAAAAACACACATTTGAAAGCGCGTTAGGACATATACAATACAAGATGCTTATACATGATTGCTTAAAGAGATGATATAGCCACATCATCATCAAACAACCATATAAGAGTTATTTCCTCTAATGCAAGAAGCACTTTGATAGGTGTTTAGATGATTGTATTATCTATTAATTAGATGTAGGTATATGCATAAACACGTACTAAGCACAGGTACCTAGCTACTCAAACATCGATCTTCTGAAAATAAACAACTTATATATATGCCCTACACGGCAAGAAAATATCGGTTTTGCTTTGCCAAGCATCTCTCTTAACGCATGTACTGTACATGCTCAAGATGTGATCATAAGCGCCCACCAGTAAACTAGTGCGTTCGTAGTGACAATTCATACTGTTTTAGGACCGACTTATGCAGCTTAGTACATGTTGTTTAAGGCGTGGATGACCAACACATATATAAGGCTCTAGGATCCCAAGAAATCGACCTTTGCTTAACCATTGGTCAATTAGAACATGAGGCGTTCCGATTACCTAGTTTTTTCTTTCAGATTTGCTATTTTTAAATCGTCTGAAATTTTCTTAAGTTCAAGTCAATTACCATTGGATTTTGTAAAGATTGATGTGTCATATGATTGAATATTGATCGATGAAAAAAGCGTGACTTATGCTTAAAAAATCAATCACCTTATGAATAGATAGTCCTTTTTTTACCAAAATTATTCGTTTCAGGCGACAGAAAGTCCCATTAAAACAGCTTGTCCTAGCTAGCTTGCCCAGAAACCAGTGGTGAAAAAAAAGCTCGCTAATGGGTCTCGTTGGCTCGGTTCAAAATTGTTAATTCGTTAGTTAATTAGTTACATTGAAATAGATTAATTTGAATAAAATTAGATTATGTCAAGTTTTGAGAAGAAGAAAAAAACTAGGCAAAACAGTACCACCCTACCAGTAGCAGTGCTTTTCGGCCTGGTAAAAATCACAAGGTCCCTGCAAAATTCTTTTAAAAGAAACGAAAGTTGGGGGCAATTAAATGTGTGAAAAGACCACTGTATACTGGGCCGGCCGGCAAAGGCCTCTTGAAGGCTGTTGGCAGCAAACCTGTTGTATCAAGGCCCGGCCCACTATTTACCTATTCACATGCTAAGGCCTTAAGAGCTAGACTCACCTATGGACGAAGACACAAGGTCTGCACATTATATGCATGGAGACAGAGGTGTTTAAATGGGCGGCATGGCACGGCTCGTTGAACGGTATATTATGAATTATTAAGTTATTCAATGGTTTATTGTGAATTTTCTCCTATAAAAATAGTCGTCCTGCTAGCCGTACGCCTCGTCATCCTCTGTCGTCGTCGTCGTCATGCGCTGGGCTATACCTAGGCCAGATCAATAGTACTATGCTTCGAGCCGGGCCGACAGACACGGCTCATTTGGACACCTCTAAATAGAGATAGTTGACAATCTACCTCCGCTTTCATGACCATCGACAACTGGTTGTCATTGCAATATTTAGATTCTACGATGAGAAATAGGGGTGGAGCCAGGATCGGGCCATAGGGGGCTAAGAGCTCGAGAGAGACATGAATTTGTTTTTGTCCTAACACAATCCATATAGATGCTTTAATTTATTTACAAATATGGAAGTTTTCTTACGAGGATTTTTTTTATCAAAAATGAAATAGAACACAAATCATGAGCATAATGGATGATTAGTTGAGTTTGGTGGAGTTCGATGCACATGCACGCTTCACCGAGTCATGGAAGGTGCGACAGAAGCTAAAGACAAGGAATAAATGTTTGATCAAGATCTAAACATTTTAAGAAATGTATTGTTATGATCCTTATATCATAGGGATAAATATCACCGGGAGGATAGCCGTGTAGCGTCGACTGCTAGGGAAGAGGGAAGACTATAGATTGGAGAGACGAAGTGGATTGAGATTTAGACTATTGTATTCTCATTGCTTAATACCAATGATTACAATAATCCTTGATGAGGATCTAATAATCCTCATTTTATTATTCTATAATCATGTAATATGGCGTCACATGGCATACCCCTAATATTATAAGGGAGAGCAAGTCGGGTAGTCGTAAGATCTCCTCGACTACCCCCTGTAAGTAAGCATCTCTCGACTATGGTGTAATCGTAAGTCTGCTACGATTACGTCGGTCGTAAGTCTTCTGCGACCGGTACCGCTCGTAAGCTTTTCTCGACTACCCTCTAGTCGTAAGTTCTTCTATGATCAGCTCGCCACGACTTCCTCACGACTAATGGGTCCACTTGTCGGAAGGCTCATTTAATGGTGAGAATCTAGCGATCAAAATACCTGATTATGCTTGACATAACTACGAGATAATTCTCCACTATCTCGATGATAAGCTGTTTGTGACATGGGAGGTTACTACTCGGTAATTACTCTCATTATTACGCTATAATGAGCGACTAATTAACTGGAACTACAACGATCACTGCTGCATAGTATAAATAAGTGTCTTTTAGAGATAGTGAAGGGAGGGCTTTTTCGGAAGGGCGGTGAGTAAGATCCTTGTGGTGTAATCCGGATACCCAATACAAGAAACACGGGAGTAGGGTTATTATTCTCACAGAGAGGGCCGAACACGTATAAAAATCCCGTGTCTCTCTCGTCTGCGTGATCAATTGTGGAGACCCGAATCAAACAATCTTTACCTAAGATCGGTTCTAAAACATCGGCGATTGGCGCGACCGTGGGAACTTGGTAATTCCTTGTCACGATTCTTTCTTTTCTCTTTGATGCTACCATGGCGAGAGAATGGAGCGAGGAGAATTGGTTCGACTTGGCGATCTGTGAGACGTCGACATGGATGCGGTTTCGACTCTGACCGAGTATCGAATCTTCGGCGGTGTTGCCGCCTCTGGAGATCTTTTATCGGATCTCGGAGGCGCCTGTCATCGGAGAACATGGGGATCCTTATCCCTCACAACGATGCGCCCGACCAAGGAACACGCTTCCTCGGGGCAAGGGTCACCACGACCAACGGCGAGGAATGCATTGGGGCAAATTCGCAGCGCGTGAGAGTTTTTCCTCCAAGCGTTGAGAGTTCCTCCGGCGATGCGACTTGGCAAGGCAGGTTCGAAGCCATCATTCCGAGCTCCATCGACATCGATGGTCCTCTATCTTGAGTATTTCGCGAGGAAGAGGATCGAGCATGTTGTTTCTCCAAGTCCAACCGTCTCGGCGCAGGTCCACTGCGACGGAGCGGTTATAACGAGTTCCCCTACTTGGAGGTTTACTCCAAGTCGCCAAATGGTGTCGCTCGACTACTTCTCAGCGAGGAGGCCTCGGCGCAAGTGGAGGTCATCCACGGAGGTCTTCGTCCTTCCTCGATAAGAATCGTTCTCGGGGAAGGATTGGCGATGCTCTCGACGAGCATACTCTACACCCCTCGTGGCAATGGCAAGGGCGCCACGGCGTGACGACGAAACAAACACTTTAATGAACGTGCGGGACATCCTCAACATTCTCGCACTCTATTAAAGCCAACTCGAAGTGCGAAATAGGTCATTCTCGAGACAACCGACGGAGAAAATAGCAACTCAGAAAAACCTTCCTGTCGGTGTTTTAGAACCGATCTTACGTAAAGATTGTTTGATTCGGGGGGTCTCCACAATTGATCACTGTGACGAAGGAGACACGGGATTTTTATACGAGTTCGGTCCTTCTCGGGTGAGAATAATAACCCTACTCTGTGTATCTTGTATTTGCTCTCGGATTACAATCGATTGGAGGTTTTCCTAACTGTCTTCCAGGAAAAGCTCTCTCTGTCCTCCAAAAGGAAGCCCTCCTCTCACTATCTCTAAGAGACACCTATTTATACTAAGCGATGGTGGGCGTCGTCGTTCGAGCTAATTAGTCGCTCATTATTGCGTAATAATAAGAGTAATTGCGGAGTAGTAACCTCCATCTTTGTCAAGCGGTTTCTAGTCGAGAGATAGTGGGATTTATCGGCGATTATGTGTATTTTGGTTGTTTGGATCCTCACTATTTATTGAATCTTACGGCGGGTGGGTCGATGAAATCGTGATGGATGCATAATGAGCTAGTCGTAGAAAGACTTACGACGGGCGTGGTCGTAACGATTATACCATAGTCGTAGAAGAGCTTACGACTGGGGTAGTCGTAGGATAACCTCGACTTCGACTCGTCCTTCACGATAATATTCAAAGGGTATGCTTTGTGGCGTCATATTTCTGATTAATAAATGAAGATTATTTAGATCCTCGTCATCTAGCTGACTTCAAGTGAAAATAGCTTACTTGGTGAAGGGTCGTAGATGGCCCTCGATCATTAAGGGTTGTGAGGAGAACATTGAAGGAAAGACTCTTCAACATTCATTTCTCTCGACCAAGAATACGCGATCGAGGTAAATTGTTAAGACCACCACGATTGCAAGATGTCGTAGAATTTCTTACGACTTCGAAGCAGTCGTGGCCTTACGATCGGAAGCAAAAACCTTTCCGATTGGCCTTTCCTTAGACCCGGGGGTCAAGATGGTAATTTCACTTGAGGTGTGAAAAAGGTGTCTTGGGACTTTCCAACGGGCAGGTTAAAAGTCTGTCCGTTGAAGCAATTCCCGAAGCGGTGGCGACTGTTGGGATTTCGCGACGTTTCATCTCAATCGTGCGGTTATAAAACGGGCCACGGGGGAAGAACTTAGGGTTCTTACCTTTTTACCCAACAGTCGGTTGCTTTCTCGTCTCCTCCGCCGCCGGTGATTCCGTACATTGTCTTGGAATTTTCCCAACCTCAAATCTTCTTACTTCCGAGAAGGAAGAAATGGCCAGGATTGTCTCTGAGTGGGCTGAGTCGGAGATGGACGATGCGAAGATGACTGCTTTGGTCGCCGCCGAAGATCCCGAGGTCTTCTCGTGAAGTGGATTGCGTGACAGCGGCATTGGCCGTCGGGAAAGGCACACCAAATCCCCGTTTTCGAGGCTTACTGTGAGTGTGGCCTTCGATTGCCTGCTCACCCCTTCCTCACACTCGTGCTTGAGCACTTCGGGGTGGAATTAGTGAACCTTAGTCCTAATTCCATCACGATGCTAAGCGTGTTTGTGTACTTGTGTGAGGCCTACCTGGGGATTCCGGCGGACTTAGAGCTTTTCCAGTATTATTATGGAATGGCTCGTCAAGTCGGGATCGCCGGTAGCTGTGGTCTGAAGCTCCACGGTAAGTCGAGGGAGTACATTCATATGTTTACCCGGTCGTCATGGCGGGTTGGAAGAAGAAGTGGTTCTCTTGGGAAGTTACCAGGAAGATAGCCTCGTTCATCGGAAGGCCGTCGGCGGTCTTCTTCCTGAGACTCGACTCGATAATCTCGGCCGGATAGCCCCTATATTCAAGCCGTTAAAGACTTGAAGTCGGAGGAGCTCACCGGTTGGCACGTGGTGAAGGACTTCATTACGCGCGGATCGATCCTTTGAAGACAAGGGTCCCTCCCATGTGGAGGTACTCGGGAAAGGGCGACCCAACCGGGGACTACAAGGGCGGTGAGTAGAAAAACTTACTCTCTTGGCTTTTATCCTTGTTTAATCCTGATTTTAGTCCGCAATCGTGTTGTCCATACACGGGTCTTTCGCGACGGAGGTTGACCGCGCGTGTTAGGCTCATCTGCGAAGCATCCGGCGAACACGGTGGCTCTTCAAATCCTCGTGGTTTTGACCACGGAGGAGAAAGAAAGCGCCTAAAGGTAATCGAAAGATTACGCGCTTTAGGTAATTTGTTGTCGTAGAATGCTATCGACTAACTAGTTTCCGCAGAAAACTTACGGCGAATCTTGATCGTAGAAAACCTTGCGATCGAGCGTAATCATAGAATAACTTATGATTGAACAGCGTCGTAGAAAAACTTACGACTAGACAATGTCGTAGAAAAACCTCGACTTAATGTAATCGTGAAAAACTTACGATTAGGGAATGTCGTAGAAATACTTACGACTTATCGTAATCGTGAAAAACTTACGATTAGGGAATGTCGTAGAAATACTTTACGACTTAACGTGTCGTGAAAAACTTACGATTAGGGAATGTCGTGAAAAACTTACGACTTTTGAGCTGGTCGTATAGATGACCGGTTTAGTGATCATAAAAAGAAATCTTTACGACCACTCTTCCTCTTCCTTAATCGTAAAGTTGGCATGGAGAACCGCCAGGCAGCGAAGAAGTCGAGTTGGTGGTTGTTGGGGAGGCTGCATGCGAGTCGTGAAGTCCCCTCCATCCAAGAAGCGTCGGCGGTGAAAGTCGGCGACAAGGGGTTTGAGCTCGGCTCCTCTGCTCCTTTCGCTAAGTTTGCCCTTGACCTGGCAGCGGCGAGAAAAGAGCGAAGAAGAGGCCTTGCCCTTAGCGTAAAGTCCCCAGGTTAAGGTACCTTTCTATTCTGACGACAAGTCCTTCGCGATTTGACTTCGTGGCTTCATAAGGCGGCTAGAAAGGAGAATGGAAGGAATTCATGTCTTTTGTGAAGGAAGCTGCTCGGTGGGATCCGGCCGAGAGCGACATTCTCGGGATGGTCGAGGCCGATCTCGTCCACCGGGAAGTCGGGAGGAGGTGACTCACGGTGTCCAGTGCATCTCGACCAGGTGGTCGAGAAGAAGTCGAAGAAATCTTCTGTCGGAAGGTTGCTCCCAAGTTTAGAGTTAGGTCCAAAGACGCAGAGGTATGTAAAACAAAAGTCATAAGTATAGTAACTACTTACTTTTTTGTTTTGACTTATACTGCGTTTTGTGATTTTAGCCGCGTCTTGGTCTCTAGGGATATTCCCATGGAGAATCCTTGTCTCCCCTCAAGCGACAAAGTGCGGCAGATAGTAGTTGAAGATCTAGCTACTATCCCGTGGCGGAGAAGCTGCGGTTCTTTGAAGTCGCTGCGGCTAAGGATGTTGAAGTTGCTACGACAACCGGGTGTCGTAGAGATCGTAGAGGAGGCGGCGAAGCCTCGAGGTGATCTGGAAGTAGGTGGCGCGTTGTCTGATCACCGTGCGGTAGGAGGTTGTCGAGATGCTCCTTACGGTCCTCGGTGGTGTCCCCTTTACAGTCGGAGGAAGAGGAGTATTTTAACTTTGCTCGATTTCTTTGGCCCGACTCCATCGTAGGATCTTCTACCTACGCTCCGCGATCGAGTTCCCCACCCGGCATTGTCAATTGCGGAGATGTGTTTGACAATGAGCGACTCGAAGGGTTTGGTGGAAGCGAGTCGATGAGATGGATGAAATGAAGGATCCGTCATGAATAGTCTCCATGTTTGCTTGGTCAAACATGAGCGTAAGTATTCATCAATACTTACTTGGGGTTTTATCTCTTTATCTTATCGTTTTCTCTTTTTCAGAGAGCCGTGGAGCAAGTCGCTACAATTTGCGAATATAATCGGCAACTTGTCAAGCTTCGACAAGAAAAGGCAACACTCTGCGAGCAAGCAGAGAGGTGGTGAGTGACTGATTATCATAATCGTTACGATTACTTATTCGATTACTTCTTAATCGATTGTCGTGAAAACTTACGACTTGTACTAGTCGTGAAAGACTTACGACTAGGGGGTGGTCGTAGAATAACTTACGACTACCCATCGGTCATAGAAAAACTTACAACCGTTTGGTTGATTGTGTTCATGTCTGCTCTTTACTCTTTCAGGTTTAAGAGCGGCGAAAAGACCTTAGCTGATTCACTCGACTTCGAAAAAGCCGAGTCGAAGAAACTAAGGGATAACATCACCGACCTCTGAAGAAGCTTGGAGGCTAACTCGCAACTAAGCGGTTGTAGGAAGAAATAAGCAGTCGTGTATTTACGATCGCTTCGGTCTTGGTTTTACGCTTCCCTTTTTACCTCTCTTTTTGCGAGAAAAGAAGTGAAAATAAGACCCTTCAGTGAGATGTGAGGGCTCTCCGATCGAGGTTCATGAGAAAACATTCGTTGTTCGTTAAATCTCCCGTATTGCGAAGGAGAAACACCGAGAAACAATTAGCTGGTAAGTAGAACTTTTACCTGCTATTTATTTATTTTATCTTCTCATATAATCGTTTTACTTATTCAATCTTTGCTCTTTCCAGATCGATTGATTGAAATAAAACGACTCCACGAGGCTTCGACTTATTCCCAGGAGGAGACAAAATCAATGAAGATCAATCTTCAAGATAATATCTCACTTCTGAACAATGTACTCGATGGGCTTCGTGCCGGGAGGGTTGCTCCTCGCGACGACACGATGGCCGCTCATACGAGTGCCATTGGAGAACAAGTCGGTACTTTGAACGAGTTGGTATCTACTCTGAAGACCAATCAAAATGATTCGATAAGGGAAGCGGTTAAAGGAGCTGTGAGTTTTGTTTTAGCAAAACTCAAGGCCCGTGATTCTAACCTTAATCTTCATTCATTGAAGCCGATTTATTGCCGCAGGCCGGCCGAGAAGCTGTCGAAGAGATACAGTCGGTTGGCGAGAAAATCGCAGAGGAGATGCAAATAGAATCTCCCTTGCCAGAATAGTCTTGTAATATAATCTTGTAAAACAAGTCTTTTTGGTGGTGATGAATAAATATATGGCCATTTTCACGCAAATTATCTCGTAGAGTAGTTAGTAACTCTGTAAGATAAAAAGGGAAGAAAATAATTTAGACCGGATATGAGCGATTCCTCCTTTCTCCTTCATTTTCCTGCGCGTTATCTCATAAAGTAGTTAGTACTTAGTAAGATGATAACTCGGGAGGAAAAAAATAAGACTAAGAAATGAAGTCATGTTTATAACTTTATCCTAGCCCTGGATCCTTACTTAGTTTATTAGGAATAAACTAAGAAAGTAGTAAAGAAAGGGTTACAGCAGTGAGGTTTGTTCGGACTTGTAGTTGTCGAGTATCGACTTGTTTGGACTAGTCGAAAGAGGAAACAGGTCGGCGCTAGGAAGTTTTCGCTAGTGGGCAAGACCACGTGCGGAAAAATAGGCTTCGACTAGGTGATGTGACCATCTCCGACCGAGTAATCAACTCGATAATGACAACTAGAGTGAAACAACCTTCTAGAGCACCTTAAGGATTCATTCGGCTACATTCATTGTTCTGACAAAGTTGTCTGTAGCAAAAGTAGGAAAGCGAGCAGCGCTAGGAAGTTCCTTCTAGTGGGCAAGACCACGTGCGAGAGAGGAGAGGCTTCGACTAGGTGTGTTTCTTCCTTGGACCAAGAAATCCTAATCGAGTCATTTGAAAAGTAGTGGATGCATCTCAAAAGTTCACTCTTCTTAGTTTATTTTTCGAAATAAGCTAAGGTGACATGAATTCGCTTAACAACTTTCGACCATTTTCCTGAGCCCAATGAGCATTGTACAGGTTGTTTAAGAACGAAGTAACATTAGGAAACTCCTTCTAGCGGGCAGGACCACATGCAGAGGGGAGAGATTTCGACTAAATGTGTTGTCCTTGTGCTAACCATCGTACAGGAATGAGGAGCGTAAAGAAAATGGTCAAAAATAAAAGCGAGATTCAAAATTAGACAAAAAAGGATAGTGATAACCTGACACTTTATTGTCGTTGAAGCTTGTTACACATAAAATTTGCGCAACTGGTCAATGTTCCAAGAGTTTGAGAGAACGCGGCCATCTTCCATTGCAAGTCGATGCGATCTGGGCGCGTTACCGATCACAAATAAGGACCCTCCCACTTGGGGGAGAGTTTTTTCCGATTAGACTGGGATTGGATAAGCCTCAATACCAAGTCACCTTCAGCAAGGCTGCGAGGTTGGACCTTATGATCATAGTATCTGCGCAGGGCTTGTTGGTAGACTGCAGAACGGAATAAAGCCTGGTTTCTCTTTTCTTCGAGCAGGTTAATGTCGTCTGCTCGAAGGTTTTCTTGAGTTGAGTCGTTATACTTATCGACTCTTGCTGACCTGATCTTTAGCTCTGGCGGAAGCATGGCTTCGGCACCAAAAACTAGAAAGAAAGGTGTTTCTCCTGTAGCTCGGCTAGCTGTCGTACGAATGGCCCATAATACTGAAGGTAATTCCTGTACCCAAGCCCCCGAGCGCTTGACAAGCTGATCGAAGACTCGGGTTTTGATTCCCTTCATGATCTGGCCATTCGCTCTCTCAACTGCCCCGTTGCTTTGGGGGTGGGCTACAGAAGCGTAACACAAACGAGTTCCCAACTCGTCGCAAAATTCCTGAAATTTTGCGCTTGTAAACTGTTTACCGTTGTCTGTGATAATTCGACTTGGTATTCCAAATCGAGTGATCACGCATTTCATCATGAACCGTTTTGCTGCTTCCGTTGTTATCCCAGTGACAGGTTCGGCTTCTATCCATTTTGTGAACGTATCAATGGCCACAAAAAGGAACTCGAAACCTCCTGGAGCTCTGGGTAACGGTCCTAGGATATCAAGACCCCAGGTTGCAAAAGGCCACGACAAAGGGATTGTTTGTAACGCCTGAGCTGGTTGATGTATTTGCCGGCTATGAAACTGGCACTGTACACACTTTTTAACCATCTCCTTGGCATCGTAGAGGGCTGTTGGCCAATAAAAACCAGCGTTCTGTAGGAAGCATGAGTTCCACAGATTCCTCCATGTATGTCGTGAAGGAGTTTTAATCCTTCGCTCTGCGGAATACATCGCATGAGCACCCCTTGGGTTCCTCTTTTATAAAGGACACCTTCGACCAAAGTATACATTTTGGCCTTTCGGGATAATCGATCTGATTCTAGATCGTCATCGGGTAAAGAACCCGTCTGAAGATACTCGTAGATGGGCGCCATCCATGTATCTTCGTACTCTAGAGAGGCTGTTTCTATAGAAGGTGTCTCCAGTTCGTCGACTATGGACGGTTTCTGAAGCTGTTCCAAAAACACCCCTTTCGGTACCAAAGATCGGGAGGAAGCTAGACGAGCCAGTTGGTCTGCGAGAAAATTATCCTTTCGAGGGATAAATTGCACCTCAAATCCGAAAAAGTGCTTTTCTAACTTTCTTACTTCCGATAGATACCGGGACATGGTTGGATTGGAGCACTGGTACTCCTTTCCGACTTGATTCACGACTAGTTGAGAGTCTCCCCTCACGAGTAGTCGTCGAATCGAGAGCGCTCTCGCAGCTCGTATACCAGCTAGCAAACCTTCGTATTCTGCCACGTTGTTAGTGGCCTGAAAGTTTAATTGTATGGCATACTTTAAGATTTCTCCGGTAGGAGATTCCAGGACCACCCCAGCCCCCGAGCCACTTATCGTAAGCGACCCGTCAAAGTACATCGTCCACTGGTCGTGGGAATCGTACTGGGGATCCTGAACAGGTTCAGGATTTGTGCATTCGGCGACAAAGTCTGCCAAGATCTGGGATTTAACGGCCGTTCGGGACACGAAATGGATGTCGAACGCCCCAAGTTCGACTGACCATTTTGCCATGCGTCCCGCTGTTTCCCTATTCTGGAGGATCGCTCCCAAGGGAAACTCAGACGGCACAGCTAGTTTGTGCGTCTGAAAATAATGCCGCGGTTTCCTCGAAGATATGAGGAGGGCATATAGAAGTTTTTGAACCTGAGGGTAACGCTCCTTAGGTCCATGCAAAACCACACTTACGTAGTATACTGGTCGTTGTATGTTTTCACGTTCTACGACCAGAACTGCGCTTACTGCCTGTGGCATGGCAGCTAGGTAAACTAAGAGCGTCTCTCCTAGCTTCGGGGAAACTAGAACAGGAGCACTCGTAAGATACCTCTTGACTTCCTCAAAGGCTAGGTTAGCCTCTTCTGACCACTCGAAACCTTCATGTTTCCGTAGAAGTTTGAAGAAAGGCATTCCTTTTTCTCCCAGTCGTGCTTTGAAACGACTTAACGCCGCCATGCATCCTGTGAGTTTCTGGACTTCTTTTTTCGTGGTCGGGGGGCGCATCTGAGTGATGGCTTTGATCTTTTCGAGATTTGCTTCAATTCCTCGTTCAGAAACCAGGAACCCAAGTAATTTTCCTGAAGAGACCCCAAACACACACTTCTCGGATTGGTTTCAATTGGTGTTTTCTGAGGTTGTCGAAAGTCTCCTGCAAGTCCATGATATGGTTGAGTCGTTTGGTGCTTTTTACGACTAGATCGTCAACATAGGCTTCCAAGTTTCGGCCTAGTTGAAGAGCGAAAGTCGTTTGCATCAAACGTTGAAAAGAAGCTCCAGCATTTTTTAGACCAAATGGCATTTTGACGTAGCAAAATATCCCAAATGGTGTAATAAATGCGGTCTTTTCTTCATCTTCTTGATGCATGCTAATCTGATGATAACCAGAGTATGCATCTAGAAAACTCAACATCTCACATCCTGCAGTAGAGTCAACCAGCTGATCGATGCGAGGTAAAGGGAAATCATCCTTTGGACAAGCTTTATTGAGATCAGTAAAGTCTACGCACATACGCCATTTGCCATTAGACTTTCTAACCATTACAGGGTTGGCCAACCACTCTGGGTGGTTGACTTCTCTTATAAAGTCTGCTTTAAGCAACTTGTCCAATTCTGACCTAATAGCATCTCGTCGATCAGGGGCAAATCTCCGTAACTTTTGTTTTACAGGAAGCTTACCAGGCCGTAGAGCTAGCCTGTGCTCGATCACATTCCTGGGGACTCCGGGCATGTCGGATGCTTGCCATGCGAAGACATCAGCGTTTGCCTGGAGGAAGGTGATGAGGTCGTCTTCCTATTTGGGGTCGGAAGAATCCCCGATGCGAACAGTCTTCGAGGGCTCCCCTGCGTCCAAAGGAACCTCTTTGACTTGGTCGTTCGGCTTAGGTGCAACTTTAGGCTTCCACTTGCTAGTCGAAGGCTCACTTTCATCTCGAGTTGGTAGTTGTCCAACCATCTCAAGTGAACGACGGTCGCAGGAGTGCGTCATCTTCTTGTCACAATGTATCATGATCACCCCTTTGGGACCTGGCATCTTAAGACATTGGTACCCATAGTGAGTAGCTATTAAGAATTTTGCCAAAGTAGGTCGTCCGAGTATGGCGTTATATGCCGTGTCGAAATCGACCACATCAAAGGAGACCTTCTCTGTCCTGAAATTGCTTGGTGATCCAAACGTTAAAGGAAGAGAAACTTGGCCAATGGGTTTGGCGAAGACCGATGCGATTCCATGAAATGAATATCGCATCGCCTTACCTTTGTCCTGGGTACCGCATTCGTCCGGTGCTACGTAAACAATATGTTTAGCGAGCTTCCACCATCAACTAAAACTCGATTGACTCGACAATTGTTGATGGTGGGTTCACCACTATCGAAATCGACTGGGTCTAGTCGAAGGATCGGACAATCACCTTTCTCAAAAGCAATGGTAACTTCCGACCACTTCGGTAATTTATTGACAAGGGGGGAGTCGATTGTATTTACCTCACGCTCAACTGCTTTCAGTAATACTCGGAAGTGTGAGAAGTCAAGAATCGGGTTAATTAAATTTAATCGGTGAGAAATTATTTAATCGGGAAGATTTTATTTTCAGAATTCGCCAAAAACAAGATTAAAGAGGGGCTTTTCCACTTGTTCTCATCCACTTGGGCCTGGGCCTTGGCCCATCTAACCTAGTAGTGGCCGTCCAAAGGGGGGGGGAGGTGCCACCCTCCCCAAACCCTAGCCGCCCCACCTTTTCCCTCCTCCCACTTGCAGCCGCCTCCCTTTCCTTGGCCGACCTTCCCTCTCCCTTGCGCTCCCCTGCCTGTGTGCTGCTCCTCGCGACTCCTTCGTCTAGGCTGCTGCCCCTTGCGCAAGAAGGAGAAAGAGAGGAAGAGAAGAAGGAGAAGAAGATCTTGTGTGGGATTGGTTCAGCAAATTCTAGTTGTTCTACAAGGGTAACGAGATGCTTTCCCCGCTGTTTGATCTATAGTAGATGCGAAACCGATTAGAATTGTTGGTTAAATGTTGGGCTGCAGAAGATTCGATTCTGTCCAGTACCTTGCGTGGGATTTTCCTGTTTTTAGAGGCTGAATTTTAAGATTCCATATCCTAGAGTTCTGTGGGTGATGTCGTTATCTTTCAGTAGCGCAAGATCACTCGATTCGAGGTCTGAGTCAAAAGTTATGGTCGATTTAGTATCTGCTGCCAGAAATCTGACGAGAATAATCTGTCTGGATATTTCCTAAAATATGAAAGGGAAATTGGTAGAATCTGAAAGTTCACACAACCAGGTTATTGTAGATAATTCGATGACCTTTTCAGATTGATAAAGAACGATCAATTCGGAGTTACCTATTAAAAGTTATGGTCATTTTAGTTTTGCTATTCGATTGTGTAGGCAGTTTCTGTACTAAAAGTTCAAACAATGGTTAGCCTAATATTTTGGCCGAATTGGATTATCGTGTCAACTAGAGTATTGTAGATTAGTCAGTTAAGAATCTACAGAAATTGGGTTTACCTCTTTTTGACTTCCAGTTCTTGAGTTATGTCATTTACCGTGCTGCTGTCCAGAATCGGTATATGGCAGGAAACGTTGTTTTTCAGTTTCAGCTTTGTAAACTCGTTTTGAGTCGTCAAGTAAGCGATGTAGAATGCCGATTAGTAGCGCTAAGTATATTATGTCCTTATTGAAATTATTTCACTGGTTTAGGAGGTGAGGCCTCAGGTTTAGGAGTATCACCTTTGCCGGCTAACGCGTCGCATCGTGGAAGGCAAGTACATTGCTAACCCTAATGCTTGTGATGGATGAATGCTTATATGATCATGCAAGTAAATGCAGCGGTTGTGCTACGGTTTAACTTGTTATTCTTACTACTTGCAATATACATGTTTTTTTCATAACTTGAAGTTATATGCCATGGTTGCATGTTTTATGGATGAGGTCGTGGTAGCAAATTAATATTCATTTTTGCCATGCGTTGGAAGAGTTGTTGGTAGTCATGTGGTAATTTGCTTAATGAGCCAAATGCGGAATATGAAAATAAACTCAAGGTGGACATAGTGATAATTCCTTGTGGTTATATTCATGATGATCATGTTGTGGTCTATGTGGTAGAGTTCCCTTTAGATCGATTGATTTTGATCTTGGTGAATCGGGTGTGGGTTTTGTGGTAATGGTCTTATGACACAATGGTATTGTGCTTAATGAGACACATGTGGATTATGAGAAAATATTCATGATGAGTATGTTGTTGACCTTCGTGGTTAAATTCTTGTGGTTTATGATTATCATATCATTCATGACATTTGCATTGTGGATGTCGCCGCTTATAGCCATGGCATCGCATTGTGCACAACATCGTGCATTGCCGTGAGCACGATGCATACTTTTACCTTGTTGGGTAAAGGTGCAGCAAAGATAGCATACATATGCATTACATTGTGGAAAGATCATTTGCATACTTATGCAAGATATTGTGGTGAAGTTATAATACAAACAACTGCAACTTTATAGTTGTAATGCGGAATTGGCTCATGAGAATCACTTGTGGTGTGAGGAAAGTGGCTATGGTCGTGGATTGGGGTTCATCCCTTGTGGAATGGTAGTGGTTGTGATTGTGGCTTGAGATTCTACTCTATTGTGGTAATTGTTGATAGCAGTTGTGGATGTGAGAAATAGTACAGTTATGAGGTAAAACATGTTAATACTTTATTGTCATTGGTAGTGGTAGTGGTGAATAATATAAAGCAGTTGATCAAGATTCAATTGTTAATATTTTATCACATTGGTAGTGAATATGGTTGAGGCTATAATTGTGATCATTATGGGAATTGGATATTGATGCTTAATATCTTTGTAGTTAAATTAGCTTGTAAATGAATGTGGATTCACATTATGGATGTGGACATATGGATACTTTAATGATGTTGTATTTTTGTTTGTAGTCCGAATAGCTCGTTAAACAAAGGTGCTTGTTGAGATTTGTATCTCACCCTTGTTTTCCCCCCTACAGGTGATTGTTGAGCATTCATGGGATGGGTAGAGCGGCACCACAATAATGCACTTGGTTCATCAACTCATGTTGTAATAAAGTCGATGAAATTCTAGCCAAATGCTTAACTATTTGTTGATGATTATGTTATTTAATAAGGATGGACTTGTGAACCATTCTTTGATTAATCTGCTAGAGGTTGTTTAATTATTGAACTTGTTACCGTTATCTTTATTCCCTTAGTTGTTTATGCTCCGCTAATGCTTCTTATCTAGAGATGTTGCCGAAATAATTTATCTTGAAATTATTGGCTAGTCAGAGTGGTTTAGTAGCATTCGAGGGTAATGTGGATCCTGGGTGTTACAATGGTATCGAGCGTGCTTTAGGTCCGTGGTAATTAAAAATATTAAATTGACACACCGTGCACAGAGGATGGGATGGGACAAGCATTGCATTCATGCTTTGACATGTTATATTTATGATTCATGCTTTGAGATAATCTTGTATGTTTATGATTTGTTTATATGATCGCTTTGAGTGAGGATAGTCAATGATAAGAGGTAGGAATTGCAGTTGTTGCCTTGGGCATTGCTAGCTTATACCCGTTCGTGGTACGGATATTGATGCGCTACCTTAGGTAACTTAGTTGCGGATGTCATGGGTAAGTTTCTTAGAAAAGTGTTATCCTCCTTGAATTGATGTTGGCCATTCTCGCCTATTGCGGTTAATGATTTTCTCTCGGAGTTAGCTGTTTATTGCGCTTGTTGGGTGCCAATAGGCCTCCAATTGTTCTTGAGACCAAATATTGTTTCTTTCTCGATTGATGGGTTGTTTTATCGCCGTGATCGCTTTTGGAGAGACGGTATTTGTATCTTTCTCACTGGAAAACATGACCCTTGTATTCGCTTGATATTTTGAAGAAAAAATCAAAGCTTTATGTTGGAAGTTCGTTATCCGTGGAAGCCTTGGCTCTATGCATTTCTTCCGAGTTATTTCGACTTTTGAAGTTTGACTTCTCCTAGAAGGAGTGTTAAAATCCCTTTATGATGTTTTGTTGTGTTTAAGTAGTAGGTGGCAATTATGTAAATAATCGATAGATTATGAATTATCAAGTTAAAAGTTAGTGTGGTACATCATTAATTTCTACTAACATCCTTAGAAGTTAAGTTGATTATTATGATGTTGTCCTGTTGTAGTTTCTTGAAGATTTGTGGCTAAGAATTTAGCGATACATGTGTAGAACTCATGCATTTATTAAGGAATATGAAAAATAATTGTTTTGACTATTGTAGTTGTTTAGTTTTCCCGACTTGTTGGATAGATTGGATTGATCGATCTTAAGTAATTAATCTGACCATTCAGGATGGTCAAGTAAGGAGGTGTTGGAATATTGTCTTAATAAGATTAACCTTTAATATGTTCTCTTTACATACTTGATGAGCATGTACAATCATTAAATTTATGTAACTTTTACCATGCTAAATTGTTGAAACATGTATACAGTAAATGGATGAAGGTTGATGTATTGACTTGTGGAATCTTGTCTTATAAAGTCTGGTATTATTGATGTTTAAAGTTATTTTATTTTAATATCTTAACATAAGGTGGGGTATTGAATCAGGTTTTATTGTCTTTGTGATTGCAAATTAGAGATAGGATCATTAATGCTATGTCGATGAAAAATTAATAATCAATTATTGACAAAGAATGGCTAGAGTGTAATTACTTTTGCTAAACTAGAGTTGAGCATCAAGATGAGATAAATGTATGAAATCTAATAAGAGATTCATACTAGCATGTTTTGTGAGGTTGTTATGTTCTAATATCATCTTGTTAAAGAGTTTGTTTTAATATGATGGCTTATGCACTAGGTTTAACTAGATTAAGTAGTTGGAATCTTATTTGGATAATAAGAACATGACGAAGTTTTTATGGTGTTCCTTTTGGAAAAAGTATGAAGGAGTGAGATGATATGATGATTTTTTTGCAAAGAATGTTTTATCTTGTTGTGAATACAATCCATAGCTCTGTAGTTGTGATTATGGTGTTGAATGTTTTAAAATAAAGGAATTTGTTAATTACATAATACTAATTGAATTGAAGGGTGTGAGATTTACTGCTGGAATCTTTTTGGACCTTATGACTTGTGTGATAGCCGAGGTTGCCTTGAGTAAAGCGACATGTTGAATGATCTTTTGGTTTTTATCTCAATCTCGTGTTGTGGTCTTCAAGCATCCTTTGTTGGAATTCGGGATGTCATTATAAAAGAAAAATTGTTTCTTATTGAAAGAAAAAGTTGTACTATAAGTATTTGAGGTATGATGATCTATCTTGTGTTTTCCAACCTCAATGCTATCTTTTTTCCCTTGGTCTTTTGGCTACTGTGAATGATAGCAATTTTCAGATGTCGAATTTATTTCTTCTTACCTCTTCTTCTAAGAACATGGTAATTGTTGTGGGTTGCGAAGACTTTTGTTACGTGATGACAACTTAATAGCTGTAGTGTAGTAATGTTTTTGTGGAGCCTTAAATATCACAATATTTAAGATATAATGGATGATATTTTTTTCATGGAATAATCCTTGGGAAGGGTATGTTTTAAATAGAATGTTTATCTTGGAGCCAAGCGATTTATTGATGTTAAGAAATGAGTGTTTGTTAATTGTGGTATAGTAGGGCGCTTCACCCGAGGTTTTCCTATCTTATATGGGAAGTTGGTCGTAAGAACTTGGAAGTCGAGTTTGGGCTTCACTTTTGTTATGCTAGAATTTTTTTAGAGGCCCAGTGTCTCTGTGTTGGAATAGTGGATCGTAGTAGAATCCAAATAGTGTGATGATCTGGATAGCATTCTTGAGGTGCAGAATTGAGTATGTGTGGGTGTGATTTGAATCCCAGTTGTTATCCTTAAGGGACTGAAGTGCGTTAGGAATTATTTGTCAAAATAATTTCATGGTCATGGTTTTGGCTAGAGTATGATTTGTGGAGCCAGAGAGTCTATCTACAATGGTGTAGATGATGTACCCAATTGAGCTAATTGTTGAGGTGGCCAACTTGAGATAAATGAGTTGGTGTGTTGGGCAATGACTTGAAAATCCTTGGTTCAAGGAAGTTAAATTATTAAAAGAAATAGATTGGGAAATTATTGTTATCTCAAGTAGTGAGATGCTCTCTGATTCTTGTTTATGCAGGTGTTTATGGCAGAGGCCATTTGCAAAATTGAATTGTGTTTATGTTGAGGCGTAGTCTTTCCAGCTTAGGAAAAGAAATTGATTGTTTTGGTCCAAAAGTGATTTCCACTCTTAGCTTATGTGGTGTGGTTCTCCAATTGTCTACTTGCCGAGTAGAAATATTTTTGTGGTGAATCCTTTGATTTGGATCGTGGTCCTTTGAAGGAAAGATGGTTGCTAGTGTGATGCTTGAGAGTTCTTTACTCTTCTTTTGTCGGGTTCTATTTATAAAGAAGTACCCGAGCTCTTCGAGGTCGGTGAGTACCCCTAGTTTGGGTGGTTTTTTTTTTTGCTTGTTGTTCTTTTCTTTGTGGTCAGAGAGTTGGATTCGAGGTGAATCCTTTTTAAGGTGGGAAGAATGTAATACTCCTAAGTGTGAGAAGTCAAGAATCTGTTAATTAAATTTAATCAGAGAGAATTATTTAATCGGGAAGATTTTATTTTCGAATTCGCCAAAAACAAGATTAAAGAGGGCTTTTCCACTTGTTCTCATCCACTTGGGCCTCGGCCTTGGCCCATCTAACCTAGTAGTGGCCGCCAAAGGGGGAGGTGCCACCTCCCAAACCCTAGCCGCCCCTTTCCTCCTCCCACTTGTAGCCGCCTCCCTTTCCTTGGCCGACCCTTCCCCTCTCCCTGCGCCTCCCCGCCTGTGTGCTGCTCCTCGCGACTCCCCTTCTGCCTAGGTCGCTTGCGCAAGAAGGAGAAAGAGAGGAAGAGAAGAAGGAGAAGAAGATCTTGTGTGGATTGGTTCAGCAAATTCTAGCGGTTCTACAAGGGTAACGAGATGCTTTCCCCGCTGTTTGATCCATAGTAGATGCGAAACCGATTAGAATTGTTGGTTAAATGTTGGGCTGCAGAAGATTCGATTCTGTCCAGTACCTTGCGTGGGGATTTTTGTGTTTTTAGAGGCTGAATTTTAAGATTCCACCTCCTAGATTTATGTGGGTGATGTCGTTATCTTTCAGTAGCCGCGAAGATCACTCGATTCCGAGGTCTGAGTCAAAAGTTATGGTCGATTTAGTATCTGCTGCCAGAAATCTGACGAGAATAATCTGTCTGGATATTTCCTAAAATATGAAAGGGAAATTGGTAGAATCTGAAAGTTCACACAACTAGGTTATTGTAGATAATTCGATAACCTTTTCAGATTGATAAAGAACGGTCAATTCGGAGTTACCTATTAAAAGTTATGGTCATTTTAGTTTTGCTGTTCGATTGTGTAGGCAGTTTCTGTACTGAAAGTTCAAACAATGGTTAGCCTAATATTTTGGCCGAATTGGATTATCGTGTCAACTAGAGTATTGTAGATTAGTCAGTTAAGAATCTACAAAAATTGGGTTTACCTCTTTTTGACTTCCAGTTCTTGAGTTATGTTATTTACCGTGCTGCTGTCCAGAATCGGTATATGGCAGGAAACGTTGTTTTTCAGTTTCAGCTTTGTAAACTCGCTTGAGTCGCCAAGTAAGCGTAGAATGCCGATTAGTAGCGCTGAGTATATTATGTCCTTATTGAAATTATTTTACTGGTTTAGAGGTGAGGCCTCAGGTTTAGGAGTATCACCTTTGCCGGCTAACGCGCCGCATCGTGGAAGGCAAGTACATTGCTAACCCTAATGCTTGTGATGGATGAATGCTTATATGATCATGCAAGTAAATGCAGCGGTTGTGCTACGGTTTAACTTGTTATTCTTACTACTTGCAATATACATGTTTTTTTCATAACTTGAAGTTATATGCCATGGTTGCATGTTTTATGGATGAGGTCGTGGTAGCAAATTAATATTCATTTTTGCCATGCGTTGGAAGAGTTGTTGGTAGTCATGTGGTAATTTGCTTAATAATCCAAATGCGGAATATGAAAATAAACTCAAGGTGGACATAGTGATAATTCCTTGTGGTTATATTCATGATGATCATGTTGTGGTCTATGTGGTAGAGTTCCCTTTAGATCGATTGATTTTGATCTTGGTGAATCGGGTGTGGGTTTTGTGGTAATGGTCTTATGACACAATGGTATTGTGCTTAATGAGACACATGTGGATTATGAGAAAATATTCATGATGAGTATGTTGTTGACCTTCGTGGTTAAATTCTTGTGGTTTATGATTATCATATCATTCATGACATTTGCATTGTGGATGTCGCCGCTTATAGCCGCGATCGATCGGCACAACATCGCATTGTCAGAGCACGATGCATACTTTTACCTTGTTGGGTAAAGATGCAGTGGAGCATAGCATACATATGCATTACATTGTGGAAAGATCATTTGCATACTTATGCAAGATATTGTGGTGAAGTTATAATACAAACAACTGCAACTTTATAGTTGTAATGCGAATTGGCTCATGAGAATCACTTGTGGTGTGAGGAAAGTGGCTATGGTCGTGGATTGGGGTTCATCCCTTGTGGAATGGTAGTGGTTGTGATTGTGGCTTGAGATTCTACTCTCTTGTGGTAATTGTTGATAGCAGCTTGTGGATGCGAGAAATAGTACAGCTTATGAGGTAAAACATGTTAATACTTTATTGTCATTGGTAGTGGTAGTGGTGAATAATATAAAGCAGCTTGATCAAGATTCAATTGTTAATATTTTATCACATTGGTAGTAAATATGGTTGAGGCTATAATTGTGATCATTATGGGAATTGGATATTGATGCTTAATATCTTTGTAGTTAAATTAGCTTGTAAATGAATGTGGATTCACATTATGGATGTGGACATATGGATACTTTAATGATGTTGTATTTTTGTTTGTAGTCCGAATAGCCTCGTTAAATGTTGTGCTTGCTCGATTTGTATCTCACCCTTGTTTTCCCCTACAGTGATTGTTGAGCATTCATGGATGGGTAGAGCGCACCACAATAATGCACTTGGTTCATCAACTCATGTTGTAATAAAGTCGATGAAATTCTAGCCAAATGCTTAACTATTTGTTGATGATTATGTTATTTAATAAGGATGGACTTGTGAACCATTCTTTGATTAATCTGCTAGAGGTTGTTTAATTATTGAACTTGTTACCGTTATCTTTATTCCCTTAGTTGTTTATGCTTCCGCTTAATGCTTCTTGTCTAGAGATGTTGCCAAATAATTTATCTTGAAATTATTGGCTAGCTATAGAGTGGTTTAGTAGCATTCCGTGGTAATGTGGATCCCGGGTGTTACACTTTCACTGCCTCCGTGATTCGTATGTCAAGATCCCCATAGATGTGATCAATGGTGTGTTGTGGGTCCCGAACGGCATCTCCTCATCATCCGACTCCTTTTGTCCACCGGTTTGACCTACCTGCTCAAGAGTAGGAAGTGGCCCTTTGCCGTATTAATAGTCCTCGAAGCTCGTAAGAAAACTCGGCAGCTACGAAGATCATGCCCTTCTTTTTTATGAAAAGGACACCACCGTTTGTCGCTTCTCCGATCCGGCGTTTACTTTACCCCGATCGGATTTTGCTTGGGGTTGCGTGGCTCTTATCGCCACGGCTAGGACCTCCTTAGAACCTAAATCGGAGATTTTCGCCTTTTGCCTTGTTCTTAGATTTCTAGCCTTTTGTCTTTTTTTCTGCCACTTTCGCCGCTTCCTTAGGGATGTCGTCAGTGAGATCGATAGTATTGTTCCATTCGACCGCTTCGCAAGAAATGATATCTATCACCATCTCAAAGAGCTCAATGACGGCGGGTGGATGTAAAGCGATGTCCTCTCGTTATTCTTCCGCACGGACTTCGCTTGAAAGCTCGATCACGATGAGTCGAAACTTCCGAATAGAATTTCAACTCGATCAAGCGCCCGATGAATTGGCGAGCGCTTTCATGGTTGTTTTGCCTTATCCGTGCAGGTCATCTTCCTTTCTCGGCGATTGTAAGTGCCCGAAATTCGCCAACAATAGATCACAGAGGTGTTGCCACGAGTAGATCGATTCAATGGTCGGTTTAAAAGCCACGATCGGTCGATCCTTCGAGTACAATCGAAGGTAATTTGCCATGACATGCTCTCTCCTCCCGCACTCTGATAGTCAGAGTATAGATTTGGAGGAACTCGATGGAGTTTTGAGTTCCATCGATTTCTCCATATTCGCTGGTCGAAATCGAGGTGGCCAACGAATGTACGAAGGCTCGTGAGAACGCCCGACATCCCGAGATAACCTCTTGTCTTCTTCTTTGTAAAGACGAGGGTTAATGTCACGGTGATCGAACTTGTCGATACCCACCATGGGGACTAGGCCTACGATAGATCTCGCCTTACGAGGGAAATACTCGCACTCCCACTTGCCGCCGTGTTTCTTGTCGCCAAGGTGGTGAAAGATCATCTCTCCCGTGGGCTTGAGGCATTTTCCTTATGTCGAAAACGACGTGAGGGAGAGTCATGCCGCCTTCTATGCGACGCAGTTTTCAACGATCGCGTAAGAAGTAGCCGCACTATTACGACTTCTTGGTTGTGGTCGACGAGTCGCCGAGTTTGGCCATCGTGTTACAAAGCCTTTGCGTGATCTCCTCCGCAAAGAGATCATAACCGTGCTCGAGCGAATTCTTGTCGGGTTTTCCAAAGAAATCGTTGATGTGCCGGAGTTTGAGCTTCATCCGATCAGAAATAAGCGCCGAAAGGTTCTTCGAGCTACTATTCTTTCCGTCTGGTTGCCTCGCATTGGTCTGCTCCATACCCCGAGCTTGCTTTAATGGAGTGCGAGAACGCTGAGGATGTCCCGCACGCTCATTAAAGTGTTTGTTTCGCTCGCCACCGTGGTGTCCTTGCCGCTACGACGGCGGTGTAGAGTATGCTCGGCGGAAGCATATTCAATCCCTCTTCCGGGAGAACGATCCTTATCGAGGGAAGGACAAAGACCTCCCGTGGATGGCTTCCACTTGCGCCGAGACCTCCTCACTTGAGGAGCAATGAGCGACACCATCCGCGACTTGGAGTAAACCTCCGTGTGGGGAACTCGTTATAACCGCCTCCGTCTCAGTAGGTCCCGCGTCGGGACGGTTGTATTTGGATGAACAACATGTTCGATCCTCTCTCGCGGAAGCACTCGAGAGAGAGGACCATCGATGTCGATGGAGCTCCTAATGATGGCCTCCGTAACTTGTCTTGCCGTTGTATCGCTTGGGGGGCTCGAACACTTGGAGGAAAAACTCGCCGTGTTGCGAGTCCGCCCGAGACAGCCCGTCGGTCGAGTTGACATTTGCCTCCCGAGGAAATTGATCCTCGGCCGGGCGTCTCGCCGTGGGGATAAGGATCCTCTCGACTCGGTGGTAATGCGCTCCGAGATCCGATAGAAGATCTCCGTGAGGCGCAATACCGCCGAAGATTCGATACTCGGTCAGATTCGAGACCGCATCCATGTCGATGTCCGCGAATCGCCAAGTCGAACCAATTCTCCTCGCTCCATTCTCCCGCCATGTTAGCATAAAAGAGAAAAGAAAGAATCATGACAAGGAATTACCGTAAGATCCCCACGGTCGGCGCCAACCGCCGGTGTTTTAGAACCGATCTTACGAAGATTGTTTGATTCGGGGTCTCCACAATTGATCACGCAGACGAAGGAGACACGGGATTTTTATACGTGTTCGGCCTTCTCGTGAGAACAATAACCCTACTCCCGTATATTGTATTTGCTCTCTGATTACAATCGATTGAGGTTTTCCTAATCGTTTTCAGAAAGCTCTCTGCCCTCCAAAAGGAAGCTCTCCCTCACTATCTCTAAGAGACACCTATTTATACTAAATGCTGGTGGACGCCGTTGTTCCAGCTAATTAGTCGCCATTATTGCGTAATAATGAGAGTAATTACCGAGTAGTAACCTCCCATGTCACAAACGGTTTCCAATGTGAGATAGTGGGGATTTATCACAATTATGTGTATTTTGACCGCTTGGATCCTCACTATTTATTGAATCTTCCGACGGTGGGTCCAAAGAAATCGTGATGGATCCAGAATGAGTTAGTCGAGAAAGACTTACGACCGCACGTAGTCGTAACGATTATACCATAGTCGAGAAGAGCTTACGATTAGGGGTAGTCGAGGATAACCTACGACTTCCTGACTCGTCCTTCCCTGATAATATTCAAGGGGTATGCTTTGTGACATCATATTTCCTGATTAATAAATGAGGATTATTTAAATCCCCGTCACTTCTTGAGCGTGCTTATTTTCAGTCGGAGAAAGCTCAAGAACTCCAGCACATCAGACCAGCATAGCCATAAACAGTGTGGGCCGGATCAACAGTGTGAGCCGGTCAGCCGGACAACAGGGTCAGCCGAGGCTCATCTAGCCAGCTCTACGCCCCGCCCTTCTAGAAACATTAAATAAATCCAACGTGTTTATCAGACTAATTAAGGTCTCGATGGTAAGAGGTTGTTCAGCAAAAGTCTTCGGTATAAAAGTTCGGTATAAAAGTTGGTTACCTACTTACTCTAACTTACTTTAATCGCGATCCAGCCTATCATATCTGTGCCTGCTCGGTGTGCTGCTGCCTGCGCTGTGGTGACATAGACACTACCGTCGAATCGCTGTTTATGTCCCAGTGGGCGCAGCGTAGCAACGTGTGAGCTGACCTGACTGTCCTGCAGATCGAGGCAGGCTTTTGGCACTGAAGCTCGCCGGGATTGCATCGCATCGCATGCAGTTTCAGAGCAGCTATAGAGGTAGCAGCAGGACATCACATGCATGCTGACTAGTAGATCTCATCGCATTCGGATCGCCTTCCTCCCTACATTTGCAATTTTGCATGCCCAGGCCTAAGGCACGGCAGCTACCTGCAATGAGCTTCCGCATCCGTACACTTTGTGCTACTGAACTAATCTATTACTACATTCATTAAGCTAGAATCAAGTTAATTAGCAAAGGACGCCCATGCAAATCGTTGCTACTTGTATTTTTGCTTCTATTTATTTTCTGCAGTACTGATTGAACCAGGAAGGGTCACACGGAGGATTAGACAGATGTTTATAACTTTTTTTTAAGGGGGGAGCAGTTGATTACTGCATGATTCCTCCAGATTGGGTAGCTTAAACAGACCGTTCAACTTTTCCTGTTTGAGTGCGCCCAGCCTAATCTTCCTGTTTGCATACAATTATCATGTCATATACTTTTGATTTGTTTATGGAAATAGCGGGATTGCTGCTCTTGTCAATTATGTTCAGGGTTGAGCTGATACATTCACAATTACATTCAGACCACTGCAACTTCAGCAAGTTACACCAGAAAGCACACCTGCGTGTCTGAAGAAAATAAACTGTTGATTCAAGCTAGAACATTGCAAAAATATATGTTAAAATCGCTCTTACCGATTCCTTTTTTATATGCATGGTGGTAAAAGAGCTAGCAACAGCAAACAGATACTCCACTTAGGCACTGACGCAGAAGAATCGAGGGAAACCAACAGGCCTGATGCGCGGGTTGATAGCGACTCCACTGACGTAGGGATAGCCTGGCCTCTTACATCAATGATTAGCCAACTCAAACAGGAACAAGGACATCTTAATCATGCCTTCTCATGCATGATCTATTTAGTTCCGGTTCACATTACTTTGGCAAGGACAATATATACATTGTGCAGGTCACATCCTGCTTACCAAAGTTGGAGTTGTAATGTCCTGGCCTAATCAGACTTGAATGAGAGGACACCAACTACTGATGATTGATCAATAGCATTATTCAGACAAAGATTGCACGGAGATATTGCAACTTTAAACTTGGAATTAGCAATTGGGTGGTCGCTTCCTGACTAGTGGACTCCCATTCTATGCACCTTGCATTAACAGTTAACCACAGGATGTGACTAATAGAAAAAAGCATTTTTAGGAACCTCAACATTAACAATTAGCCGTATATAGGACGTACAAATAGAAAAGTAGCAGATCGACTAGCGATTTTTTTAAATAATATTATTTTAAAAGAAAATTACAAAAATAAATAGTCAAATTTTTTTGACAAAACTAGGCTACTATCGCTATTTGAAATGATGAAATTCTCCTGTCGCCATTCCAAATGGTGACAATAGCCGAAAGAATTGCGATAGGGACCAAAATAAGGCAGAGAGGCCTCATCACCAATAAATAATGACGCGACAATCGATTTAAATGGACCTCTCCTTGTTTTTGTACTATTAATTTCTCACCACATATTTTATGGACAAATCACAATGATATTACAAAGATATTCAAGACAACGCTTCACATATTTTGTCGATAAATCACAATCGATATTACAAAATATTCAAGACAACATCATCACCTAGTTTTTCGACAAATCAAAATGAAATTACAAAGCATTGAGCACAACATATTTCAACCAAACGAACCTTTCGTGGTCGCGACTCAACGTCCGCCAAGTCGATCGCCTCGAGCGGGTGGTCTGATGAGGTCCCCGTAGTGTCATCTAGACTTCATCATGTGGATTTCTTGTAGGGCATTTTATTGAAGGTGTGCCCAAACTCCTTGCAAATGGAACACTTCTTCAGACGCCGTCCGGTTCGCTTCACCCATGTCGCTCTCGACACGCTGCACCTATCGCCAACCTTTCCTTCAACCTATCAATGTTCGCGCCCAGATAAGTTGCCCCCATGTCGATGGCCGCTGAAATGGAAACCACGACATGACCATACAAACAGACTCTATGTTTGCATCACCTCCTCCTTGTTGAAATAATCGAGAGGTCATCGTTAGGATGCTACACCACCGTCGAATATGTAGTCATGACATGTGAGCAGTGGTCTATGTAAGAACAGCTTGTTGCAAGTGCATACGTAACATCCCAATTTTCGTGGCTTTTGAAAATTTTCAAAATAAAAATAACCATTTGGTTATGTTGAATTTTTAAAGCTTAATTTGAAATTTTAAAAGTTAAAAGTAATTTAATATGAATTAATTAAATTTCAACTAATTCAAAATCTGGTTTGTTTTGAGTTTATTGGAGTTCTCTAGTCTTTAAAATCCTTTCCTCAGATGTTCCTTTTTCCGTCATTGCTCCTCCTCTTTGCGCATCGATCCGCACTAGCCTTTGGTTTCAACCAGCCTTCCAAATGCATACCAACCTTTGGTTTTAACTAGCCTCGTGGTTTCACTCACTTTGGTTTCACTCACCTTTCTTTGGTCACGACCACCCTCTCACTGGCCACGCACACTTTTGGTTTCGACCACCCACCGTGTCGACCACCTCCCAATTTCACCACCTCTTTAGTGTCGACTCACCTCTCTCTTTAGATCGCCCCGCCTATCGCGCGCGCTCACCTTTTTCTTCCTCCCGCTGCAAAGTTGTCGCGCAATAAATGTCGCTCACAGATTTAATTGACCGCCCTCCGTCGCACTCGCCTCATCCCGCCCCTCTTTTTCCTCAATGACGGCGATTAAATGTTGTCACCTCCGCGATTTATCCTCCCACTTTTGCCTCACCATGTGTGCATTAAATGCTACTATCTCCGACCCGCCGCTTTTCCTTCCTTTTCACATCGCTCTATCTTGTTGCCCGATTCTCCTTCCTTCCTCTATAAATAGAGCACCATGAATCCCTTTGCCTCCTCTTGTTTCTCCCTCTCCTCTTCCTCTTTCTCTCACCTTGTTTCACCGTGTTTCGAAGTTTCGCCACTGCTACTGGAGCTCGTGCCACCGCTCTAGCACCGCCATCAAGCTTATCTCAGAACATCCCAACTTTCTCGCTTTTTAACTTTGATTAGTTGGTAGGAAGAAAATCCACCATTTGGTTTTTATTTGAAATTAATTCAAAAGCTTAAACATGGACTTTAGTATCAAAACATTTAATATGATTAAAGTCAACATGAACAATAGTCAAAACTATTTTATTTGGATTCTATGTGCTCGATATATTTTCTAGATTTTTCTAGAATTTTTCTCGAGTTCATTTGCTATTTTCTATTGCTTATTTGAATTTATGCTATTTTTCTAAAAAGGAAAATGTATCTAAAATCTAAAATCCTCTCGGGCCGAATCTTTTCAACTCAACTCCTTTCCGCGCGCGAGGCCCGCTGCCAGCTGCCACACACGGCCGCCGCCCGCACGCGCGCCGCGCTTTGCTCGCCGCCAAAGGGGCCCGCCACTTCTTCGCCCCGCAGCTGTCGTTTCCTCGCGAGGCAACGCCACGCCCGCCATTATCGGCATGCCGAAGCCACCAACGGCGCCTCTAACCGCTCCGCCCCTCGCGACGCGCGCGACGAGCTCTACGCCCACCTCCGCCGACTTCACCTCTTTCCTTTTTCTCCAGCGCGCGTGCCACGCCCCGCAACCGCCGCCGCCACGACCTCAAACCACGTTCTCCTCCCCGTGCCTCCCGCCCTATAAAGGCACCCCGGATCGCATCTACGCTCATCCCATCTCCCCAACTCTTCCACCTCTCGAGCTCTAGCGCCGCCGCACTGAAGTTTTAGGTTTTTCGCCGCCGCTATTTTTTCGCTACGCCGACGACCGCCAGCCGCCGTGGTCCGCGCTTATCGCCATCACCGCCACCGAGCTACCTCGGGACCCTTCATTGCTCCGAGCGCCACCGAACCCCGTTGTCGCCCACACCGAGCCACTCACCGCTTCGACCGCCACGCCACCACCGCCCACCTCACCACCCGACTCAACATTAACAATTAGCCGATATAGGACATACAAATAGAAAAGTAGCAGATCGACTAGCGATTTTTTTAAATAATATTATTTTAAAAGAAAATTACAAAATAAATAGTCAAATTTTTTTGACAAAACTAGGCTACTATCGCTATTTGAAATGATGAAATTCTCCGTCGCTAATCCAAATGGTGACAATAGCCAAAGAATTGCGATAGGGACCAAAATACAGCAGTAGAGGTCCTTGTCACCAGCTGAAATAATGACAGTAGGCAACCGACTAAATGGACTCTCCTTGTTTTTGTACTATTAATTTCGACCACATATTTTATGGACAAATCACAATGATATTACAAAGATATTCAAAGACAACGCTTCTCACATATTTTGTCGATAAATCACAATCGATATTACAAAATATTCAAAGACAACATCATCACCTAGTTTTTCGACAAATCAAAATGAAATTACAAAGCATTCAAAGACAACATATTTCAACAAAACGAACCTTTCGTGGTCGCGACTCAACGTCCGCCAAGTCGATCGCTCGAGCGGGTGGTTTGATGAGGTCCCCGTAGTGTCATCTAGACTTCATCATGTGGATTTCTTGTAGGGCATTTTATTGAAGGTGTTCCCAAACTCCTTGCAAATGGAACACTTCTTCGCACGACGTCCGGTTCGCTTCACCCATGTCGCTCCCCGACACGCTGCACTATCACGCCAACCTTTCCTTCAACCTATCAATGTTCGCGCCCAGATAAGTTGCCCCCATGTCGATGGCCAGTGAAATGGAAACCACGACATGACCATACAGCTCTGCACTCTATGTTTGCATCACCTCCTCCTTGTTGAAATAATCAGAGAGGTACTGGTTAGGATGCTACACCACCGTCGAATATGTAGTCATGACATGTGAGCAGGGTCTATGCAGAAGAACAGGCTTGTTGCAAGTGCATACGTGTAACATCCCAATTTTCAGGGCTTTTGAAAAATTTTCAAAATAAAAATAACCATTTGGTTATGTTGAATTTTTAAAGCTTAATTTGAAATTTTAAAAGTTAAAAGTAATTTAATATGAATTAATCAAATTTCAACTAATTCAAAATCTGGTTTGTTTTGAGTTTATTGGAGTTCTCTAGTCTTTAAAATCCCTTCCTCAGATGTTCCTTTTCCCGTCTGCTCCTCCTCTCTTCACAGATCGATCCGCACTAGCCTTTGGTTTCAACCACCTTTCCAGCTATAATGTCTTTTGGTTTTAACTAGCTCCGTGGTTTCGACTCACCTTTGGTTTCGACTCACCTTTGGCACACGACCACCCTCTCGGCCACGACTACTTTTGGTTTCGACTCACCCGTCGTGTCCACTCACCCTCCTAATTTCGACCACCTCTTTAGTGCTCACTCAAATTTCTGGCCTATCTTGTTGCCCGATTCTCCTTCCTTCCTCTATAAATAGAGCACCGTGAATCCCTTTGCCTCCTCTTGTTTCTCCTCTCCTCTTTCTCTCACCTTGTTTCACCGTGTTTCGAAGTTTCGCCACCGCTATCGGTGCTCGTACACCGCCTCTAGCACCGCCATCAAGCTTATCCTCGTGAACATCCCAACTTTCTCGCTTTAACTTTGATTAGTTGGTAGGAAGAATGTCGAGGGGCGCCACACCGCCCCACGACCGCGGCAAGGCGACCAAGACTCCGAGGTCACCAAGACCTCCGAGGAAACCAAGACCTCCGAGGCCACCAAAGACCTCCGAGGAAATCAAAGACCCTCCAAGGTCACCAAAGACCTCCAGAGGAAATCAAAGACCGAGGTCACCAAAGACCTCCGAGGAAACCAAGACCCTCCGAGGTCACCAAAGGCCCTCCCGAGGACATCGAGACCTCCTGGAAACCGAAGACCTCCGAGGAAACCGAAGACTCTTCGAGGCCCCGAGCACTCCAAGGATGGCCCGGCCTCCGCGGAGTGGCCCCGACGCCTCCCGAAGGACACTCCAAGACCCTCCGAGGATCCTGGGACTCTCTCGTGAAGAAGGCGAGTGCCGCTGGGCGCGGCCCGCACAAGCCATAAGCCGGTCTATTCCCACGATACAATCGCGGTCCAGAGAACACGCCATGCACCGGAGGCTACAAGTAGGGTGCAAAAGACCCGCCACCCTACGAATGTGTACTTAGCTAGGGGCATGCTTGTACTTTCAGATATTTACCAAGAGGCTATAAATAGCCTCCCTGAACCATGTAAAGGCAGTTTTTTCTCGCTTGGATAAATGAAACTGAACCCTTTTAGGACCCCCGTCCTTCCTCGACGCAGGCCTCCTTTTCTACTGCCTAGTCTCACCACTACGACGCTTGGCGCTGGCCCATGGGGTTCGCAAGAAGGTCACACAAAAACAACAAACACACACCACAATGGCTCCCGCGGCGGGCATCGCCAAAGTCTCCGCAACCGGCCGCCGCAAGGCCGCGCCCCGAGCACCCCAAAATCAAAGCTGGCGGCTCGCCGCCGCCGCCACGCGAGTAGCCGAGAAGAAGCGAATAACTCCACCCACGAGGCATAGTGGGAGGTGACGCCCCACCGGCTGCCTCTACCGGACACGCAGCCCCGTGTCACTGGGAAGCGATGAAGCACCCAAATACAGATAGGGACCTTCCGAAATGCTTAGCCTCCGCAAACAACAGAGGCATCGCCATCGCGAAATCAACCGCAGCAAGACGCCGCCAAGCAGAGGCCCACCGGCAAGCGCAAACCCGCAGCCCGGAGACTTCACCCCGCTGAGCACGGACCGAAGCCGCGCATGGCCAAGAAACTTCAAATGCCTAAGTCACACCTTCGAGGGCGCATGCACTTTCGACTAGTGGCTCAGTCAGGTAAGAATCGTGCTGCCGGGTGAGAGAGGACTCATCGCCGACGAGCGAGCAGCGATTCGCCGAGCGCGATGATTTCGCCATGGAGCCATGCATAGGGCCAGGATGGTTATGGCATCGGCAGTTGAGGTTCTTCAGGATGGCGCTGTACCGAGACAATCACCTTCGACGCCGCCGAGATGCCATATCGCACAACGCCATCCCCTGGCGGGCCACACTCAACACCTTCTCGCCATAGCCCATCATAATTACCTATGCATGAAGCTCCCGCCTGTATGAGTCATCACGCCCGAGCAGATCAAAGAACTCGCTCGTTTGGCCGAGATGGAGCCTCGCCTCACACCCGCGCTGCTCACAGCTTGACACCACCGAGCCACAAGGCAGGGCCCCAGAGGCAAATGGGCCTCAAAGCAAGGCCCGGCGGGCAGCTACGAAAGCGCCCGACACTCGCCGTAAAAACGGTGTCTTCTGGCGCAGAGCTCACGAGGAACAAAGACAAAGAAGATCCTCCACGTGCTCGCGACAACGCCGACGCCTTCGCATGGAGCCCGAGGATATCCTGATAGCTAGGGACACAATCGAGCATCGACAGCACCCGCCGACGCAACCCCGTGAAGCAAAAGCTTAGACGCATGACGACCAACGCTTTGAAGCGTAAAAAGGAAATCGCGGTTTTAAAAGCCGGCGTGATCCGCGAAATCAGCACTCAATGGCTCGCCAATCCAGCCTCGCCCAAAAGCTCCGCCAATGGCGCATAAAGGCCGACTTCACCGACTCAACAAGGCATGCCCAAAGGATGACTTCCCATTACCACGCATCGACCAACCGTCGACGCCACATCGGATGCGAGCTCATGAGTTTTTGACGATACTCCGATATCATCGATATTCATGGCTAAGGAAGACGAGGCTAAATCGCTTCATCACCCCTATTGGCACATATCGCTATCGCGCATGCCCTTCGCTCAAAAATGCGGAGCCACCTTCACACGCCTCATCTCGTGAGTCTCGCGAGGCACCGGGCAGAACGCCAAGCATATGTTGACGACATTGTGGTGAAAAGCAAGATCGCGGCTCACACCATGCGTACTCTACAAGAAACCTTTCGCCACCCCGAGCGGAGGCATAAAGCTCAACCTGTAGGCAGCGCTTCAAGGCCAAGGCAGAAAACTCCTAGGCTTCCTCGCCTCAATAGAGGAATCGAGGCAAACCCAAAAGATCGGGCAATCCAAGAAATGCAACACACCGCAGCCCGAAGTACAAAAGCTCACAGCCGCTCGCTTCTCACCGTTTTTTGTCAAATCGGCGGAGCGAGCGCCGCTTCTTCAAAACCCTACGAGGCGCCGAGCTATTCCGTGGACAGCAGATCGCCACAGATTCAAGAGCTCAAGAAGTACTCGCCATGCTACTAAGTCTCGCCACCTCACCGGACTCGCGACTTCTTGTACTGCCGCGCCCGCCTCGCGTCACCGCAGCCTCGCCCAAGAAGACGGGCAACGCCCGCCTACTACGCTCCGGCACTCCAAGGAGCCAAGACAAGATACGCGAGCCGAAAAGCTAGCATACGCCTCCCGATGGCTCGCGCAAGCTTCGCCATTATTTCTCGCCATCCAATCACCATACCAACCTCATACCCACTAGCTATGATGCTACGCAAAGAAAGACGCCGACGAAGTCGCAAATGGGCCGCGAGCGGCACCTTTGACATTACGTCGCCGCGCGCACCGCCATAAAATTCGGGCCGGGCGGACTTCGCCGCCGAATGGACCTCAGACGGAGCAACCGCCGCACCGCCGAACGCCATGGACGCCGCAAACCGACGGCTCTCGTGTGCCGCGGAGCAGCGCAGCTGCCATCCTCGTGGCCCCGACGGACGGCATCTCACACGCCGCACGGCTCGATTTCGCCACCACAAACAACGCCGCCGAGTACGAGCACTTCCTCCTAGGCCTCCGCAAGGCAAAGGCACTAGGAGTAAAGCTGATCATAGTCAAAGCGACTCGCGCCAGAAGCGGCCATTTCGACAAAACTTTCGAGACAAGGGACCCCGAATGGCTCAAGACTCGCCACGGCACGAGCCGCGGGCTGGGGTTCCTCGATCACCATCCGCACGATCCCCGGCGCCAACGGCGCCGACCGCCGCAAAATGGCTGCCAACGAAAGTCCACCGCCCAAGTTTTCTACGAGATACCACCAAACCGCCCACCTGCATAAAACTCCCGCCGCCCCGCCCGGCACCGTGGGCTCCGCCGAGCACCTGTGGCTCCGCCAGAGCACCAGGCTCCGCCAGAGCACCAGGCTCCGCCTGGCGCCTAAGGCTCCATTCGGCACTAGGCTCCACCCGAGCCCCACGAGCCAAACCGCGGCCAACGCCAAGGCACCAAGATAGCCTGTCGCAGGCGCCATGTGGCGCACATCAAGACCTGACCGGCGCGACACCATCATCGCTACTTAACAAGCGGAGAACCCGACGACTTATCGGCAAAGCGCTCGCACCGCGCTAGGAACTACCACCTCGCCTGAGGAGACTCGCATAAAGGAGGTGTTCTGATTCTTTCTTCTGCAGCATTTCGCAAAGAAGAGGGTCAAGACTCCTTGAGGAAATACACGAGGGAATCATGAGCGCATCGTGCTCCACGATGCATCAGAGCAAAGCCTTCCAAGAAGGTTTCTATTGGCCAACAGCCACGCGGACGCGCAACACCTCGCCCAATGATGCCGTGGTTGCTGGGCAAGGCCACAACCCAAAGGCACCTCCAATCCCACTACACCCTACCACCGGCTTGGCCTTCGCAAGATGGGGCCTCGACATCATCGGCCCCTTCCCGCAGCAAAGGCAACCTTCGCTTTCGCTTCGCCGCCATCGAGTATTTCTCAAGATGGGTAGAAGCCGAGCCACCCCAAAGATAACGCTACCGCGCCCGCTTCCTTTGAAAATATTATTTGCGATACGAGTACCTCGAGATAGTCACCGACAATGGCACTCCGCCTAACTCCGCAGCCTTCGATCATTCTCGCCAAGGCCCGGCACCGCTATATGCTTCAGACGCTGGGCCACCCGAGTCCAACGGAGCAATGAAAGGGCAAACGGCAACATCATGGCAGACTCAATAGGCGCTTAGTGGCTTACCAAAGGGCTCGCCCAAGAACTTCGTAAGGCCCCTGCGGCAATTCGACCACGCCAACTAGAGCAACCGGGTTTTCTCCTTCAAACTCCTCTTCGGGACGGCTAATGACACCCGAGGAGCTCGCCGCCAGTCCTCCGTGGGCCAAAGCGATAACCAAGAAGAACGCAAGTGTCCTCGACGTGTTAGAAGAACACCGCGCGTGCCATATCAAACATGGCAAGCTACGCAGCGGAGTCGCGAGGGCGCATAACAAGAAGGTCCGATCCGCCACTCGCCCCAGAGATATGGTCCCGCTTAGTAGCAACCCCGCAATGCTGGCAAGCCGCACCAAATGGGAAGGGCCCTACATCATCACCCGCAGCACCGTGCAGCAGCTCCTACCACCTAGCCACGCCTGTATGACAGCAGCTGACCATACATGGAACGCAAAGAGTCTTCGCAAGTTCTACCCAGGAGTCATTGTAAAACGAAACAAAACCCGGCCGCGACGGACAATGCCCTAACCTACAAGCTTAGGGGAACTTGTACTAAACCACCTTGTAACACCCTTTCTTTTTGGACATTTTGCGCCAATGAAATGAAAGACCTCAGATGCCCTGACGACACCGCGCATGGCCTTCGGCCCGTGCACATGGAAACCTCCGCTGGTCCATGTATAAAAAAACGACATCGCGCATGGCCTTCGCCCTGCACATGGAAACCCTCCGCAGTCCATGTATAAAAACGACACCGCGCATGGCCTTCGCCCCTGCACATGGAAACCTCCGCTGGTCCATGTATAAAAACGACACCGCGCATGGCCTTCGCCCCGTGCACATGGAAACCCTCCGCGGGCCCATGTATAAAAACGACACCGCGCATGGCCTTCGCCCCGTGCACATGGAAACCTCCGCAGTGCATATGAAAAAATTAGCCCCTCCAAGCCCTATCAAAAAGGTAGGGACGCACGCGCCGCCGCCCCTTCAAAAATTACATTTACGTGGCTCCTCCGGCCCTATCAAAAAAGGTAGGATTTGCACGCGCTTCGCCCCCCTTCGAAAATTACATTTACGTGGCTCCTCCAAGCCCTATCAAAAAAGGTAGGACTGCACGCGCCGCGCCCCTTCAAAAATTACACTTACAGGCCTCCGGCCCTATCAAAGAAAAGGTAGGGGACGCACGCGCCGCCGCCCTTCTAAAAATTACATTACAGAGCTCCTCCGAGCCCTATCAAAGAAAAGGTAGGGGACGCACGCGCGCCGCCGCCCCTTCGAAAAATTACATTTACAGAGCCTCCGAGCCCTATCAAAGAAAAGGTAGGGGACGCACGCGCGCCGCCCTTCTTCGAAAATTACATTTACGTGGCTCCTCCAAGCCCTATCAAAAGAAAGGTAGGGGACGGCACGCGGCTTCACCGCCTCCCTAAGAATTATATGCATGTGGTTCTACGAGCCTACCGAAACAAAACACACACACGCATACACATGAGCCTCTCAAAGAACGCCATAATTTTATTGCTTCAAGCTCAACAGACACAGTTCGCACACAACAAAGACAACTCATACAAACATAGTACAAAGCGCTGCGACTCAAGCTTGGAACAAAGTCCCATTCCTCCACACGCGCCGCCACGCCAAAGCCTCTCATCCGATGCGCCGCATGCTAGCAACTCCGATAGCCTCCCGACAGAATCCTCAGACGCTGGCCAGGATCTTCGACGAGCCGCCGCCGACACTTGCCGCGGAAGCGCAGATCAAGACAAGACTTGAGCGGTCCGCGCCAAAGACCAAAGAAGCTTAGCCTCGACGCCCAAATGCACGATCTTCCGCACGCTCCGCTTTCCTTTTTTCCGCGCACGATGAAAATCCTCATCGAGCCGGACGGTTCGCCAATTTCCGCCACTTCGCACCATGGTACACCACCCCTGAGAACAACCGCAGCGCTGGGATGGCACGCACGCCGCCATCTTTCAAGCCTCTGCGATCAGCGCTTTTTGACGCTCGTGGCCCCGAGGAGCGAGACCGCCGGCAGATCGCTTTCACCAAAACTGCTCTCAGACATACGGGCATAATCACAAATACAAATCACACCGTAGAAGAACCTTTTCACTTTTCATTTAAAAATAAGAGGGTGTTACACAAAAAGAGTTTCTCCTACAAAACGCCTCTTACAAACAAGAAAAGCGGGCACCAAAAAAAGAAGAAAGAGAAACCCTAATAGCCATGATAACCCAAAAAGGCGGGGGTCACACCTTATCCCGTGTGGACCCCTTGTCGGCCCTCGTGTCCTCCACCGGCCTTCCCTTCTCCTTCTACGCCGCGCTAAGTTCGGGATTCCGCCGCCATCATGACCCCGAGAGACCAGCATCTTGTAATGTAACCTCCCGCTTTCCCGGTTCGGCCCGAGCGCCGCTACTCCTCCGGCGTGGCCACCGCGACACCGGCGGCGCGAGGCCATCGATATGCGCGCATCCGCTTTGTTGCGGCAAGGGTCGCGACCAGCGGCCTTCGCGCAATGGTCTCCAGACGAGCGGCGCGCCGAGGCACACTTCCTCGGGCCACGGCAAAGCCTCCCGAGGGTGATGTCCATCTCCGACGGACGGTGAACCCGCCGGGCACGGCGCCAGTCGCGACATCGCCCTCGATGACTCTCCATGGCTCGCCAGCACCGTCCAACGGAGGATGACAAACCGCGCCGGCGCACTCCTCCTCGCTACGCCTTCTCGCACCAAGAGTCTTCACACGATCCTCCGTGGCTCGCACCTTGGCGCCAGCAGTCGCGCCGCTAACCGCCTAAGGCCCGAACCTTCGCGCCAGAGCGCCGCGCGCCTTAAGCGCCGCCCGAGCATGTCCATCCTCGACCGCTTTGAATCTCGGCAAAGCCCGACGCCACATCGCCGCATGGCCTCGCAACATTATGCTCGCATAACCAACTCCAATCAGCAGAGCAACAACAAAAACACAAAAACCCATCGCATTTACTTGGCGCAGATTAGCCTCAACACTCAAGCATCTCGTAAAGGCATCCGCGAAAGAGCTCCCGAGCGCAGGCGCGGCTGAGCCGCCACACTCGCAAACTCGCGAGGCGCCGCTAACTCGAAGCCGGCGCGCACATGGGCCCCACGCCCACCGTCACAGTGGCCACGCGGGCCCCTCGCCCTCGACCGCACATCGCAGCATAATGGGCCGAACCGCCGACAAGACGGCCGCAGCCACCACCACCGTGAGCTATCCTCCCGCCTCACCCATCGTGAAAATCAAGGCCTTTGGCAACACAAGACAAAGCAAAACAAACATAAGACTAGCACGAACCGCAACTTATCAGCGAGGCACCCGCGAGTGGGAGGAACCTCGTCCGCAGCACCCTGGCCCGCATAAACGTTCGAGGGGGTACTTTTCTCCGAGGAGGCCTCGGAGTCCAGCCCAATGACATCGAACGAGCCCATCGCCTGTCGCACCTGCGAGGCCGCTTCGCCAACCGCCGCGCAGTGGCTCTCCGCGCACTAACACCTCGAACGCCGGGGATCGTGATTCGGCCGACTCAAACCTCCACCCCATCCGAGAAGTCCGCCGCCGAAGGATCCGCCCCACTTCTTCGACGGCGAAGGCACACGCGCTGCGCGGGCAAAGACCAGCCGACATGGGGCGCAGCCACGCGACGGAGCGATTAGGATCGCCGCCTCGCCTTCTACGCGGCGGCCCGCTTCTTCCGACCCCGGTCGACGCTGACGAGGCGAACCGACGCAGATATGCGCGTTCGCCGGCCCCGCGCACCACCAAAACCACGCTCGAGTGCTCCTCCCCGTATGGGCCGAGGAGTAGCTCACGCACGCTTGCCTCAAGAATGGGCACAACTAAGAAAAAAAAGAAATAAAAAAAGAAGGGGGAAAAATATATATATAAAAACATCGATACATATCAAGGTTCGCAAAGCACAAGCAGTACGATGTCGCACCACCGACAAACAAAACGCGCTTAGGAACCTTACCTTCGCGCTTCGCGCGTGTAAGAAGAGGGTGCCCGAGCCGAGGAACCGCGCCGACCGCTAGTCCCGGCCGCCAAATTCGGAAGCGCAAAATTCCTCCACCGATCGCGGTGGAGAAGCGCCGTCACGCCCGTGAGAAGCCGCAGGAGAGACTCTCACGAGGTGAGCTCGATGCCGGGACTCGCGACGGTCAGATCCGCCACCCCGATCGCAGTCGCTTCGTGGACTGAGGTATGGTAGAACCACCTCCGTGTCCAAGCCGCCTCCACGCCGTTCCGAGCACCATGGGTAGATACATTTGGCGCCGCGACGGGCCAAAGTTTACATCGCCAAAATTTAGCGCTTCCCGCCGTTCTTCTTGGCCGACAAATGAGCATCGTGCAAAAGGCGAAGACTCGACTTCACTCACGCCTCCGGCCGCCAAGCATCCATTCAAGACGCCAACTTGACAAAGAGTTGGGCGAGTCGCGCTAGCTCTACGCCATACAATCGTAGGACGCCCTTCACTGCCAACACAGGGATCCGCACGCCGGCCAAAAACGCGATAAAACTACCGCTTCGCCGGCCCGAGGCGACGTGATCAAGCTTCGCCCGGACCCGCACCACCCGCAAACCCCTAACTTGCCTCGCCCACGAGGGTCCGAGCGCCGCCTGCCACCGAGATCTCCCTGTGTCGCTGTAGGACGCTCCCACCGCATTCTACCTCTTCGCATCGCAACAACAGCAGAGAAGAATGCACACCTAAAAGAGAATAAACCCTATGGGAGGGCAGAGGCGCTATTTATAGAGCGTAAGATAGCCCAACTGCCACCCGTCATCAATGCAACGGCACTAAGTACGCAGGCGACGCAGACACATGAAACAACTGGCCATCAAAGCTAATAACGGCGCTGGGCGCCCAAGAGCCGCTACGCACGCATAACGCCCCACCGCCGCTGTCATTAAAAGCGCAGACCACCACCTACATGCGGCGCCAAGGCGCCGCAGAACCAATGCGACAAAGCTCGCTATGGGCGTAAGCCACACGCCGCAGGGGACGGCGGCGCCGACCTTACAGAGCGGCGCGTTTCACCATGGCGGCGCACTGACCAGGGGCTTGTCGAGGGCGCCACACCGCCCCACGACCGCGGCAAGGCGATCAAGACCCCGAGGTCACCAAGACCTCCGAGGAAACCAAGACCTCCGAGGCCACCAAAGACTCGAGGAAATCAAAGACCCGAGGTCACCAAAGACCTCCGAGGAAATCAAAGACCCTCCCGAGGTCACCAAAGACCTCCGAGGAAACCAAGACCTCCCGAGGTCACCAAAGGCCCTCCTGATGACATCGAGACCCTCCTGGAAACCAAGACCCTCCGAGGAACTCAAGACCTTCTGAGGGGCCCCGAGCACCCGGGATGGCCCGGGCCTCCGCGAGTGGCCCCGACGCCTCCCCGAAGGACACTCAAGACCTCCGAGGATCCCGGGACTCTCTCCGAAGAAGGCGAGCGCCAAATGGCGGGGCGGCCCGCACAAGCCATAAGTCGGTCTATTCCCCACGATACACCGTGTCCAGGAGAACACGCCATGCACCTGAGGCTGCAAGTAGGGTGCAAAGACCCCGCACCCCTACGAACAAAGGTACTTAGCTAGGGGCATGCTTGTACTTTCAGATATCTTACCAAGAGGCTATAAATAGCCTCCCTAACCATGTAAAGGCGTGTTTTTCCGCTTGGATAAATGAAATCCGAACCCCTTTTTAGGACCCCCTGTCCTTCTGACGCAGGGGGCCTCCCCTTTTCTACTGTCTAGTCTCACCACTACGACAAAGAAAATCCACCATTTGGTTTTTATTTGAAATTAATTCAAAAGCTTAAACATGGACTTTAGTATCAAAAACATTTAATATGATTAAAGTCAACATGAACAATAGTCAAAACTATTTTATTTGGATTCTATGTGCTCAGATATATTTTCTAGATTTTTCTAGAATTTTTCTCAGTTCATTTGCTATTTTCTATTGCTTATTTGAATTTATGCTATTTTTCTAAAAGGAAAATGTATCTAAAATCTAAAATCCTCTCTTGGGCCGAATCTTTTCAACCCAACTCCTTCTCCGCATGAGGCCCGCGGCTGCCTGGGCCAAGGCGCTAGCCCGCACGCGCGCTCGCGCTTTGCTCGCTGCCAAAGCGGGCACGCCACTTCTTCGCCCCCAGCTGCTGCCTTCTCGCGCGAGGCAACGCCACGCCCGCCATTATCGGCATGCCGAAGCCACCAACGGGCGCTTCTAACCGCTTCCGCCTCCCGCGCACGCGGCGCACGAGCTCTACGCCCACCTCCGCCGACTTTCACCTCTTCCCCTTTTCCAGCGCTGTGCCACGCCCCGCAACCGCCGCCGCCACGACCTCAAACCACGCTTCCTCCCCGTGCCTCTCGCCCTATAAAAGGCACCCCGATCGCATCTACGCCTCATCCCATCTCCCCAACTTTCCACCTCTCGAGCTCTAGCGCCGCCGCACTGAGTTTTAGGTTTTTCGCCGCCGCTGTTTTCTTCGCTGCCGCCGACGCCGCTTAGCCGCCGTGGTTCCGCGCTATCGTCATCACCACACCGAGCTACCTCGGGACCCCTTCATTGCTCCGAGCGCCACCGAACCCCGTTGTCGCCCACAACAGCCACTCACGCTCGACCTCGCCCACACCACCACCGCCCACCTCGACCACCCGAGCTAGCTCATCAGTTCGCACAACCTGACTACCTTCCAGCACCACTCATCCTCACCGCAGCGCTGCTGCTCGCTGCACGTAACCCGAGCCTCACCGGTCCAGCTTGACGCGTCATGCCACGTTGCCGCCCACGCCGGGCCCGCCTTGGCCCCATGCGTGAGTGTCCACCTATGTGTGCGCTTAACTCACCGCCACGCGCGTGTGCCACCCGAGCCGCCCAGATTCCATTGGTTCGATGGACTCTTGACACCGTGAACCATCTCACCGACGCAGGGACCCCACACGCCGAATTTCTTTTATTTATCTTTTAATTCCTAAATTCGTTGCCGACATCATCATTGCGCAATAATCCGATTTTTTCAGTTAAGAAATAATTCAGAAATTCTGATAAATCCAAATTAGGTTATTTTCTTTAGATTCAAACTTCCAAAGCCCATATCTTTTGCATCCGAACTCCGATTGAACCTATTCAAATTCCTAAATTCATCTAAATTGAGATCTATTTGTCTAGGGTTTTTATTTAATTTTTGGAGTTTGTTTTGCCTCTTATTTATTTGTTTTGTTTGTTTGCGCTGTTTAAGTAGTAGACGCGACATCTGGGGACTTCGAGGAGAAAGGACTGCACCAAGACCAAAAGCAATACCTAGACCTTTTCCAAGGCAAGTTATACCTTGATCATTTTGAATCCCAGCTTTCTAAAAGTACTTTGCTTCAAATTACTGCATTTACTTTAAGTATGTATTTAAATACTTTTGGGTGTAGTTATTATCCCAATCTGTTATACCCACTTTGTCTTTGTATGTTATAATCCTTGTCACCCTAGCTTGGTTTAGTAATTAGTTGGTATTATTGTAGCACCAACGTGGGTTGGTTATAAACAAGTAGTATTGCTTAGCCATGCTACGAGTCCCACATATCATTTGAGTTGCAAATATTAAATTTGACTAAGTGACTATAGAACTTTGTGTAAAACTGTGTGCTATGTGTTATTACTTTGTGATAGCATGTGTTGCACTAAACCAACTGGTGGTAAAAGATTTAGACCGAGGCAAGTGGTGGATACCGTGGTGATATGGAGGATCGTGTGGAATGGGGATGATAATCTGTGGCATAGTTAGAAAATAGAAGTCTTGCCTTGGTCAATTAAGAACTTAACTTTGTGCACCATTGAATCGAGCCTCGATGCAGACACCACATGCCCGATGGGACGGATCTAACTTAGTAGGTTATGGAGTCTCGACATTGATGTTCAAAGCTGACAGTTAGGCTTCGTGATAGATGGAGGTGTGCACTACTACGTAGTACACATTTATGAGCGGTTCGCTGCCTTCGTGTCCAACTGTGTGTCTGGACTAGCTTCTCTGTGGGTTGGTCTCGCGTAAAGCACACCGGGAATGTCAATGTTTGAGACGAAGTTTCAATCGCTTTGTTACTACTAGTACTTGCAACACTAGTTGTATCGTGTGGGTAAAGTGTACAAACTCTGCAGAGTGTAAAATCAATCTATTCGAATAGCCGCGTCCGCTGTCATGGACATGCTCGGGGATTTCACACGAGGGGTAGTTTTCATAAAACTCTTAGGATGGGAGTTGTGTGATCCAAATCATATGGCTATGTGAACAACCTGATTAGCTTTGTGTCCTTATAAAATAAATGTTAAATTATTATCGTCTATTTGTTTTGAATTACATTTTAATCTATTATTGTATTCAACTGCAAAGGTTGCATTTCCGCAAAACAACCACAGAAGCCATTTCCTTTGGAATAAGCCTGCATTTATCAATTGCATTCTCGTGGTATGACTTAAGTAGTATCGCTGTGTACTCACACTTGTTGTAAAACTTACGCCCAAACCTACGTATGGAGGAGTCTTCGCCTGCGTCGAGGAGGAGTTCGTGAAGATGCCGTCGTTAGGTCCGATCCCGCTTGGTTGCCCGTGGTGATTGATGGGATTTTCGCCGGAGTTATTTCTCTCCTGCTTGCATTCTCTCTCTAGCTCTCGCGTGGCTCTTTGTTGTAAACTCGACCATAAGGTCAAAACTCTTATTTGTTATTCAAACTAATCGCTTACTTTATTAATCGCTATGTGGATCGATATTTGCCTATGTTGACCTCAGGTACTAGCGTGATCCTCGAACTAGTGCAAGATACACGAGGGTTTAGAGTCATAATTCGGGTCCCGACACCGCCGACGGCCGAATCGCCTTTGTCCTCACGCTCGCCACCGCCATTGATTCCCAAATGACATCATCCACTCCGCTGAGTTTGCCTCGCGACGCTCTACATCGTGCTCCTTCCTTTATCCGGCACTTCCGTTTGCTCTGAGTCTCGCACGCACCGATCACAGACGCCGTCGCTAATCCCGCCGCACTCCTCATCAACCGCCCGCCGCCGCTCTCCATCTCCTCCTCCTTCGCCTCCTCTCACCCCGTGAGTTTCCCATGCCCTATTCTCCTTCTTTTTCTTCTTTCGACCGCTGAGCAAATAATCCTCTTTCTTCTTTTCGACCACGCCGAGCACCAAATCCTCTTTCTTCTTTCGACCGTGTCAAGCAAATTCGAATCCTCTTTCTTCCTACGACCATGTTGAGTAGTCGCATTCTTCTCGTATTCTTCCTATGACCACGCTGAGTAGTTGTATTCCTCCTACGACTATGTTGACTAGTCATACCCTTCTCAGATTCCTCCAACGACCACGTTGAGTAGTCGATCCTTATTGGGACCCGATAGTCAAACCCTTCATTTGACCACCTTCGACCAACAAACTTCCTTTGACCACGAGAACAAGCCTTCCGACCACCAGTAGTTGAACCTCCTCCGACAAGTTGAATCTCCTTCCGCCTTGTGATTTCAAACTCCCAAGAGCTCGCTTCTTTCGCTCGAGCCCGATCAAAGTGATTCAAATTTCTATCTTCTTCTAAATCCAAGACTTTCTTTGGTTCTAGTTTGGGTTTTTTGTTTTTATTTAGATTTTCTCGATTTATTTGGCTCTTTTCGCATGTGTAGATTCTAACGCTCAAGAGTTCTTGGACCCACCACCTCAACCAAGCATCTAAACTCTTCAACGAAGGCAAGTCATAGATCTTTGATCATGTCGCATCTAGCTTATAAAATTATATTGTTTTATATCAATATGCATGGCTAGGTGTATAAAAATGGTTTGAAAAATAGCTAAATACCTACTCAACAAGATGACTCCTTGAATAATTGTGATTAACATGTTGATATGTACCCTGGACACCGTAGGTTGGGTAATCTTAGTTGGACATTATTGCAATACCAACATGGGTGCGATTATGCTTAGTCCCGCTTTAGTTATGCGATGTCTCTCGATCACATGATTCGTTGATGATAAATTTGACTTAATGATATATGGAATCGGGTGCGATACCACCGCAGCAACCGTGGTGCGAGATCATGGTTGTGTCAATTGTAGTTCGATGTCACGTTATTAAAATTTGTTGTGCCATGGCAAGGGTTGTCATTTGGCCTTGTTGAACGAAATGATTTATGCTCTGACGAGTGGTCGGTGGCAAAGTGGAATGCACGAGGCAAAAATGCAAGAGGCATATTTTTGGCACGAGAGGCACCTAGGTGCGCTATGTACAATGGGTTGCGAAAGTCTCACCAGCAACCACTAAGGATTTAACTTTGTGCGCCATTGATCCGCCATACCGCAACCACAAGTTCATTTATGGGGTGGACTCGCCAACTAATTAGCAATTGTTTGAGTCGGTTCTGGTTGGCCGACTATGGCGCAAGAGGGGGCTGAAGGCTAAACCTCGCAGAACCTACCAAACGGAGCTTTGTAAAGCCTTGTGATAATCTCTTCTTGATTTACATGTCTAAGGAAACGTGTGTTATATCAAGCGATTATCTCTGTGGGTCAAGCCGCATAACCTCTCGCAGAATGTAAAACTATTCAAATAGCCATGTCCCTAGTTATAGACAATGCCTAGTGATTTCACACGAGGGGTAGATTTTCTCAAAACATTGTCGGAGGTTACGAGTTGTTGGAATGGTTTGTTGGGAAGCGACTGGTCGTGGAAGCGATCTAGTCGTGGTCATTGGTCGGAAGTGAACAGGTGTTCACGAAGTTGTTTTAAAGAAGCTTGATTACTTAAGTATTATTCTACGACTTGTGCTTTGCAATCTACTTATTGTATTCATCACAATGTTGCTCTCCGCAAAATAACCATAAAATATCATTGTCATGCCTTGCACTAATACTATTTGTATAATCGCTCCTCACGACTTGTCGAGTACTTTACGCACTCACGCCATATGCCCTTTGTTGATCGGCCTCAGAAGAACCTAGAAGCACCGCACTCTTTGAAGAGGAGTACTTTGAGGACCATACAAACTAGAGGCGCCCTCCACTCGATTGCCTATGGGCATGTCGAATGGCCTCTACGAGTTGGTTTTGTTCCGCCGCAAGTTTACTCCGTTGTAGATCCGTCGTGGACTCGGTCGTGACCTTAGCCCCGTGGCAAGCTTTGTAAAATATTGACCATAATGTCCATTTGCTTTTATGTATTATTAATTTGTCTGTTTCATTAGCTATTTCATTGTATGGATATAATTTCATATATGTTGCAACTGGTGGACTAGCTACCGATCATGGGACTAGTTCAGACGCATGAGGGTCCCTGAGTTACATACTGGTCCCTACAGAGATGGTATCGTGAGCCATATCGATCGTTGGACACAACCTTAGTTAGCATAGTCGCTTAGTCAAAAGTTAGAAAAATTATTTTCTAAATCAAACCAAGTCAATTGATGAGTAGTTATTCTCCTCTCCTCTTATTCTATTCTTCTCTCCACTTATCACAATCTTTTGTCATCTCATTCTATTCTTTTCTGCCTCATTCTCGTGTTCTTGCATTTATCTCTTCGAAAACTTTGTTTTCGAACTTAAATTGACCTCCTTACCTCAAGTAATTCTATAGAATCGAGCTATTTGTGATCAAGCGATGAATGGCCCGGAAGTTCCAAGATCCGCTGCTTGTTTCAAGTCGTCCGCCTATATAAGTTAGGTTAGAGGTGCTTTAGTAGAGTTGTCCTTCTTAGCTTTAGTATCGCCTAGTCGTGTAATAGACCTTCACTTTGAGTTTTGTCACCTCTTAATAGCTTTCGCTATTCGCTCTTTGGGTTTAACCGACTTTCCCAATTAGATTGTTCTCGCTTTCTCCCTTGTTCTCTCTCATCTATTGTGCTTTTCCTCTCACCTATCGTGCTTTCTTCTTCTCGCCTAGTAAATCCGTGAAGATTTGCTGCGATGGTTCGACTCGCAACTCTAAGCAGCCAAGATGAACCGGCGATCCGCTTGCACCGCCACAACCTCCTCCGCAGCCACCGCAGATTCGAGTTTGCCGGGCCATGGCATCCCGCACGCAGCTAATGAACGCTATGATGCGAATATGAACCAGATGATGAATGAATGCAATCGCATCGCCACTCTAGTCGCAATGCCGAATCGAATAATCAGCCGCCGCCATGCCACCACCACCACCAACTTTTTCAAAGAATCCAAGTTTGCAGAGTTCATGAGGACACATCCGCCTACCTTCTCCAACTCACCAACCCTTGGACGCAGATGACCGTTGCGCCCATAGCGAAGAAGCGGCCATTGCTCGATGTGACGCACCACGATAAGGTTCTCGCATGCCGCACATCAACTTGAAGGCACTACCGCATATCGGTGGAAAATTATCGCGTTCCCATGAGAATCCACAAGATATTATCTCGCCATGTTTTCAACACGCCACTCTCATGTCCCATATGGTATAGTAGAAATGAAGAAGAAAGAGTTCTCGAGCTACAAAGAAGGAACCCTCGTTAGTGAGTGGGTATCTCAACAAGTTCATCCAACTCTCTCGTTATGCTCCAGAGGACGTTGCTTCGGGTGATGCACGCCAAGCATTTCAAGCATGGACTCAACCCTAGTTTGAAGGTACAAGTTATTGGCAACGACTATGTAGATTTTCAGATATGGTGGACAAGGCGTGCTCATAGAAGATTCTCGTCAGAACTAGAAGAATCCCAAGAGAAAGATGATGCACTTGGTGCACGAATACTATTTGCATAATATTCCTACGACTTGTCGAGTACTTTATGTCAAAAACAAGATACTAAGATCTTGAATTTTGGGTAGAAACTTTTCTTCATTTAAAATAGGTCTTTCTTGAACTAAAACCTTGTAAAGCATTTTATATATTTTGCAACTAGTTTTTTCTGAATATATATACTAATACTTTCAAAATTTTGACTTTTGACTAAATGGCTCATTTTTAAAAATCAATACTAGCACTTAGTCAATTTGGGCTCATTTAGGGATGTGATATACATGATAATGATTTAGCACTCCTTAATGTGCCACTTCCAACATGCTCAAGATTTGAATAATCAAGATTGAGCACAAGAGCAAGAACACCTTTTTTATAAGATTTTCATGAATGCAACCTACAAAAGCATAAAGGGCTAGATACTTCAATGTAAGTACTTGTTGCCGAGATGACATTGGCTTATGATATGACTTGATCATCCTTAAGCTTAGCTCCAATTTTGCGTATGGTGAATTTCACCTCTTCATGTGTGAGCCAAACCTCCAATGCATCTCCAAGTACCTATTAAGCATTTAAATGCATTTGACACCCAAAACTTGGTTGGGTCCATGAATGTTAGTCACAATGGATTTGGGCACCCAAATGGCCCTAGCAATTGATTTATGTGAACTAACATTTCTAGCAATCACATTGCTATTTTTATCCTTCCTAAGCAAATATTGATCATTATAAATGATTGGCTTATGAGTGATACCTTTTGGACATTCCATACTAAAATATCTTTTCTCCCGACAATTGTAGCAAGTTGGGCTTTTGCTTCCTTGATGTCTTCTTTTCTTGCTCCTTGCGGTTTGCTCTTCTTAAATAACAATTTCTTGTCATTTAGCTTGTTTGGATACACCGAGGCAATGTGCTCACCTTGTTGCATCCAAAGCACTTGACTTTCTTGAATTGTTTTCTATTTTACTTTGGGATGCTCTTCACCTTCTTCTTGGTGGTGAAACCAATTTCTCCCTTGTCAATTTTCTTGTTAGGGCACATGGAGGCAATGTGACCCTTTATATTGCAACCAAAGCACCTTTTGATCTTTGTATATCTTTGATTGTGCTTTACTTTGTTATTTTCCTTTCTTCATGGGAGTGAAGCCAATTCCACTCTTATCTTATAAGCATATTTGCTTACTCAATATTTCACAAGAGTGGCATTCCCTTTATAGCTTCTATCCAAATCATGTTTTAAACTTGCGACTTGGGCCTTGATGTCGCACTACGCCTGGGCCACCCGAGAGGTCCTCCAAGACCTCCCCGAAAGTCCACTAGGACCTCCCAGAAATCCCACAGACCATTGGGAGGACCCCATGACCACCGTGAGGTCCGAGAGGACCACCGAGGGTCGGGTCCCACCCGAGGAGGTCGTGGCACTAGGGAGGACCTCCCATGGCCACACTGTGGGAGGTCGTGAGGATCGGAGGCGCTCAGACTCCCACGCACTGCACTCCGAGGGTGGTCGTGGAGGGTCGAGATCGCCTAAGACCTCTCACCACCACCGAAGGTGGTCGTGGAGGACTGGGTTGTGAGGACCCGATTTATCTCGGCTTGTACTGCTTAACCATCCACTTGGTCCTAACAAGACAAATCAAATAAACTAAGCTCGACATATGTATACTTCCTGCACTGCAGATACACACCCTGCTACAAAATCATGCATCAATTCCATTCATACACATAGAGTCAAGCAAAGCAACAATCAAGGACATACATAATATAAAGAGAGTTATTATAAAAGAGAGGCCGACTGCCAAATAACACAAAAGTAACTACTTTAAACAATGGAAGCAAAGGCCATAAGATGGCGATAAACAAAGCCAATCGTGTGCTCTTACCCACAAGGCAACCAACCGACCGCCAAGCTAATCGCCCCAAAACACAAGAACACAACTCACAAAAGTGATGCCCTTGGGCTCACCTTCTTCCTCTGCAACAATTAATATTAAGCAAAGCAGTATGAGTACAAAACTTGTTTTTGTACTCGCAAGACCGACGTGAGATAACAGAACTAACATTAACTACATGCAAGCTTTATTTAAGTGGATGAGGCTCGACTTATTTTCAAAGATAAAGCAAGTTTTCATTTGCAATAAGGTAATAGATTCAAAGCAAGTTTGTAATTAACTTTATTGTTCAAATAAAAGAGAAACAATAATAACAATAGATAGATGACAACACTAACCTAGAAGTGACTAACCCATAGTCACCACAACAATAGCATGAAGTACCCTTCATACCACCCATGTCAAGTTTAAGTTTTCAAAAGGTTGTAGTCTAGTTCTTGTGGGAAATAACTGCGTGTCCATAACCTAGGACGAGGCTATTTGAATAGTTTTAACCCCGCAGGTGTACCAATGTACCCACACGATAGACCGCCTTTCCACCACCCACTGTTAGCACACTTCCTTTGGTATGCATGCATGGCTAAGTCTAACAAGACGCTTTCCAATGGACGATGCTAATTAAGAGCCATAACCCACTGGAGAAAGACACATTAGATGCCCTAACCTGGCTCGCTAATGCTCCTCCCACACCACAAACACACACACACACACAGAACACACCCACCGACCAGCCATAATTAACACCTTCCAAAGTACTTAGTCAAGAGAGGTTCCATATCCCCTCGTGGTTAGCACGCACAATTGCTTGGATCAATGGCACAAGTAACTCGGTCCTTAGGGACTTAGGCACCATTCCAATCACACCCAACAGATCACCCAACATACCATTGTGCCCAAGCCAAGATATAATTTTTGTTTTCGCTTTTGATTTGCAAAATGGTAAAACACAAGGGTTGGACATAATGGAATAATAATAGCATTTAGTGATCAAGATCACCGACTAAGTCGATGATCGCCTAATACTACCGATACTAGGCATGGCTAAGCAATATTTATCCGAATCTACTAAGTGACAAGAGCTCATCCAACTAACTCTAATCACAAAGAAATAACCTAGGCTCGTAGTAGAGGATAATCATTTACCTACAGATTATGCAACTAGAGGATTAACTAATCAATTTAACAACAAATTAGCAATGCATACATAGAAGTTAAACAAAATATTAGACTTTAAAAGTAATGGGATCAATGGGAAATGATCAAATCGCTTTTCGCTTGTTGTTGCTCAATTTGTTGCGGAGGTTCGCTCGTGGTTACCGCAAATGTCTAATCCTAAGCTAAAAGCAAAAGAAGCGAGAACAACCAATAAGACGAGCAACACTTAAACAAAAGAGCAAGCAAAACTTATCCAATTGCGACTTAAATTTATACACAAGGTAAAGTACGAATATACCTAGACATAGAAACAGAAAACCTAATTTGGATTTGTGGTGCAAAAGATATTCCCTAAAATCTATTTCTACCATAATTAGCAATCAGAGCAAAACATTTTCTAGAAAGATTTTGAAGCTGAAAATTTTATGGTAGCTACCACTGGTATAGTGGTAACTCATATAAAATTTCAGGTCATTTGGAGTTAAAATGATTTAGTTATGATTTTTCTAAGTTATAAATCTAAGACATGATTAATTTCAAGATAAAGACTATCGCAAAACCTATACTAAGCTAAAGTACTTTAATGATGCATTTATAGAACTTTAGTTTGTTAAATTTTGAGCTACAGAGAAAAAGATATGCAATTTGAAGTTTAAAACAATTAATATGCGCAAATAAAAGCTCTGAACTAAATCGAAAACCAATAAAATCTGGGAGGTCGGGTCGTTGATCAAAGATCGCACGGCTCACGATCTCGTATGCCAAATCCCGCACAAGCACTGGCGCAAAGACCTTGCCGCGCAGGAGAGGTCTTAGCCGTTGATATTGAACTGATGGCTCGACCACCGATGCACAAAGACACACGGATGAGGTCCTCCAAGATTAGGAGGTCGTGGCCGCCGATCTGGATCTCGCGCCCCGAGCCCACGAGGAGGTCCTACGCTATCTCGCTATGGGAGAACCGACGGTTAAGATCTCCCCAGAGGGAGGTCTTAACGGCTAGATCCGACGAGGAGAGGACCTAAGCGGTGAGCGTAATAACAGAGGTCTTGACGGCTAGGATCTCACCGAGGAGGTCCTAACGGCCGAGATTTCTGGGAGGTCCTCCAACACAACATGAACAGAGAGATCTCGATGGCTCATATCTCCATGGAGAGGTCCCGAGCGGCCCGATCTAGGCGGAGGTCTCACGCTAAGACCAAGACGAGGAGGTCTCGAGGTTCTCTTTACAAAAGACCAAGGGGTGGTCTTTTGCAAAGAGGACCCCGGGGTGGTTTTGAAGGTTTTCTTTACAAAAGGCCAGGTGGTCTTTGCAACGAGGACCTCGAGAGGTGGTTCAAGAGGGTGGTTTTGACAAAACGACCGGGTGACCTTTTGAACAGAGGACCTCAAGGAGGTCTTTGCAAAGAGGACCCCAAGGCGAGGGTGATCTTATCACCGATTTTACTATGGAGGTCCTTAACGCCAGATTCCAAATGGTGGAGGTCCCGCGCTAAGGACTTAGACTAGAGATCTAAGGGTCCAGATCAACAATGAAGAGGTCATTATGGGCTAGGATTAGATCGATGAGGTCTTGGGAGCTAGAGTTTTGACGACAAGATCCCACGGTGCTAATCTAACACTGGGAGGTCCCGGAGGGTCACGATGACCTCGAGGAGGTCCAGTGGACTTGACAAAATGCGACAATGCACCAGACACCTGGCTTTGGTCACGGCTGCGCCGCCGACTCACGACCACGCCAAGGCGCTGTCCATCGGGCAAAATGTTCGCAATACCATTGCGAACATTTTGAGGGCACAAATGTCGCGACACGACTCTATATCGCTACGCGAGCCGAACGAGGCGAAGATCAAGTACAGTGAAAAGTGAAACCGAGAAAGACTTCGCCGAGACCTAAGCTATCGAGTGCTTAAGCTACAGAGGTCATTGTGAACTCACCGGGCCCAAAGGAGGTCCAAGGGAGGTCGAGGAGTTCCAGCTGACGACGACCGCCACCGAGCCGAGGAAGACAACGCGGGCAAGCAATCCCGAGCAATAGAGGACCAAGCAATGGTGGTGATAACTTCAGAGGTCCACCGAAAGACTCCTGAACACATAATTGAAGGGAGGAGCCACCTTACCGAGAGGGGGACGAAGCGCGATTTTCAACGGCAAAGGGGGAATCCCGACTGAAGAGGCCTCAAGACACAAATTGAAATAGGATTAGTGTCAACACTCCAGGAACCAGAGGAAGGAGCAGGATCAAAAGTTTGAAGAAAAGAGCCACTGAGCACCGGCCGCACTCAGAGCTTCAAGCTCCAGAATGGCGCCAAGGGTGATCTTGGCGATTGAGCTCAAGCAAGAAGAGAGGGTGCCAACCGGGCTGCGAAGGGTGAAAGGAGGACAAAGAAGGAGAGCTGATGCTTAAGTAGAAGAGGGAGCTCGGTCCACAACGGCTTCTCGCACGGGAGGTCCAAATGCATGGTCATGGGAGCTGAGCGACGGAGCAGTAGAAGGAGACTGTGGCAAGCCCCGAGCACAATAAATGCATGCCGTGAGGAGCAGCTGGGAGGTGACTAGGCGCCGCTTCTCCTCGCCGATTTCATCACGCGACACAGCACGTGGGCGAAGCTGAGGAAGAAGATGACCAGAGACGACATCGGCCCACTGGTCGCCGCACACAGAAGGCTCGAGTCGGCGCTACGAATTGGTTCTGGCCAGTCAATTGACTCGAGCCGAGCCCCACTCGCACCGAGGAATAGTGCAAACCCATTAGGTTTTGATTTTCAAAGCTGAAACTTTGCGTGTTTAATTGGGATAGCAAACAACTCGAAATTCCTGAAATTTTAACCTGAGCTTGCTAACTTTAGAATTAACCTCCCATAAAATTTTCAGAGATTTTGTGTGCTAGAGTTTCTCAAGAAATTCCAGAACGTTAAGACAGAGGTTCAATGAGAGTTTGACTTGCCTCTAAAATATTTCAAATAATTTCCAAAATTATGAAATAATTCAGAGGTGCCACCAAGCAACCCTAGAACCCAGAAAAATATTTCCAGAGCATTATCACAAGATTTGACAAGATGATCTTTGCCTTGAGAGAATTGAAGGTTTTGATTTTGCATTTCCCAAAATTCCTTTGCAAGAATTTCGTAAAAGTTCGACAAATGTAAGGGAGTAAGAAAGTTTTAATTTCTACTCATTTTCTTACATTTGAAACACAAGTTGAAAATGGGGATGTTATAGGTCATCCTCAAGATCCTCTGCAAAACGAGCTAGTCCTAAGGATCAATCGCTAGCTCAGCACAACAAAACAAGTAATATCATACGCCCTCAAAAGATTATATTACATCAAGAGAGTTGGTTACAAGGTTTTGCTTACAAGCCTACAAAACCCAATGCACAAATGAAACAAAATAAGTAGAGTCCATCCAATACACCACAGTAATTGGTCGGAGGGCGCCGCTAATTGACTTGGTCCTCATCAACATCAAGGAAGTCTTCTCCGCTCAAAAGATTAATTTCAAGCAAGCGTGAGCACAACTTCCGTGCTCGCAAGTCACACTCGCCGATTAACAAAATGACATGCATATATGGATATCAAAGGAAGAGCTTATATGGTCGGGTTTGCATAAAGCCAAGTTTATTTCCAATTACAAGTATTAGGTTCCAAAGCATATAACGATAATTAAGATTCATTTGCAAAAATCAATTTTACACTCAATAACATTCAACAACAAAGTGTGAAGGATACCCTCCTGTAACAAGGCTCCTCGCCAACGATTTGGATAGAAATCCAAACCAATTCTTTTCAAGTCCTTTGAAAACAAACCAAAGATCTAACTTTGAGCAGCTTTGCTAGCATGTCCATAACAAAGGACACGGCTATTCAATAGTTTTACGCTCAGAGGTGTGCACTTTTACCCACAAGAGGTAATCCACTTAAACTGCCTACTCACACATTTCCAAGATGTGCGACTAAGGGATTACCACAAGACCTTTACAATGCATCATTCCACCATGATCCACCCTACTTAAGGTTTCATCCTCCCTACAGATAGAAACCCGTAGAGATCTAGGGCCCTCTGAGCCTTGTGGGAATTACATAGTCATGAAAGACAGCCATAAAGGCCACCCACACCCCACCGGATCAACCGCGATGAAACTTTGCAAATTTAGTTGGCTAGGTCCCGCCCATACAGGACATGTGGTTGCACGAAAAGGGCATAGCAAAATACACTCGCAGACCGGTCCTTAACTGACCTGGGCGACAACCTCAACCCTGGGGCATTAGATCACATGACCCCCCGTGCATAAACCCACACCAACCATACAACCAGATTCGCCCAAGTCCAAACCATTTCTTTGCTTTTCAAACATCCATAACACACCAATGCCACGGTTGAAACCCCCAAGGCACACCAATGCCATGGTTGCAACCACCAGGACACACCAATGTCACTGCTAAGAACATTTGAGGAAAACAGCTTGGTCCAGAGTTGAAAAGAAATTTCCCAAAACAAGATTTTGGTCTAGGCATGACTAAGCATTTCTTTCTAAAAGGTCCTGGTCACACTAAAGTGTCAAAGTGTTTTTATCTAGGTGACAATAGATCAGGAGCAATATCAACATTGGCCGTACAAAAGAAGTTTGGTCTAACTATGAGAGCAAACACGTGTATTGAAATATTAAGTAAGATAAGCATGCATTACTTAGCTTGAAACAGAAATATATAGATTGAAATAGTAGGTCCAATATGGTCAAGGGTGTAACTTGCCTTGCTCGTGAGGCTTGGGTGTCTTCTTCTTCAGAGAACTCTTGCTCCTCAAGCACCTTCACGGCCTACACGTGAGCAAAACAAAACAACTCAATAGAAAGCTCAATCAAGAATCAAGAGAACCCCAAATAAACACCGAAATGCACCAATAGAAAGGTTTAATTGGTTTGAGGAGGTCTTAGGAGCTTGGCCGGAGGAGGTCCAAGCTTGAGGAAGGAGGTTCAAAGAGTTTTTGGGAGGAGGTCTAAAAGCTTGCCGATGGAGCCGAGAGAGGAAATGAGCAAAAGGATGAGGAAGAAGGGCCGCCTAGATTTATATAGTCGAGCTATTGAAATTTCTAAAGGTTCTTTGCTCAAAAGTGAGTGAAAGAAATGATTTCTCCTTTCCTAAATATTCATTTAATTCTTCAAGCATGTCCATCAACTCATCATATATAGGCTCATAGTTATTTACCTCCTTTTTACCTTTTGCCATGAGGCAATGAGGCGATGTTGATGGAGTTGAGGAGTCATCATCATAGGAGCTAGAACTTGAGTATTCTTCTCCCGAGGTCCATTCTTGTATGCAATCATCATTTGTTGAAGTGGACATTTCATAATGACATTGTAATTGTGTCCACATCTCATGAGCATTCTTGAGATCGATATTTCATTGAACACATCTACACTCAAAGCACTAAATAAAGCGTTAGTTGCTTGAGCGGCCGAGATGTAACCATTTCTCTTCCTCAATTGTTGGAGCAAGATGATCCAATGGAGGAGAAAAGCCTATATCTACAATCCGTCATATATTTTGGCCCATGGCCTTAAAATAACATGACATGCGAATTTTCCAATGAGCATAATTTGTGCCAACAAATAGAGGTGCTTCACCTAGATGCACTAAATCACTAGTCGCTATCCTTTACTCTCTAGACGGTTAAGTCTAATAAATGAGAGACTAAGCTCGATACCACTTGAAGGATCGAGTAGGCCGACTAGAAGGGGGTGAATAGACGGTTTTAAAACTTCCTTGGCTAAGACCTTTTCTTATGCTAAGCTAATATCAAATCAGTTTTGCCCAAATAAAACCTAAATCAACTAGGCTCTTCTAGGTGCACCAACAATACAAGTCAATTGAAGAATATTGCAAATTAAGTAAAGACTTGTAAGCTATTCAATTTTAGCAATGTAAATAGCACAAAGTAAGGTAAGAATTCATATACAATGAATAAGCAATAGAATGCAAACCACAAGAGACACGACAATGTTTTACCGTGGTGATCGGAGACTTGCCGATCTCCCTAATTCACGTTGAGGGAAACCCAAACCAATTGGGTCACTCCACAAATTAAGCCTTCCTCCGAGGTAACCAATACCTCAATCCACTAAGGTTGCTCTTCCTCCACTCCAACATGGCGAGCACTACACTACTCACAACCGCCGGTCTTCTCACAAGCTTCACTTGAGGAGATCACCAACCACGACGCCACCACGCTGCCTAATTATCGGCAAACACCAAGAGTAACAAATCTTAGACTTCCATTTGAACCAATCAAGTGTCTAAGCTCAAGTGAATACTCAATCTGCTACCTAAGACAACACATGCACTTAGAGTTTGTTCTCTAGCCACACTAAGTGCAACACATGCACAAAATGCCGAGAATACTTGCTCTTAGCTCTAGAGAATGTATAATGGCAACAAAGAATCCTCACACACTTCCCTATACGGTCAAGGTGGGTATATAGTCTATACACACGCACTAGCCGCTGGAAGCAAGGAATCAAGACAAGAATGTTTATATAAACTAGCCGTTGAAAAGAGGTACGGTTCTACCGCCAACTAATACGCGGTAGTTCCGATAAAAGGTAGTTCCACACAACACATTTCTGCACTACCGCAATACCGAGAGAGCAATACATGCTCAAAATCGCGGCTAAAGGCCAAAAAGCACGCGTCTGGAATTTACGTATCGCCACTATAAGAACGTAGTTCCGCAAGTCCGGCCATATCATAGACAAAGCGGCGGTACTACCGTACACCCTGAGCAAACCAAGTTCAAAAGCAACGCATCGAATTTCCATACCGCACAAAAACGATACATCCGAGGTAAGGTACTATCACACACGTCACTGTGATTACCATGCTTCCACAGAGAGCAACAAATGCTTTATGGAAAACACGCATCGCCATAAAGGCTCTCAGACAACCAAGGCGCGGTAGTTCCTCCAAAGGAACACCTGCTATCATCATATGCAGAGTTCCGCTTACTGAACTACTGTGATATCTGCACTAGCTGTAGTTCCGCCTAAAACAACGCTCGGTACTACCACCCCACCTCAAAGCAACACATGCTCAACAAAGCGGTAGTTCCACCAAGAAACTACCCATCATACTGCATAGCGGTAGTTCCGCACAACATATGCCAGATACCGATAGACCGTAGACAAGCACAAACCAAGCTTTCAACAGAACAACTCAATTGCAAAACGATTTGCCAATTGATACCGTATGCACACAAGGCATGAAGGCAAATTCTCAACAAGTTGCAAACACATTTGCCAACTTTTAGAATCAAAGCCACAACTAAAAGGTACATGGACTTAAACTGCTTGCAAAACACATTCAGAAACCACAATCCCCATGCTACAAGGATTTGAACATGAGCCTCAACTATTTTCAAAACACATTCGCAAACAATTAGCATCATGTCACAAGGATAAGGTGCATGGACTAGACCATTTGCAAAACACATTTGCAAACTATAGTCACATGTTACAAGGGTTCAACTATTTGCAAAACACATTCACAAATAGCAATATGCCAAGATGAGCTAGAGCAAATATAATGAGCTATCAACACATGACTAACTCAAGCTACTAGTCAAAGACCCTCTTAATAGTACGACAACCTATACTAGCAATCCTGCCTCCCAACCAAACACCGAGACCGGTAAGAGACTAGGAACACATCCTTAGCCCTAGCTAGCCATACCTTTGCGATGCACATCCTTGCTTCAAGTCCGGGTTCTTGACTTGACAATCAACACATGATGATTTCCTTCATTGACTTGATAATCAACTCATGATCATCTCCTTTTCCCGAGCTTGATGTGCATCAATACATAATGTATCCTCTATTCCAAGCTCTTCATCTTCAATATCATCAACACATGATAATCTTGATTACTGGATCTTGTCTCGAACCTCATCAACATATGATGATTTCTTCATCCCAATCTTGATATGATGACACCATCACACATGATGTCATCCGTAATCCTCAACCACATGGAACCTAACCTCTTCATCCAACTCAAGGAAAATGTTAGTTCCACAATATGATTATCATTAATTACTACATCATATCATTAACTCATAATGGTTAGGATAAGATACCACAATCTTTCCTCTTTGGTAAGATAAACATGAGTATATATAAACTACACAAGTTATATATACCATGAGTATATACTAACTACACAAGTTGTATATACTACATGAATATATTAACTACACAAGTTAAATATATTCAAGGATATATGAGCATCTATGATCTACACAAGTCTCATATGCTCATATACTCATATGAATATATTAACTACACAAGTTAAATATATTCAAGGATATATGAGCATCTATGAACTACACAACTCTCATATGCTCTCATATACTCATATGAA